>CM037646.1:1617299-1930828 GCA_015227895.2 Colaptes auratus | reverse complement strand
CTCCCTGCAGTCAGCAGGGACATCCCCAACTAGATCAGGCTGCCCAGGGCCTCGTTAGCCTCACCTTGAATATCTCCAGGGAAGGAGCCTCAACCACCTCCCTGGCCAACCTGTTCCAGTGTTCCACCTCCCTCATAGTAAAGAACTTGTTCCTAGCATCCAATCTGAATCTGCTCTGCTCTAGTTTGAAGCCATTGACCCTCATCCTGTCCCTGCAGGCCTTTGCAAACAGTCTCTTTCCATCCTTCCTGTAGCCCCCTACCGGTACTGGCAGGCTGCTCCAGGTATCCCTGGAGCCTCCTTCAAGGTGAGGCTCAACAAGGCCCTGGGCCCTGATCTAGTTGGGGATGTCCCTGCTGACTGCAGGGAGGTTGGACTGGATGAGCTTTGGAGCTCCCTTCTGGCCATTCTGTGATTCCATCTCAGCTGCTGGGTGAGAGAGCTCTGCCTTCCACTGGGCTGCTTCTGCCTGTGGTGTGCCTGTGCTCCCTGCTCATTTAAGCACCACTCCACCCCTTCTGATTTCCATGGAGATCTCCTGGCCCAGTTGGTGCTGAATCTCACTCTGGAGCTCCCATGCAAGAAGCTCCTCCTTGCTCAGAAGCAGGATCCTGAGCTCATCTTCCAGCTTGTTACTTTCCCAGTGGTTGGACTATGCTGACTTGAGGCCGGTTCTCTCATTAGGACCTTGTGAAACTAACTGCTCTGTGGTTTCCTCTTGGAACCCTGACCTTGCTGTGGCACTGTGTGGTAGTTCAGCCTGCCCTGATCCCTTTCCCCTCTGCTGAAGCTGCTGCAGGCTTTTTAACTCCCCTAAAGCCTGGCGTGTTTGCATAGGTGCAGCACTGCCGAGGGGCACAGGAGGGCTGGAGCTGCTCTGACTTCATTTGTTTGCATTATTTATTGTCATATCTGGGCTGGTCTTGATCCCTGGAACTCAAAACAATGATCAAATAAGGATTCTCTTTCATTGCTCTTGGCACTAGTGCCTCCCTCCGTGGAGGGAAGTGACCGAGGCTGGGTCTAGGGTTAGTAGGGTTAGGGTTAGTAGTCCTCATGAATCCATCCTCAGTGCAGCTGAATTCATCTCCCATTCCTGGTTTTGCTGGGCCTCAGCTTCTAAGCTTTTCTTCTGCCCTGCATCATTTGTTTTGATGTTCCAGGCTCAAGTGTACCTTGGGCAAGAAAGCTGGGGAGGGGTCTGGAGCACAGCCCTGTGAGGAGAGGCTGAGGGAGCTGGGGTTGCTTAGCCTGGAGAAGAGGAGGCTCAGGGGAGACCTCATTGCTCTCTCCAACTCCCTGAAGGGAGGTTGTAGCCAGGTGGGGGTTGGTCTCTTTTCCCAGGCAAGCAGCACCAGAACAAGAGGACACAGTCTCAAGCTGTGCCAGGGGGGCTTATAGCACAGAACTGGACACAGGACTCAAGCTGTGGCCTAACCAGTGCTGAGCACAGGGGCAGAATGACCTCCCTGCTCCTGCTGGCCACACTGCTCCTGATGCAGGCCAGGATGCCATTGGCCTTCTTGGCTGCCTGGGCACACTGCAGGCTCATGTTCAGCCTACCATCAACCAGCACCCCAGTCCCTCTCTGCCTGGCTGCTCTCCAACCACTCTGCCCCCAGCCTGTAGCACTGCCTGGGGTTGCTGTGGCCAATGTGCAGCACCTGGCACTTGGATGTGTTCAATCTCCTGCCCTTGGCCTCTGCCCATCTGTCCAGCCTGGCAAGGTCCCTCTGCACTTCAAACTGTTCTGGGTGCTGCTTCCTGTGGCAGGTCCCTCTGCAGAGCAGATTATGTGCAGCCTCAAAGTAGTCACCCTGCTTAAGAACCAAATTCAGGATCCTAATTAGCTTGGGAAACCTTCTGGACTTTTTTCTTTGTGTGCTTTAATACAGAGAGATTTTCTGTGGTGAGATTTCAGAGTGGCATTTCTACCACTGCTCTGGCTGTGCAGCTGGGCTGTCACCTTCTCCAGAGCTGTGTAAGCTGCCTGCTGGTAGGTTTTATTATTATGCTTTCAGGACATCTCAGCTGATGAGATAAAGTTGGGGTTTGAAGGTCCAACAGCCAGGTTTGAAAGTGTTGAAAAGAGTGGGTGCCACATTCACCAAGCACTGTGTGGGAAGAGGGGAGCCACAGGTGTCTGCTTCCCTGGTGTGGAACACCTGGCTGTGCTGCATGGGTCATAAAATCATGGAGCCCTAGAATGGCTCAGGCTGGAAGGAGCCTCAGAGCTCATCCACTCCAGCCTCCTGCCATGGGCAGGGGCACCTCTCAGCTAGATTCAACTTCGCCTTCAACTCGCCAAAGCCTTCGGCACTGTCCCGCCCCACATCCTGGTCTCCAGGCTGGTGACACATGGGTGTGATGGGTGACCACTAGATGGATACAGAACTGGCTGGATGGCTGCACCCAGAGAGTGGCTGTCCATGGGTCCATGTCCCAGGGGAGGCCAGGGACAAGCAGAGGCCCTCAGGGATCAGTCCTGGGACCAGGCTTGTTCAACATCTCTGTGGGGGCCATGGGCAGTGGCAGTGAGTGCAGCCTCAGCAAGGTTGCTGCTGACACCAAGCTGTGTGGTGCAGCAGACAGCTGGAGGGAAGGATCCATCCAGAGGGACCTGGCAGGCTAGAGGTGGGCACAAGCCAACCTCAGGAGCTTCAACAAGACCAAGGGCAGGGTCCTGCAGCTGGGTGGAGGCAACCCCAGGCACAAATGCAGGCTGGGCAGGGACTGGCTGGGGAGCAGCCCTGAGGAGAGAGACTTGGGGGTGCTGGGGGAGGAGAAGCTCCCCAGGAGCTCTCAGGGTGCACTTGCAGCCCGGAAAGCCAATCAGAGCCTGGGCTGCAGCAGGAGAAGTGTGGCCAGCAGGGCAAGGGAGGGGATTCTCCCCCTCTGCTCAGCCCTGCTGAGACCCCACCTGCAGTACTGCCTCCAGCTCTGGAGCCCCTATTGCAAGAGGGATCTGGAGGTGCTGGAAGGTGTCCAGAGCAGGGCCAGGAGGAGGAGCAGAGGGCTGGAGCACCTCTGCTGTGAGGACAGACTGAAGGAGTTGGGGCTGTTCAGTCTGGAGAAGAGAAGGCTCCCAGGTGACCTCATTGTGGCCTTCCAGGATCTGAAGGGGGCTCCAGGAAGGCTGGGGAGGGACTGCTCAGGCTCTCAGGGAGTGATAGGACTAGGGGGAATGGACTGAAGCTGGAGGTGGGGAGATTGAGGTTGGAGGTGAGGAGGAAGTTCTTCCCCCTGAGAGTGGTGAAGCCCTGGAATGGGTTGTGCAGGGAGGTGGTTGAGGCCCTGTCCCTGGAGGTGTTTAAGCCCAGGCTGGCTGAGGCTGTGGGCAGCCTGCTCTAGTGTGGGGTGTCCCTGCCCATGGCAGGGGGGCTGGAACTAGATGATCCTTGTGGTCCCTTCCAACCCTCACTGATACTATGATACTATGATAGTCAAGGCCTCATCCAGCCTGGCCTTGGAACACCCCTAGGGAAGAGGCATCCACAGCCTCCATGGGCAGCCTGTTCCAGAGGCTGGAGGGGATGATCTCTTAGGTCTCTTCCAACCTGAGCCATCCTCAGATTCCGTGATTTTAGCTGCCTGTAACTACAGTTTGAGTGAGCAGATCTGCACCACTGGCCTGTAGTTGCCATATCACAGAAGCACAGAATGTTAGGAGCTGGAAGGGACCTGGAAAGCTCATCCAGTCCAACCCTCCCTGCCAGAGCAGGAGCACCCAGAGCAGGTCACACAGCAACACATCCAGGTGGGGTTGGAATATCTCCAGAGAGGGAGACTCCACAGCCCCCCTGGGCAGCCTGTTCCAGGACTCTGTCACCCTCACAGGGAACAAATTCTTCCTCCTGTTTCCGTGGAACTTCCACCACTGCCCCTTGTGCTGGCATTGGGCATCCCCCAGCAGAGCCTGGCTCCAGCCTCTGGGCACTCCCCCTGCACAGCTTTAGCACCAGCAATGAGGTCACCCTCAGGCTCCTCCTCTCCAAGCTCCAGAGCCCTCAGCTCCCTCAGGCTCTAAGGAAGATCTTCCACTCCCCTAATGACTTTTGTGGCTGTGTGCTGGAGGGGATGAGTCTGTCTGCTCTTAAGAACATGTCCCCAAAACTCAGGTGCTGGTCTGGAGCTCAGCAGCAGGGCTCAGGCAAGGGGGCCCAGTTCAAAGCTCTTTAGCTTGCCAAGAGGAGCTGGGTCTGTGTCACTTGGATTCCTTCTCCAGCTCAGGATGAAGTGGGAGGCTGACTTGCCTTCCTGAACTGATCACTTGTGTCAAGGAGATCTGCTGACCTAGGGTATTTTCAGGCATTGTTAATGGTGCAGAGAATATCCTGTCAAATATTTTTCTTTTCAGCCTTTTTTTTTTTTGGCTTTTTAGTCCTTTTTCTCTCTTTTTTGGCACCACATCAGGTTAACACCCAGCATGTTGTGTCTGCAGCCCTTGGCTCTAGGGGATTCTTTGCATGCCTGGGGATGACTGCCTGTAAAAACCCTGTGGTGGCTCTGGTTATTTCTGTGCTCCCTTTTTCTTTTGTTCTCTGATGGAAAGGGATAATCCTGCCTCTGAACTGGAGGAGAGGCTCCACAAGTACCCAGAAGCTTTATAAAGCAAAACAAAAAACAATCCCAGAACAAAATCCCAGCCTTAAAACACTCAGAAAAAACAAACTCTCTGTTTCTGAGCCCCAAAGAGGCTGAAATCAAAACCCTGCACCATGTTATGCAAAGTCCTAGCTGGGATAACACCCTAGCTGTGTTCAGTCTGGAGAAGAGAAGGCTCCCAGGTGACCTCATTGTGGCCTTCCAGGATCTGAAGGGGGCTACAGGAAGCCTGGGGAGGGACTGCTCAGGCTCTCAGGGAGTGATAGGACTAGGGGGGATGGACTGAAGCTGGAGGTGGGGAGATTGAGGCTGGAGGTGAGGAGGAAGTTCTTCCCCCTGAGAGTGGTGAAGCCCTGGAATGGGTTGTGCAGGGAGATGGTTGAGGCCCTGTCCCTGGAGGTGTTTAAGCCCAGGCTGGATGAGGCTGTGGGCAGCCTGCTCTAGTGTGGGGTGTCCCTGCCCATGGCAGGGGGGTTGGAACTAGATGATCCTTGTGGTCCCTTCCAACCCTGACTGATACTACAATACTATGATAAGAAATGGATTGAAGATAAGCAACTGACTGTGTCTGAGGACTTGGTGCTGAATAGGCTTCATTTTCAGTGCCATGAAGGCCACCAGCTGCCTGGCCTGCATCAGCAGTAGTGTGGCTAAGCAGCACCAGGGATTGTCCCCCTGTGCTCAGCACTGCTGAGGCAGCACCTTGAGTCCTAGGTTCAGTTTTGGGCTCCTCACTCCAAGAAGGACACTGGGGCAACAAGCTGGTGAAGGGTCTGGAGAACAAGCTGGGGTTGGCCTCTTGTCCCTAGTAACAAGTGTTAGGACATGACCTGAAGTTGCTCCATTGTAGGTTTAGGTTGGAGATTAGGAAAAGTTTCTTTCCTGCAAGAGTGGTGAGGGATTGGAACAGGCTGCCCAGGGAGGTGGTGGAGTCCCCATCCTGCAGGTGTCCTCCTAGCAGAGCTGCTCCAGCCCCCTGGTCATCTTTGTGGCCTCCTCCTCCTTCCTGTGTGGAGGGCTCCAGAACACTCTGGGCTCTGCTAGGAGGCCAGGCTGAGGGAGCTGGGGGGGTTCAGCCTGGAGAAGAGAAGGCTCCAGGCAGACCTGAGAGCAGCCTGCCAGGACCTGAAGGGGGCTACAAGAAGGCTGCAGAGGGACTGTTTGCAAAGGCTGCAGGGCCAGGAGCAGGGGCAATGGTTTGAAATGAGAGCAGAGCAGATCGAGATTGGATGTGAGCAACAAGTTCTGCACCAGGAGGCTGCTGGGACTCTGCAAGAGGTTGCCCAGCGAGGTGGTTGAGGCCTCATGCCTGGAGACATTCAAGGACAAGGCTGTGAGCAGCCTGCTCTAGTGGAGGATGTCCCTGCTGAGTGCAGGGGTTGGACTGGATGCCCTTTGGAGGTCCCTTCCAACCCACCCATTCTATGGTTCTCTGGCTATAGAAAGAGGACTTATAGGCTGTAACACACTGGCAAGAGCCAGAGCAGGAAGCAAGGCTCAGAGGCAGCACTGAGGTTCTATCATTTGGGTTTACTACAGGGGCAGGAGAAAATGTTCTCTGTTATTAGTTAAGATTCAGGACGAAGCAGCTGGTGTTGTCCAGAGGGCTTGGCCCTGGGCAGCAGTTTCTTTGTTGGTGTCCTCCTAACAGTGCTGTTCACACGGGCTGTGTGCACAGCAGCCTCACAGCCCCTCCAGAGGCTACAGGCAAGGCCCTCAGAGTCTGGGGGGAGACCCAAACGCTGTGCAGGGTGTAGGGATAAGGGACTCCTTGCTTGGTGATGATCTGTACAGTGCTGGAGATGCTCCTGTCCCCGTTCAGCTTGACAAAGATGAGCTCTTGTTTGTGGGCTTGGCTCACAAGAGCCCCATGGAGGCTGCAGGCTTAGGGCAGAACGGCTCTGAAGTGCCCAGCACTGGGGATGGCCATCAGCAGCCGGCGTACTGTGGGCCCCAGTGTGGCCAGCTGGCCAGGCCAGCAGCATCCCTGCCTGGATCAGCAGCGCTGTGGCCAGCAGGAGCTGGGCAAGGCTTCTCCCCCTGTTCTCAGCAGTGGTGAGGATAGAGCTGGCCTACTGAGTGCAGCTGTGGGCTCCCCAGTTGGAGAGAGCCAGAGAGCTGCGGAGAGAGTCCCCCAGAGCCTAGGAGAGGTGCCCGCGGAGCTGCGCAGCGCGCCGCCTCGGCCTAGGGCTGTGATTCTCGCTTAGGGGCGAGAGCCCCCGGCTTCAACTCCTGCCCTGCTCTTAGCCTGCAGAAGGGGAGCCTCAGGGGAGACCTCATTGCTCTCTGCACCTCCCTCAAGGGAGGTTGCAGCCACCTGGGGCTTGGGCTCTTCTCCCAGCCACCCAGCACCAGAACAAGAGGACACAGTCTCAAGCTGTGCCAGGGCAGGTTTAGGCTGGAGGGGAGATCAAAGTTCTTCCCAGCAAGAGAGATTGGCCATTGGGATGTGCTGCCCCAGGGAGGTGGTGGAGTCACCATCCCTGGAGGGGTTCAAGAGGGGATTGGATGTGGCACTTGGAGGTGCTGGGTGACAGGCTGGACTTGATGATCTCTGAGGTCTCTTCCAACTTTATTGATTCTCTGATTCTATGATGAAGGGACCAAACATCTCTGCTGTGAAGAGAGACTGAGAGCCCTGGGGTTGATTAGTCTGGAGAAGAGAAGGCAGAGAGGGATCTGATCAATGGCTATCAATAGCTGAGGGCTGGGGGTCAGCATGAAGGGGCCAGGCCCTGTTTGGTGGTGCCCAGTGACAGGACAAGGAACAGCAGGGTACAAGCTGGAGCCCAGGAGGTTCTCCCAACCACACACACAGACACTTCTGTGTGGTGAGGGTGCTGGAGCAGGCTGCACAGAGAGTATAGTGTCACAGTATCAGTCAGGGTTGGAAGGGACCACAAGGATCATGCAGTTCCAACCCCCCTGCCCTGGGCAGGGACACCCCACACTAGAGCAGGCTGCCCACAGCCTCATCCAGCCTGGCCTTAAACACCTCCAGGGACAGGGCCTCAACCACCTCCCTGCACAACCCATTCCAGGGCCTCACCACTCTCATGGGGAAGAACTTCCTCCTCACCTCCACCTCATCTCCCCCCCTCCAGCTTCATTCCATTCCCCCTAGTCCTATATCACTCCCTGAGATCCTGAGAAGTCCCTCCCCAGGCTTCCTGTAGCCCCCTTCAGATCCTGGAAGGCCACAATGAGGTCACCTGGGAGCCTTCTCTTCTCCAGACTGAACAGCCCCAACTCCTTCAGTCTGTCCTCACAGCAGAGGTGCTCCAGCCCTCTGCTCCTCCTCCTGTCCTGCTCTGGACAACCTTCCAGCACCTCCAGATCCCTCTTGCAATAGGGGCTCCAGAACTGGAGGCAGTACTGCAGGTGGGTCTCAGCAGGGCTGAGCAGAGGGGGAGAATCCCCTCCCTTGCCCTGCTGGCCACACTTCTCCTGCTGCAGCCCAGGCTCTGATTGGCTTTCCGGGCTGCAAGTGCACCCTGAGAGCTCCTGGGGAGCTTCTCCTCCCCCAGCGCCCCCAAGTCTCTCTCCTCAGGGCTGCTCTCCAGCCAGTCCCTGCCCGGCCTGCATTTGTGCCTGGGGTTGCCTCCACCCAGCTGCAGGACCCTGCCCTTGGTCTTATTGAAGCTCAGAGAGGTTGTGGAGTCTCCTTCTCTGGAGCCTTTCCAACCTCACCTGGATGTGTTCCTGTGTGACCTGCCCTGGGTGCTCCTGCTCTGGCAGGGGGTTGGACTGGATGATCTCTGGAGGTGCCTTCCAACCCTTACCGTTGTGTCACACTGGAGCATCAGGCTGCCACCAAGTAGTGCTGGGTGTGAGAGGATTCGTTGTCAGAACTTGTCAGCAGGCCTGAGATTGCTTTGTTGCGCACAGAAAGATGAAGAAAACAAGCCCAAAGCCCCGAGGAGAAGCAGAAAGGAATGCCTGAGCAGCTGGAATTGCTTTGTAAAGGTTGCTGAGATGCCTTCTCCCAGACTGGCTGCCCTGGGGGGATCGCTGTTGGGGCTGTCAGAACGCGAAGGACTTGATCTCCCTACATAACATATTCCGTTTCCAGTGGAGAGTAAGTCATCTGCTGCTGGAGCAATTAAGATGGTGCGAATGAGATTAAAATCAACATCAGATTAGTGGCTAATTGGAGGCGTCTGATTGGGGGGGGCTGGCTTCGGGGGCTGGGGAGAAATTCCCATGGCCAATTCTGCTGTGCAAATGCTTTCCTTTGTTCTCTCCCGTGTTTCCTGCTGTGCAAGCTCTCCTGCTGGAGAGCTCTCCCCGGGGGGAGAGAGCTTCACAATTGCCTGCTGATCTCTGCAAGGAAAAGATAAACCTGAGCCGGGGGGGTGTGGAAATCTGTGTTTTTATGGAGGGGGAGCAGAACTGGGAGTTTCCTGCCTAACGTTGGTAGAGTTGAGATATAGATTCTTAGAATGGTTTTATGTCGGATGGGGCCTTCAAGATCACCCAGTTCCAACCCCCTGCCGTGGGCAGGGACACCTCCCACCAGCCCGGGCTGCTCAGGGCCCCATCCAGCCTGGCCTTGCACACCTCCAGGGAGGAGGCAGCCACAGCCTCCCTGGGCAGCCTGTGCCAGAGTCTCCCCACCCTCAATGCAAAGAATCTCCCCTCTCCCAACTCAAAGCCATTGTCCCTCGTCCTGGCACTCCCACCCTTGTCCAAAGTCCCTCCCCAGCTCTCCTGCAGCCCCTTCAGGTACTGGCAGGCTGCTCTGAGGTCTCCCTGGAGCCTTCTCTTCTCCAGGCTGACCAGCCACAACTCTCTCATCCTGTCCCCACAGGAGAGGTTCTCCAGCCCTCTGATCATCTTGGTGGCCTCCTCTCGATGCTCTTCAGCAGTTCCATGTCCCTCTTATTCGGAGGGGGTCCTGGAACTGGAGGCAGTGCTGCAGGTGGGGTCTCAGCAGAGCAGAGAGGCAGAATCCCCTCCCTTGTGGTGCTGCTCTCCCTGCTCTGGCTGCAGGATGCATAATCCTTCACGTTGCAAAACTCAGCTGTGCCTGCCTCGTGTGAGTACAGCCGAGCTGTCTTCTCCCTGCTCTTTGTGCAGTCCCCAGTCTGCCTTGGGCTCCTCCCGGGCTTGCTGTGTTGTGCAGTCCCCAGTCTGCCTTGGGCTCCTCCCGGGCTTGCTCTGTTGTGCAGTCCCCAGTCTGCCTTGGGCTCCTCCCGGGCTTGCTCTGTTGTGCAGTCCCCAGTCTGCCTTGGGCTCCTCCCGGGCTTGCCGTGTTGTTCGGTGCTGCTTGCACGGGGGGCTGCCGTGCAGCTGGCTGGCAGAGGAGGGGGGAATTGCATTTGCTGTCCTTTGAACAAACCGTGGTAATTAAAATGCCTCCCACCGGGCTGGCAGTTGGCTGTAAGCAAGCACATCTCATTAGCTTTCAAAAAACCAACAGCCTCCTTCGGGTTAATACCACATTTCATTTCAGCTTAACTGCTGCATGAGTGAAGATGCACAGGGGCAGCCCCCGGGGCACAGCAGCTAAGCCTGGACACCCCAAGCTGGGTGGCCCACAGCAGGATGTGGCCTTTTCTTGGTGCAAAAGAAGGGGGAGAAAGGTAATTTTTCTCAATTTGTTAATTGGCAAAGCAGGTTAATGGTTTAAGCAGAGCAATCGGACAGGAACACTTCATAGAGGCCTCTCAGATGTGCTCTTTTTATCTGCCTGTGCATGGGAGACATGGAGGGGCTGGAGCAGGTCCAGGGAAGGGCAGCCAAGCTGGGGAAGGGGAAGAGGGCTGGGGAGGAGCAGCTGAGGGAGCTGGGGGTGTTCAGCCTGGAGGAGGCTGAGGGGAGACCTCATTGCTCTCTACAGCTCCCTGACAGCAGGTTGGAGCCAGGTGAGTCTGCTCCCTAGTAACTGCACTGGGTTAGGAACTGGCTGGAGGCTGAGCCCAGAGAGTGGTGGTGAATGGTGCCACAGCCAGCTGGCAGCCAGGCACCAGTGGTGTGCCCCAGGGATCAGTGCTGGGCCCCAGCCTGTTCAATATCTTGATTGATGATCTGGATGAGGGCATTGAGTCCATCATCAGTAAATGTGCAGATGACACCAAGCTGGGGGCAGGAGTTGATCTGTTAGAGGGTAGGAGAGTTCTGCAGAGGGTCCTTGCCAGGCTGGACAGATGGGCAGAGGCCAAGGGCAGGAGATTGACACATCCAGTGCCAGGGGCTGCACATTGGCCACAGCAACCCCAGGCAGTGCTACAGGCTGGGGTCAGAGTGGCTGAGAGCAGCCAGGGAGAGAGGGACCTGGGGGTGCTGGTTGATGGTAGGCTGAACATGAGCCTGCAGTGTGCCCAGGGGGCCAAGAGGGCCAATGGCATCCTGGCCTGCATCAGGAAGAGTGTGGCCAGCAGGAGCAGGGAGGTCATTGTGCCCTGTGCTCAGCACTGCTTAGGCCACACCTTGAGTCCTGTGTCCAGTTCTGGGCCCCTCAGGTCAGGAAAGCTGTTGAGCTGCTGGAAGGTGTCCAGAGAAGGGCAAGAAAGCTGGGGAGGGGTCTGGAGCACAGCCCTGGGAGGAGAGGCTGAGGGAGCTGGGGTTGCTTAGCCTGGAGGAGAGGAGGCTCAGGGGAGACCTTCTTGCTCTCTCCAACTCCCTGAAGGGAGGTTGTAGCCAGGTGGGGGTTGGTCTCTTCTCCCAGGCAGCTAGCACCAGAACAAGAGGACACAGTCTCAAGCTGTGCCAGGGAAGGTTTAGGCTGGAGGGGAGGAGAAAGATCTTCCCAGCAAGAGAGATTGGCCCTTCGGATGTGCTGCCCAAGGAGGTGGTGGAGTCCCCATCCCTGGAAGAGTTTAAAAACAGCCTGGCTGAGGCACTTGGTGCCATGGTTTAGTTGATTGGCTGGAGCTGGGTGAGGGGTGGGGCCTGATGATCTGAGAGGTCTTTTCCAACCATACTGATTCTATGATTCTAGTAACAAGTGTCCCCTGTACTCAGCACTGGTGAGGCCAGAGCTTGAGCCCTGGGTTGAGTTTTGAGGCCCTCACTCCAGCAAGGACAGTGAGGCAACTGAGACCAGAGAAGGGAGAAGAAAGGGTGAGGGAACTGGGCTTGTTCAGTCTGGAGGAAAGAAGGCTGAGAGGAGACCTCTGGCTCTCTACAACTCCCTGAGAGCAGGCTGGAGCCAGGTGGGGGTTGGGCTCTTCTGCCTAGTGAGAAGTCATAGGGCAAGGGGAAGTGCCTCAAGTAGCACCAAGGGAGGTTGAGGTTGGACATCAGGAGAAACTTCTTCACTGGAAGGGTTCTCAAAGCCTGGGACAGCCCCCCAGGGAGGTGGCTGAATCCCCATCCCTGGCAGCGTTTCAGGGAGCTGTGGTGCTGAGGGCCATGGCTTACCCCTAGCCTGGGCAGAGCAGAGAATGGTTGGACTGGATGCTCTTAAAGGGCTTGTCCAACTAAACACCTCTGTGATTCTACTCAAGAGCAGGATTTCTTCCTGCAGGTTTTCTTCCTGCCAGAATGCTTTCAGTAGTGCACTGCAGGCTTCATCCATGGACAAGTTGTGGCCTGAATAGTGTAGTTCTGTGTCTTGTTTCCTGCCTTTTAGCCTAGGCCAGAATCATCTCCTGGACAGGTGAAAGCCTTTGCATCTTCTCAGGGCATTGTGATGCTGAGGAGTGACACTTGGAGCAGGAGACACCATAGGCAAAGCCAAACTGATTTCTCTGTGAAGAGGGAAGGGCTGAAAGGCTTCTGAGGTGCCTGCTCTGCTGTGAGATGTCAGATACCCCGGGATCACAGATTCACAGGAAGCTTGGGGCTGGCTGGGACCATGGCATCATGGCTTTATCTCTCAGGGACAGAACACCTTTCCTCCTCTGCAGCTGGGCAAGTCACTTCCCAAAGGATGCAGCTCTTCCGAGTCTGCAAGCCTGCTTTCTTGGTTGATCTCCAGGGAGGACACAGGGAGTGTCATGTGTGATGAGTTCTGTGTCCAGACAGAGCCTCAGGGCAGGCTGATGAAGATGCTGAGGAACACCTGCAGTTCCTGCAGCAAGAGGACTCCATGACACAGTCTCTGCTCAGCTGCCAGTTGTCTCAGACTGAATACTGATGGCTTTTGAGTACATCCCAGTGGCTGCACTTGCTTCTTAACTGAGCAGCTTTGGCCTCTGCTCAGCCACTCAGGTGTCAGTAAGCAAACAATGTCACTGCCTGGGTGTTGCCCAGAACCAGTGTCTGCCCCTGACACACAGGCTTTGGAGGTTCCTGGTGCAGAATCAGTGCAGGAGAGAATGAAGATGGACTTGTAGAAGGGTTTGGCTTGGAAGGGACCTCCAAAGGGCATCCAGTCCAACCCCCTGCACTCAGCAGGGACATCCTCCACTGGAGCAGGCTGCTCACAGCCTTCTCCAGCCTCACCTTGAACATCCCCAGGCATGGAGCCTCAACCACCTCCCTGGGCAACCTCTTGCAGTGTCCCAGCAGCCTCCTGGTGCAGAACTTGTTGCTCACATCCAATCCAAATCTGCTCTGCTCTCCTTTCAAACCATTGCCCCTGCTCCTGGCCCTGCAGGCCTTTGCAAGCAGTCCCTCTGCAGCCTTCCTGTAGCCCCCTTCAGGTCCTGGCAGGCTGCTCTTAGGTCTGCCTGGAGCCTTCTCTTCTCCAGCCTGAACACCCCCAGCTCCCTCAGCCTGGCCTCCAGGCAGAGCTGCTCCAGCCCCCTGATCATCTTGGTGGCCTCCTCTGCAGCCTCTCCATCAGGTCCATGTCCTTGCTGTGCTGAGGGCTCCAGAGCTGGACACAGCCCTGCAGGTGAGGTTGCCCAGGGAGGTGGATGAGGCCCCATGCCTGGAGCTATCCAAGGTGAGGCTGGAGAAGGCTGTGAGCAACCTGCTCTAGGGGAGGATGTCCCTGCTGAGTGCAGGGGGTTGGAGTGGGTGGCCTTTGGAGGTGCCTTCCAACCCAAGCCATCCTCTGAGTCTATGAAATAGGCACCTGGAGTCTCCCTTGCAGGTATTTCCCAAGTGTGGAATAAAAGCCTGGAATTCCAGCAGAGGAGGGGTGCAGGGTGCAGCAGAAGGTGGAGGATTCCCCAGGAAGCACTCTCTGTAATTCTGCTCCTGTACCTCTGCAGTGCTGTGCCCAGCCAGGAGCAAGATGAAGAGGAGAAGGACAAGGAGCTCTGCAGCCCTGTGTGCTCAGCAGTGTTCACCTCAGGCAGCCTGGGGAAGCAGGCAGCTGAACTCGTGGTCTGCCTCACTGCTCAGCTGCACATGCTGAAGAGCAGGGATTCCCTTCCCCCTTGCTGGCTAAATCAGCAGCCCTTGCTCCCTGCCTGCCCCAGTGGGGCCTGCTCAGAACACCCCTGGTCAGCAGCACCCAGCTGGCTGCCAGGTGCTCTTCAACATCTTTATTGATGATCTGGATGAGGGCATTGAGTCCATCATCAGTAAATGTGCAGATGACACCAAGCTGGGGGCAGGAGTTGATCTGCTGGAGGGCAGAGAGGCTTTGCAGAGGGACCTCGACAGGCTGGACAGATGGGCAGAGGCCAAGGGCAGGAGATTGAACACAGCCAAGTGCCAGGTGCTGCACATTGGCCACAGCAACCCCAGGCAGTGCTACAGGCTGGGGCAGAGTGGCTGAGAGCAGCCAGGCAGAGAGGGACCTGGGGGTGCTGGTTGCTGGGAGGCTGAACATGAGCCTGCAGTGTGCCCAGGCAGCCAAGAGGGCCAATGGCATCCTGGCCTGCATCAGGAAGAGTGTGGCCAGCAGGAGCAGGGAGGTCATTCTGCCCCTGGACACTGCACTGGTTAGGCCACACCTTGAGTCCTGTGTCCAGTTCTGGGCCCCTCAGTTTAGGAAGGAGGTTGACTTGCTGGAAGGTGTCCAGAGAAGGGCAACAAAGTGTGGGGGGTCTGGAGCACAGCCCTGTGAGGAGAGGCTGAGGGAGCTGGGGTTGCTTAGCCTGGAGAAGAGGAGGCTCAGGGTGACCTTCTTGCTCTCTACAACTCCCTGAAGGGAGGTTGTAGCCAGGCAGAGGTGGTCTCTTCTCCCAGGCAGCCAGCACCAGAACAAGAGGACACAGTCTCAGGCTGCACCAGGGGAGTTTAGGCTGGATGTTAGGAAGAATTCTACACAGAGAGAGTGATTGCCCATTGGAATGGCTGCCCAGGGAGGTGGTGGAGTCACCATCATTGGAGGTGTTCAGGAGGAGACTTGCTGGGGTGCTTGGTGCCATGGGTTAGTTGTTTGGGTGGGTTGGATTGGTTGATGGGTTGGATGTGATGATCTTGAAGGTCTCTTCCCACCTGGTGTATTGTATTGTATTGTACTGTATGGTATTGTATTGTTCAGCAGCTGCCAGGCTGCTGGGCTGGTTTGCTGTGCTGGGGGAGGCAGCTCTCACCACAGCACTCAGAGTGCTGCTTTGGCATTCCCAGGCTCTTGGCTTCCAACATTTCTTCTTTTTAATTGCCTTTTTAATTACTTCACATCCACCCTGGGAACTGACTGTTGGCTCTTCACTCAGGAGTTCTGAAGTGAAGAATTCCTCTTGGCTCTGAACTTTCCATCCTCCTTGCAGTAGCAGCTCTGATGGTCATGATGTGCATCCCCTCTTCACCTGCTGGAAGTCCCTTTCTGTCTCTCTCTGCAGAGGTGCTGCAAGGCAGCTTTAACTTTGTACCATGTCCTACAGCTTTGCATTGCTCAAGCCTTCAGAGAAGGCTCCAGGCAGACCTCTGAGCAGCCTGCCAGGACCTGAAGGGGCTACTGTGTCCAGTTCTGGGCTCCTCAGGTTAGGAACGATGTTGAGCTGCTGGAAGGTGTCCAGAGAAGGGCAAGAAAGCTGGGGAGGGGTCTGGAGCACAGCCCTGTGAGGAGAGGCTGAGGGAGCTGGGGTTGCTTAGCCTGGAGAAGAGGAGGCTCAGGGAGACCTTCTTGCTCTCTACAACTCCCTGAAGGGAGGTTGGAGCCAGGTGGGGGTTGGTCTCTTCTCCCAGGCACCCAGCACCAGAACAAGAGGACACAGTCTCAAGCTGTGCCAGGGAGGTTTAGGCTGGATGTTAGAAGTTCTTCATATAGGTATTGGCCCTTGGGATGTGCTGCCCAGGGAGGTGGTGGAGTCCCCATCCCTGGAGGTGTTTAGGAAGAGCCTGGCTGAGGCACTTGGTGCCATGGTTTAGTTGATCAGATGGTGTTGGGTGAGAGGTTGGACTCGATGATCTCAAAGGTCTTTTCCAACCTGGTTAATCCTACCCTACCCTACCCTACCCTACCCTACCCTACCCTATCCTATCCTATCCTATCCTACCCTATCCTTTCTACAAGCAGGCTGCAGAGGGACTGTTTGCAAAGGCTGCAGGGCCAGGAGCAGGGGCAATGGTTTGAAATGAGAGCAGAGCAGATTGAGCTTGGATGTGAGCAACAAGTTCTGCACCAGGAGGCTGCTGGGACACTGCAACAGGTTGCCCAGGGAGGTGGTTGAGGCTCCATGCCTGGAGCTGTTCAAGGTGAGGCTGGAGAAGGCTGTGAGCAGCCTGCTCTAGGGGAGGATGTCCCTGCTGAGTGCAGGGGGTTGGGCTGGGTGAGATTTGGAGGTCCCTTCCAAGCCAAACCCTGCTGTGGTTCTGTGAGTAGGGTTGAAAAATGCCAATTTTCAATTAAGTTTTGAAAGGACAAAGTGCCAAATTAACTAACTGGCAATTAATTTCACTACTAATTGTGCTAGGGGGAAAAAAGGCAGAGAAAAAAGGGAAGAATCCAGGCTTCTGGAGGATGAGCAGTGTGGCATAATTAGTTGTGGAGGGTTTTTTTCCTGCTGTAATTAACGGTGATGAATATGCATGAGGCTGCCTGGGGGAGGGGGAAGCATGGCAAACAATGGTGCTTAATTAAACTTTGAGCTGGAGTGCTTGTGGAGGCTCTCCTGCCTTGTTAAGTCCCTTCAGAGCTGCTGTGAAGCTCCTGCTGCAGGCTAGGGACACCCCGGAGGCTGAGGAGGACAGGTTGGGATCTGTGTTTCTTATGGAGAGGTCTCTCAGTCATTTGTCCCTTCATGAGTCTTAGGGAAGCAGCATTGTGTTTCAGCTTGCCACCTCTTGAGAGTGCTGCCTAAAGCCCAATGAAAGCAGCGATTATTGGTTTGGTATTGAAAGTGACAAAGAGAAAGATGAGGGCCACACAGGGGGGCAGGAGGTGGAAGAACCGTCCTGATCTTTAGCAGCCCTGAAGCAAGAGTGTCTGCTGTACACAGAGATCAGCCAGCTCCTTGTCTGTCGACCCTACCTGACCAGGCACTGCAACAGGCTGCCCACAGAAGTGGTAGAGTCACCATCTACAACTCCCTGAAGGGAGGTTGGAGCCAGGTGGGGGTTGATCTCTTCTGCTTGGACAGTGGTTTGGAGTCATGACAAGCACTCTCTAACTGAACTGTGTATCTGTCAGCTGTGGTGCTGGAGCTCCTTGCTCTTGGTCAGGCCACACCTTGAGTCCTGTGTCCAGTTCTGGGCTCCTCAGGTTAGGAAAGATGCTGAGCTGCTGGAAGGTGTCCAGAGAAGGGCAACAACGCTGGGGAGGGGTCTGGAGCACAGCCCTATGAGGAGAGGCTGAGGGAGCTGGGGTTGCTTAGCCTGCAGAAGAGGAGGCTCAGGGGAGAGCTTCTTGCTCTCTGCAACTCCCTGAAGGGAGGTTGTAGCCAGGTGGGGGTTGGTCTCTGCTCCCAGGCAGACAGCACCAGAACAAGAGGACACAGTCTCAAGCTGTGCCAGGGGAGGTTTAGGCTGGAGGTGAGGAAGAAATTCTTCATAGAAAGAGAGATTGGCCCTTGGGATGTGCTGCCCAGGGAGGTGGTGGAGTCCCCATCCATGGAGGTGTTTAGGAAGAGCCTGGATGAGGCCCTTGGTGCCATGGTTTAGCTGATCAGATGGTGCTGGGTGATAGGTTGGACAAAATGATCTCAAGGTCTTTTTCAACCTGGTTAATTCAGTGATCCCTGGAGGGGATGTAGACATGGCACCTGAGGACATGGTTTAGTGGCCATGATCGTGGTGGGATGACATTTGGACTTGATGGTTAGCCTGGGATTGTTCAGAACTAAGAGCAGCCTGCCAGGACCTGAAGGGGGCTACAGGAAGGCTGCAGAGGGACTGTTTGCAAAGGCCTGCAGGGACAGGAGCAGGGGCAGTGGTTTGAAAGGAGAGCAGAGCAGATTGAGATTGGATGTGAGCAACAAGTTCTGCACTAGGAGGATGCTGGGACACTGCAAGAGGTTGCCCAGGGAGGTGGTTGAGGCTCCATCCCTGGAGGCATTCAAGGTGAGGCTGGAGAAGGCTGTGAGCAGCCTGCTCTGGTGGAGGATGTCCCTGCTGAGTGCAGAGGGTTGGACTGGATGCCCTTTGGAGGGTCTCTTCCAAGCCAAACCATGCTGTGGTTCTGTGATCCTGGCTGGTTGGTTTCAGCCCTGCAGCTGGAAGTGGCTCATTGTGTTAACTGAAGCCTTTTCTTCAGGTTAAGAGCTGTCTGAGCTGCTGCAGTGTTCCTGTGATGTGGTTGTTACTGCTTGAAGGAAGAGTACTGTAAGAGACATTGCACAGTTAGCTATGTGCATCCATAGCAAAGGAACAGGAGTAAATGGGGCTTTTAGAACAGAATAGAACAGAACAGGAGTTACCAGGCTGGAAAAGACCTTCGAGGTCATCGAGTCCAACCTATCACCCACCACCGTCTGATCAACTAAACCATGGCACCAAGGGCCTCAGCCAGGCTCTTCCTAAACACCTCCAGGGATGGGGACTCCACCACCTCCCTGGGCAGCACATCCCAAGGGCCAATCTCTCTTGCTGGGAAGAACTTTCTCCTCCCCTCCAGCCTAAACCTCCCCTGGCGCAGCCTGAGACTGTGTCCTCTTGTTCTGGTGCTGTCTGCCTGGGAGAAGAGACCAACCCCCACCTGGCTACATCTTCCCTTCAGGGAGTTGGAGAGAGCAAGAAGGTCTCCCCTGAGCCTCCTCTTCTCCAGGCTAAGCAACCCCAGCTCACTCAGCCTCTCCTCACAGGGCTGTGCTCCAGACCCCTCCCCAGCTTTGCTTCTTCCTCTCTGCTCTGAGCTAAAGCCTGCATCTTTGTTCTTTTCAAAATGGTTTTAAACATTGCTGCAGCTGTTCTCCTTTCTGTGCAGCCTTGCAGCTTTTCCCACATGCTGTGGGTGCTCCCCAGAACAGATTTTGTGTGGTCACCCAGCTTTTGTTTCTATACAGTCATGGATGGTCTGGGTTGGAAGGGACCTCCAAAGCTCATCCAGTCCAGCCCCCTGCACTCAGCAGGGACATCCTCCCTAGAGCAGGTTGCTCACAGCCTTCTCCAGCCTCACCTTCAACAGTTCCAGGCATGGGGCCTCAACCACCTCCCTGGGCAACCTCTTGCAGTGTCCCAGCAGCCTCCTGGTGCAGAACTTGTTGCTCACATCCAAGCTCAATCTGCTCTGCTCTCATTTCAAACCATTGCCCCTGCTCCTGTCCCTGCAGGCCTTTGCAAGCAGTCCCTCTGCAGCCTTCTTGTAGCCCCCTTCAGGTCCTGGCAGGCTGCTCCTAGGTCTGCCTGGAGCCTTCTCTTCTCTAGGCTGAACCCCCCCAGCTCCCTCAGCCTGGCCTCCAGGCAGAGCTGCTCCAGCCCCTGATCATCTTGGTGGCCTCCTCTGCAGCCTCTCCATCAGGTCCATGTCCTTGCTGTGCTGAGGGCTCCAGAGCTGGAGGCAGCCCTGCAGGTGAGGTCTCACAGAGCAGAGCAGAGGGGCAGGATCCTCTCTCTCCATCTCTGGCCACACTGCTTTGGGCATACTCACGAGACATCATTCCACCTCTTTTCCTTGCTGTCTGTGAAGTGTGTCATTGAGTTTGTCCTGCATCCCTTGTGCCCTTGTCACCTGTAGTTCTGGTTTGCCCAGCAATCTAAAAGCAACTCCCTGAGCTTCATTTGTGTCACCCATGGCTATCATAAACTCTTCCCTCCTCTCTCCTCGTCATTACCTTTACTGAGGGCTAAATAAATCTGCTTTTTTCCCCCCTCTCTGCATATTTCAACCCTCTTTCCCCATTCATCATCCTTTTTTTTCCTGCTGTACTCTCAGCAGCCTCATTCTGTCTCTCTTCCAAGAAGCTGGCCAAAATGGGATGCCAGCCTTCAAACGTGCCTTCCTTAGGGCTTCGGAGGGCCACGCAACAATGTGCTTAATACCCTTGGCTGGTGATAAGCCAGCTTCCTATTAACCTCCTCCCCCACTGCCATGCATTAGGCCAAGGTTCTGTCAATGAAGGCTCCTTTTCATGTGACACGGGAGCTAATTCAGAGCCTTTTAAACTGTGCTTAGCTGTGCTAATCGTTATTTGCCTCCCGTCTTCCCACGCAGAATGGGCCCTGGGAGGCTGCCGGCACAGCTCTTCCCTGGGCCTGGCCTGCAGCGCCGGTCCTGACACGGTGATCAATGCTGATGCTTCTTGCCTCTTAAATGCCCACTGCAGAAGTGCATCTCTCTCCCCTGCCTTGCACCCCCTGCGTTTCCTGTCCAGAACTGCAGCGTCCAGCGAGGCTCCTGCAGCCAGGGTCAAAGGCAGAGGAAATCACAGTCACGGACTGTGAAGGGCTGGAAGGGACCTGCAGAGCTCAGCCCAACGCCCTGCCAGAGCAGGATCCCCTAGAGCAGCTCACACAGGAGCACATCCAGGTGGGGTTGGAATATGTCCAGAGAGGGAGACTCCATAACCCCCCCTGGGCAGCCTGCTCCAGGCTCTGTCACCCTCACAGGGAACAAATTCTTCCTCCTGTTTCCATGGAACTTCCTCTGCCTCAGCTTCCACCACTGCCCCTTGTGCTGGCCTTGGGCATCCCCCAGCACAGCCTGGCTCCAGCCTCTGAGCACTCACCCTGCACATGAATGAGGTCACCCTCAGGCTCTTCCTCTCCAAGCTATAGAGCCCTCAGCTCCCTCAGGCTCTCCTCCTGAGGAAGATCTTCCACTCCCTTCAGCATCTTTGTGGCTCTGTGCTGGACTCTCTCAAGCAGTTCCCTGAGGTCCTTCCTGGACTGAGGGCCCCAGAACTGGACACAATGCTCCAGATGCTGCCTCAGCAGGGCACAGCAGAGGGGGAGGAGAACCTCTCAGTCTCTGTGGAAACAAAAAGCAAGGCTGCATCTTCAGAGGCCAGTGAGGAGTGGTGTCCCTCAGGGGTCTGTACTGGGACCAGTGCTGTTTAACATCTCTGTCAGGGACAGGACAGTGGGACTGAGGCACCCTCAGCAAGTCTGGGGATGGCACCAAGCTGTGTGGTGTGGTTGATGCTGGAGAGAAGGATCCATGCAGAGGGACCTGGACAGGCTGCAGAGGTGAGCCCAAGCCAACCTCATGAAGTTCAACAAGGCCAAGGGCAAGGGTCGGGCAATCCCAAGCACAGATCCAGGCTGGGTGAGGAGAGGCTGAGAGCAGCCTGGAGGAGAAGGCCTTGGGGGTGTCAGGTGGTGACAAACTCCCCAGGAGCCAGCAGTGGTCACTGGCAGCCCAGAGCCAGCTGAGTGCTGAGCTGCAGCCAGAGCAGGGAGAGCAGCAGCACAGGGAGGGGATTCTGCCCCTCTGCTCTGCTCAGACCCCACCTGCAGCACTGCAGCCAGTTCTGGGGACCCCAGGACAAGAGAGACATGGAACTGATGGAGAGGGTTGAGAGGAGGCCACAAAGATGACCTCCCTGTGGAGACAAGCTGGGAGAGTTGGGGCTGTTCAGCCTGCAGAAGAGAAGGTTCCAGGGAGACCTTAGAGCAGCCTGCCAGTGCCTGACGGGGCTCCAGGAGAGCTGGGGAGGGACTTTGGACAAGGGCTGGGAGTGCCAGGATGAGAGACAATGGCTTTGAGCTGGGAGAGGGGAGACTGAGCCTGGAGATGAGGAAGAAATTCTTTAGAGTGAGGCTGGGGAGACACTGGCACAGGCTGCCCAGGGAGGCTGTGGATGGCCACCTCCTTGGAGGTGTTGAAGGCCAGGCTGGATGAGGCCCTGAGCAGCCTGGCTGGTGGGAGGTGTCCCTGCCCATGGCAGGGGGGTTGGAGCTGGATGATCTTGAAGGTCCCTTCCAGCCCAACCCATTGTGTGAACTGTGTGTTCAGTGGGAGCCCAGCCTGGCACTCCCCCATTCATTAGGCTCCTTGGCACTGCTCACAAACAGCCTTTCAGCAAGTGCTGCCATGTTCTGCCTTCTCTAATAAAAGATTTTTTGGGGCTTAATTTATTTGTATAAAAACTTGCTGAAGCAGGACCAAAATTTGTCTAATGCATGTTGCAAAAAGAGGAATGATGGTGCTGGACAGAGTCCCAGGTCCTGCAGTACCTTGATTGACTGCCTGAAATGTTGTGCTGAGGCCATCCACAGCGGGAGGCTCTCCAAGTTTCCTCTGCACATTCCAGGAGGAGATGAGCTCCTTCCTTCAGGAATGCCTGCCTGGCTGCTAAGGCTTGCAGAGCTAGACAGAATACAGAATTAACCAGGCTGGAAAAGACCTCAGAGATCATCCACCCTACCACCCAACACCATCCAATCAACTAAACCATGGCACCAAGGGCCTCACCCAGGCTCTTCCTAAACACCTCCAGGGATGGGGACTCCACCACCTCCCTGGGCAGCACATCCCAATGGCCAATCTCTATGGCTGGGAAGAATGTCTTCCTAACCTCCAGCCTAAACCTCCCCCTGGCACAGCCTGAGACTGTGTCCTCTTGTTCTGGTGCTGCTTGCCTGGGAGAAGAGACCAACCCCCACCTGGCTCCAACCTCCCTTCAGGGAGTTGTAGAGAGCAAGAAGGTCTCCCCTGAGCCTCTTCTTCTCAGCATCACAGTATCACCAAGGTTGGAAGAGTCAAGCCCAAGAGTCAAGTCATCAAGCCCAACCTGGCACCACAGACCTCATGACTAGACCATGGCACCAAGTGCCACATCCAATCCCCTCTTGAACACCTCCAGGGATGGGGACTCCACCACCTCCCCGGGCAGCACATCCCAATGGCCAATGACTCTCTCAGGGAAGAACTTTCTCCTCACCTCCAGCCCAAACCTCCCCCGGTGCAGCTTGAGACTGTGTCCCCCTGCTCCGGCGCTGGCCGCCAGAGAGAAGAGGCCAACCCCTTCCTGGCTACAACCTCCCTTCAGGTAGTTGCAGAGAGCAATGAGGTCTGCCCTGAGCCTCCTCTTCTCCAGGCTAAGCAACCCCAGCTCCCTCAGCCTCTCCTCCCAGGGCTGTGCTCCAGACCCCTCCCCAGCTTTCTTGCCCTTCTCTGGACACCTTCAAGTCTCTCAATGTCCTTCTTAAACAGAGGGGCCCCGAACTGGACACAGGACTCAAGGTGTGGCCTAACCAGTGCTGAGCACAGGGCACAATGACTTCCCTGCTCCTGCTGGCCACACTGTTCCTGATGCAGGCCAGGATGCCATTGGCCTTCTTGACCACCTGGGCACACTGCAGGCTCATGTTCAGCCTACTCTCAACCAGTCCCCCCAGGTCCCTCTCTGCCTGGCTGCTCTCAGCCACTCTGACCCCAGCCTGTAGCTCTGCATGGGGATGGTGTAGCCAAAGTGTAGAACCCAGCACTTAGACTTGTTAAATCTCCTGCTGTTGGACTCTGGCCATCAATAGATTTCTCAGTGGAGTATGAAATTCTGCTGCACTTGGCAGGGGGCTGGGGTCATGCAACAAGTGAGAGAGAACTCTTGAGCAGAGAGGATCCCTCCTTGTGGTTAGCAGCTGTTTGCAGTCTGGTTTCTGTCTGCCTGAAGAGTGGCTTGGTGAAACTACTGCAGCTCTGTCAGCTGACTTGGGGAAATAACCCCAATTTTGGATTCCTGGGGGGGCGTTGGGGGGGTTGACTGGAGGGGTGGAGGTTGTTTAGTTGCTTTGGTTTGGTTTGGTTTGAGTTTGGAGGGGGGGTGTTGGTTTTGTTTGTCTTGTTTGTTTCTTTGTTGTTGTTTTTGGACTGTGGCCCAACACAGACATTCAGAACCCTCCAAGGTCTCAGGGTGTGTCCAAAGAGGTGTCCAGACCATGGTTAGCTTGAGGCCTTCTATTCTAGTGCCTGCCAGGACCTGAAGGGGGCTACAGGAAGGCTGCAGAGGGACTGCTTGCAAAGGCCTGCAGGGCCAGGAGCAGGGGCAATGGTTTGAAAGGAGAGCAGAGCAGATTGAGCTTGGATGTGAGCAACAAGTTCTGCACCAGGAGGCTGCTGGGACACTGCAAGAGGTTGCCCAGGGAGGTGGTTGAGGCCCTGTGCCTGGAGCTGTTGAAGGTGAGGCTGGAGAAGGCTGTGAGCAACCTGCTGTAGTGGAGGATGTCCCTGCTGAGTGCAGGGGGTTGGACTGGATGGCCTTTGGAGGTCCCTTCCAACTCAGACTCCATGATCCCATGCTGCTAGGCTGGTCTAGGATGCTGCTAGTTCTCATTGGTCTTGGCAGGAGCACCAGAGGCAGGAGGAAGACAACACAATGCTTCTCTTGCTTTACTTTCCAAGCTTGGTCCACCAAAGAGCCTTTCAGTGGTGCTGCTGTGTGAGATTTTCATGCCTGGAGCTTGCAGTGCCTCAGACTCTTGCTGGGTGGTCATGAATCGTTGTGAGCAGCATACAGCAACTCCCTTCCACCTTCAAAGGGGACAAAGAGGAGACAAGCAGAAGGAACAGCTCCTCTCTCTCTGTAGAGAAGCAGACTTTTGTTCTGGGGCTCCTCAGGTTAGGAAAGCTGTTGAGCTGCTGGAAGGTGTCCAGAGAAGGGCAAGAAAGCTGGGGAGGGGTCTGGAGCACAGCCCTGTGAGGAGAGGCTGAGGGAGCTGGGGTTGCTTAGCCTGGAGAAGAGGCTCAGGGGAGACCTTCTTGCTGTCTGCAACTCCCTGAAGGGAGGTTGCAGCCAGCTGGGGGTTGGTCTCTTCTCCCAGGCATGCACCCAGCACCAGAACAAGAGGACACAGTCTCAGGCTGTGCCAGGGGAGGTTTAGGCTGGAGGTGAGGAGAAAGTTCTTCCCAGCAAGAGAGATTGGCCCTTGGGATGTGCTGCCCAGGGAGGTGGTGGAGTCACCATCCCTGGAAGAGTTTAAAAACAGCCTGGCTGAGGCACTTGGTGCCATGGTTTAGTTGATTGGCTGGTGCTGGGTGAGAGGTGGGGCCTGATGATCTGAGAGGTCTTTTCCAACCATACTGATGCTGTGATTCTCTGGAGTTAATCCTGTTGGTGTCCTGCCTCTGCTGTGGGGCATGGTCTGTGTTCCGCTGGGGCACTGCTCGGTTGCAGCGCCAGCTCTCACGTGCTGGGATCCGTGGTGGAGGGATGCTGGCTCGCAGCTGACTAACACTTTAGTTTCCTCCTTGGCCACCATCCAGCTGCCAAGCCTGGGCCTTTTGTTTCCATCCTTGATGGCAGATCTGGGCTCTGCAGGTTGTCAGGCTGCTGCCAAGTTAATTTTAGAAGTTCAGTTGCCAAGGCTCCTGCCAACTCTTTCTTAGCTCTCTACTCATTTGCTCAGTTTGCTGCTTTCCTTGGTGGCTTTGGGGCTTTGTTGGGGTGTTTTTTTCCAAGTGTTTTCACCCAGGATGTGTGAAGTGCATGCAGCAACTCCCCTGCCCTGCAGAAGATCAAAAGGAGGCCATGTGAGGGGGGAGCCTCTTGATCTGCAGCCTGATGGAGATCTGGTGCTTAGGAAGGGCCTGGATGAGGCACTTGGTGCCATGGTTTAGCTGATCAGATGGTGTTGGGTGATAGGCTGGACTGGATGATCTTGACAGTCTTTTCCAACCTGGTTAATTCTCTTCCATTCCATTCCATTCCATTCCATTCCATTCCATTCCATTCCATTCCATTCCTATTCCATTCCATTCCTATTCTATTCCATTCCTATTCCATCCCATCCCATTCCATTCCTATTCTATTCCATTCCATTCCTATTCTATTCCATTCCTATTCCATCCCATCCCATTCCTATTCTATTCTATTCTATTCTATTCTATTCTATTCTATTCTATTCCATTCCATTCCATCCCATCCCATCCCATTCCTATTCTATTCCATCCCATCCCATCCCATCCCATCCGGTGCCTTGTGCTCAGGACAAGGGGAGGAAAGCACAGGTGAGGCACTGAGGGAGATGTGCTGAGACTGCTGCTGACCCACAGTGTCTGGAGGTCTCTCTGTGCCCTGCTGGCCAGGCAGACTGACTTGTACCTGCCCAGAGGTGTGAGTCAGAGTCATGGGGTCAGTGTGGTTGGAAAAGACCTTGGCAGCTGGTGCTAAGCCATGGCCCTCAGCACCACAGCTCCCTGAAACGCTGCCAGGGATGGGGATTCAGCCACCTCCCTGGGGGGCTGTCCCAGGCTTTGAGAACCCTTCCAGTCAAGAAGTTTCTCCTGATGTCCAACCTGAACCTCCCTTGGTGCTACTTGAGGCCACTTCCCCTTGCCCTATGACTTCTCACTAGGCAGAAGAGCCCAACCCCCACCTGGCTCCAGCCTGCTCTCAGGGAGTTGTAGAGAGCCAGAGGTCTCCTCTCAGCCTTCTTTCCTCCAGACTGAACAAGCCCAGTTCCCTCAGCCCTCTTCTCCCCTTCTCTGGTCTCAGTTGCCTCACTGTCCTTGCTGGAGTGAGGGCCTCAAAACTCAACCCAGGGCTCAAGCTCTGGCCTCACCAGTGCTGAGTACAGGGGACACTTGTTACTAGGGAGCAGACTCACCTGGCTCCAACCTGCTGTCAGGGAGCTGTAGAGAGCCAGAGGTCTCCCCTCAGCCTCCTCCAGCTGAACACCCCCAGCTCCCTCAGCTGCTCCTCCCCAGCCCTGTTCCCCAGCTTCACTGCCCTTCTCTGGTCTCCAGCCCCTCAGTGTCCTTCTAGGAGTGAGGGCCCCAAAACTGAACCCAGGACTGGGGGGGATGGAGCAAAACTAGAAGTGGGGAGATTGAGATTGGATGTGAGGAAGAAGTTGTTCCCCATGAGGGTGGTGAGAGCCTGGCACAAGTTGCCCAGGGAGGTGGTGGCAGCCTCCTGCCTGGAGGTGTTTGCAGCCAGGCTGGAGGTGGCTGTGAGCGACCTGCTGTGGTCGCAGCCCATGGCAGGGTGCTGGAGCTGGCTGAGCCTTGGGGTCCCTTCCAGCCCTGACAGTTCTGTGAGGTGCTGCTCTGCTCTCCCGCGCTTGGTTTTTGCCGTCCCTAACCTTCCATGGCTGCAGCTCTGCTCTTTACCAGCAGGGATGTAAATGTGTGGCTGCAGGGGGCCCTTCGCTGGGGGTGGACCCAGCCTCCTGCTCGTTAAGGCTCCAGCTGCCAGCTCGGATTATGGATTTCAAAAGCTTTTTCGCTGATGAGCTGTGAAAAGCCAGGCTGGAGCAGAGGCGAAACAATAGCAGCGCCTGGCCCCGGCCCCTTGAAAGCTGGGGGACAGCACATTCCCTCACAGTGACTGGGAGAGCCCTGTGAGCACAGCCCCATTGTCAGGCTTTCCCTAAATTATTCAGGGAGGCTTTTACAGCCCCCAAGCCTCGGATCTGCCAGCTCAGCGATTCCCACACAATCAGCTGAATAGCTGCAAGTGGCACTGTGCCTGCGGGGCACCCCCAGACAGCACAGCGCTTGCTCGGGGCGCCCGGGAAGGGCATGGCAGGAGCAGCACTCCATGAATTTAAGCTCAATTAGTTTGCCCTCTCACCTGCTTTGTGAATTTGCATTCAGCAGCAGAGCAGAGAGTTTTTTAAGCTGCTGGGATGAGGACCAGCTGCTTCTGGGAGTGAGCTACCAAGAGATCCAGCCCAGGGACTGCTGTGAGGAGAGTGACTAGAGCAGAAGTGGCATGGAATGGGCAAAGATCACTGGTGTCCAGCTCTGGGCCCCCCAGTTTAGGAAGGATGCTGAGCTGCTGGAAGGTGTCCAGAGAAGGGCAAGAAAGCTGGGGAGGGGTCTGGAGCACAGCCCTGGGAGGAGAGGCTGAGGGAGCTGGGGTTGCTTAGCCTGCAGAAGAGGAGGCTCAGGGGAGACCTTCTTGCTCTCTACAACTCCCTGAAGGGAGGTTGGAGCCAGCTGGGGGTTGGTCTCTTCTCCCAGGCAGCCAGCACCAGAACAAGAGGACACAGTCTCAGGCTGTGCCAGGGGAGGTTCAGGCTGGAGGTGAGGAAGAAATTCTTCCCAGAGCTTCCAATTGGCCCTTGGGATGTGCTGCCCAAGGAGGTGGTGGAGTCCCCATCCCTGGAAGAGTTTAAAAACAGCCTGGCTGAGGCACTTGGTGCCATGGTTTAGTTGATTGGATGGTGCTGGGTGATAGGTTGGACTTGGTGATCTCAAAGGTGTTTTCCAACCTGGTTAATCCTATCCTATCCTATCCTATCCTATCCTATCCTATCCTATCCTATCCTATCCTATCCTTTCTACAAGAAGGCTGCAGAGGGACTGCTTGCAAAGGCCTGGAGGGACAGGACCAGGGGAAGAACCTGGATGAGGCACTTGGTGCCATGGTTTAGTTGACCAGATGGTGTTGGGTGATAAGTTGGGCTTGGTGATCTCAAAGGTCTCTTCCAACCTGGTCTGGTCTGGTCTGGTCTGGTCCGGTCCATTCCATTCCATTCCATTCCATTCCATTCCTGCTCCTTGCCACTCAGTGGTTGTTTTCAACCATTCCCTCCATTTCCACCTCAAACTGAAGCTCAGCTCAGGTGATCTTTCATGACCTCAGCCCATCTTGTGTTTTTCTCTTCCTCATCTTGCTCAATACAACCTCAGCTGGCTGATCCTTTAAACATCTCCATTTCAAATGTAGACATTTCAGTGAGAAGGGATGAGATGGGTAAGTAAGATGGTACCAGAGCTAAGGGAAAATGATCACAGAGGGGTTGGAAGGGACCTCCAAAGATCATCCAGTCCAACCCCCTGCCAGAGCAGGGTCACAAGAACACATCCAGGTGGGTTTGGAAAGGCTTCAGAGACTCTACAACCTCTCTGTGCAGCCTGCTCCAGCACCCTCACCACACAGAAGTGTCTGTGTGTGTGGTTGGGAGAACCTCCTGGGTTCCAGCTTGTACCCTGCTGTTCCTTGTCCTGTCACTGGGCACCACCAAACAGGGCCTGGCCCCTTCATGCTGACCCCCAGCCCTCAGCTATTGATAGCCATTGATCAGATCCCCTCTCAGCCTTCTCTTCTCCAGACTAAACAGCCCCAGGGCTCTCAATCTGTCTTCACAGCAGAGATCTTCAAGTCCCTCCATCATCCTGATAGCCTCCTTTGGCCTCTCTCCAGCAGGTCTGTGTCCCTCTGGGACTGGGGAGCCCAGAGCTGGACGCGATAGTGAAGGTGTGGTCTCAGCAGGGCAGAGCAGAGCGGGAGGAGAACCTGTGGCAGGTGGCGCTGCTGTGGCAGGGCGGCTGGCCCGGCTGAGCGCGGCAGGGCGCGCCGCTGTGCTGCGCGGGCGGCGGCCAGGCGGTGTGTGCCGGGCGGGCCTGTGCCCCCCGCCAGCTGCGCGCCGCTGCGGGGAGAGCTCTGCGGGGCTCGGGGCAGCCGCCCGCAGCGAGGCGCAGCCTCAGCCCGGCTTCCCTTGTCTTGCAGAGGCGGGCAGCGGCCAGGACTACGTCAGCTCGGAGACGCAGCTGCTCTACTACCCCAGCATCACCTACGCCATCATCGGCAGCTCCGTCATCTTCGTGCTGGTGGTGGCCTTCCTGGCGCTGGTGCTGCACCACCAGCGGAAGCGCAACAACCTGGTGGCGCTGCCGGTGCACCGCCTGCAGCACCCCGTGCTGCTCTCCCGCCTGGTGGTCCTCGACCACCCCCACCGCTGCAGCGTCACCTACAACGTCGGCAGCGGCGGCGTCCAGTACGTGCCCGGCCAGCCCTACCCCCGACCCACCGACCTCGACTCCCCACCCTCCTACTCCGAGGCCGTGCTCGACCAAAGGTAGGGATGGGTGAGCAGCCCGGGGGCCCTGCCCGCCCCGGGGGCACACGGCTGCTCAGAGCGCTCTGCGGCTGGGCTCCCACCCCCTGCTGGGGCGGCTCCCTCGTCTGCCTGGGGCCACAGGATCACACCACAGGATGCTAGGGGTTGGAAGGGAGCTCTGGAGGTCTTCCAGTCCAAGCCCCCTGCCAGGGCAGGAGCATGGAATCCAGCACAGGTCTCACAGGAACACATCCAGACAGGGCTGGGAAGGCTCCAGGGAAGGAGACTCCACAACCTCTCTGGGCAGCCTGCTCCAGGCCTCTGGGACCCCCACAGTAGTGAAGTTCCTCCTCATGGTGAGGTGGAACCTCCTGTGCTGCAGTTTCTATCCATTGCCCCTCCGTCCTATCCCAGGGGGCAGCTGAGCAGAGCCTGTCCCCTCCCTCCTGACCCCCAGCCCTCAGCTATTGATAGACATTTATTAAATCCCCTCTCAGTCTTCTCCACACTGAACAGCTCTCAGCCTCTCCTCCCCAGGCAGTGCTGCAGTCCCTTCAGCATCCTTGTAGCCCTCCCCTGGACTCTCTCCAGCAGATCCCTGTCCCTCCTGAACTGGGGAGCCCAGAACTGGATGCAATATTCGAGGGGAGGTCTCCCCAGGGCAGAGCAGAGGGGGAGGAGAACCTCCCTGGCTCTGCTGGCCACACTGCTCTGCATGCAGCCCAGGACCCCCTTGGCCTTCTTGGCCCCCCGGGCACATTGCTGTCCCATGCAGAGCTTGCTGCCCGCCAGCACTCCCACGCCTGAGCTGCTCCTGCCTGTGTGTAGTGGGTTGAGGAAATTCCCCCTGCAACATTAATTTGGAGAAAATTACCCCCAAAACAAGTTGCCAGAGCAGCTCAGGTTGGGATGGAAGCAAGTGAAGCTCTACTTGCACACAAACTGAACTCTGGAGATATGAAATGCAATGAATGTGTACAAACTATACCATATATGTGCAATTTAAAAGCAGCACAGAAACTCCTCAGACCCCACTGGATGGATCCAGGGGACCTGTTCACCTCCTCCCCCACTGCCTCCCTCCTTTCACACAGTAGTCAAAGCACAGATCCCCCATCAAGGCCACAGGAGAGAGAGAAAGAGGTTGCAAGCAGAAGCAACAGAAGGAGAAGAGAGAGCAAGAACTGTTCCTGCCTCTGCTCTATATCCCCATCAGCACTCCAGTGAATTCTGTAGGCCTTATCATTATTCTCCTTTTGCATCCAATAGTCATTGATTCTACTTTCAGTCTGCAGTCAGGGACTAGGCTACAGTTCCCCCTTCAAACTGGAACACTATGAAAACTCCATGCTTGGACCAGATGATCCTTGAGGTCCTCTGGCAGGCTCTGAGTCTGTGGTCCTCAGGTCTCCTTGCTGTTACTGGCCTTAAAGGCATTTAAGACAAACTTGAGTCCTGCTGTCTCAGCATGTGCCCTTAGTAGGGGGATTTTGAGGACAGCAGAGAAATGAGTCGCTTGCCCAGCAGCACTGTCCCCTGCCAGTCTGCAACCCAAACATCAGGGCTGGAGTTTTGTCTGAAAAACACCTAGGCTGTAGGTCATACTATTAAAAAACCCATCATAAAACCCTGGGCAAACGGGGAGGCCCATGGCTGGTGGGTTTCCCCAGGGATAGGAGCTGGGAGCAGTAGCTGCCATCCCCTCAGGCCATGCTGCTCAGCCAGACGAAACCTCATTCAGTTCAACGAGGGCAAGAGTAGAGTCCTGGGGAGGAACAATCCCTGCACCAGTACAGGTGGGGGGTGACCTGCTGCTCTGTGGAGATGGGCCTGGGAGTGCTGGGGGACAAGTTCCCCATGAGCCAGCAATGTGCCCTTGTGGCCAAGAAGGCCAGTGGTGTGCTGGGGGGCATTAAGAAAAGGGTGGCCAGCAGGTGGAGGGAGGCTCTCCTGCCCCTCCACTCGGCCCTGATGCAGCTATGTCATGAGTACTGGGCCTAGCTCTGGTCCCCCCAGTTCAAGAGAGAGGGAACTACTGGAGAGAGTCCAGTGGAGGCTGCAATGCTGCTGAAAGGCCTGGAGCACCTCTGTGAGGAGCCCTGGGGCTGTTGAGCCTGGAAAAGAGCAGTCCCAGAGGGGATCTTGTTCATGCTGATCAATTGCTAAAGGATGAGCATCAGGAGGATGGGGCTGGGCTCCTCTCAGTGGTGCCCAGTGACAGGGCAAAGGGCAGTGACTCAAACTGGAACCCAGGAAGCTCCATGTAAACATGAGGAAAACATTCTTCACTGTGAGGGTGGCAGAGCCCAGAGCAGGCTGCCCAGAGAGGCTGTGGAGTGTCTGCCTCTGGAGGCATTCACAGCCCACCTGGATGTGTTCCTGTGTGATTTCCTCAGGGTGCCCCTGCTCTAGCAGGGGGGGTTGGACTGGATGATCTCCAGAGGTCCCTTCCAAACCCTTCCCTTCTGTGATTCTGTGCTAAGTGCATCAAGGTGAGGAGAGGCCTTCTCTCTAGCATAAAGGAATGGTGTGGTGCCTCGGCCCTGCCCTGCCTGCCCTTCGCCAGGCACCAGAGCTCTGAACCCGGAGGCTCTCGGGCTCATTAGTTAGCAGGGAGTGCTTTGAAGCTCTGTGGGTGACCCTGCTTGGCATGTGTTTGTAGCACTGCTGTTACTTGTAGCTCCCTAACCTTCATTTAACCTGTAACTCTGTCCAAGCAAAGCTGCCGGGCTGAAACCTCTGAAGGTGGAAGGAGATGCTGGGACTTGTGAGGATCCGGATTGTTCCCAGTTGGGATTGTTCAGTAGGAAGGATCAGAGCATGGGAGCCTGATCCTTTACACTGCTTGGCTGTGCTGCTGTGGCTTTCATCAGGAAGAGAACTATTTATTGGGTAGGACAGCTAAAGGGGCAGCTCTCCAGGTGGTCATCTGCATCCAGCTCTGGAGCCTTCCACACAGCAAGGACATGGACCTGAAGGAGCAGGTCCAGAGGAGGCCACCAAGATGATCAGGGGCTGGAGCAGCTCTGCTAGGAGGCCAGGCTGAGGGAGCTGGGGGTGTTCAGGCTGGAGAAGAGAAGGCTCCAGGCAGACCTAAGAGCAGCCTGCCAGGACCTGAAGGGGGCTACAAGAAGGCTGCAGAGGGACTGTTTGCAAAGGCCTGCAGGGCCAGGAGCAGGGGCAGTGGTTTGAAAGGAGAGCAGAGCAGATTGAGCTTGGATGTGAGCAACAAGTTCTGCACCAGGAGGCTGCTGGGACACTGCAACAGGTTGCCCAGGGAGGTGGTTGAGGCTCCATGCCTGGGGATGTTCAAGGTGAGGCTGGAGAAGGCTGTGAGCAACCTGCTCTAGTGGAGGATGTCCCTGCTGAGTGCAGGGGGTGGGGGTTGGACTGGATGGCCTTTGGAGGTCCCTTCCAACCCAAACCATTCTGTGAGTCTGTGATTCTTGCCTGGGCTAACACAAACTGTTAGCTGCTGCAGAGCTGATTGCTGCCAGGACCTGGTTTCAGTCTGCTAAATCCTTTACTTCTTCACTGTCAGAACCAAACCCCACTCTTCCTGAACCCTGAACTCACCTTGCCTGTGCCCACTGAGCAGTTGTTCTGCATGTGGTGGCATGGCAGCAGTCCTGCCCTGTCCTGTGAGTAATTCAGGTGGTTGTTCAGTGCTGGGCCACAAGCTATTCATCTCTGCCACTTGGTGGAGGTTTCCTCACTTGATGGAGGTTTCCTCAGAGCTTGCTTGTGTTCACATCATTATCTGCAGGGGTAAATCCACTGCTTCCCTTGTATCCTTTTTCAAGCTGTGTAGATGTTGTACAGGGAAGTGTCTGGCCTCTTGCAGCTATCCTTAAGGGTAAATTGAGGCCCTCCTGGAAGTGCATGTCCCTTAAAATCAGAGTGTAGGGTGTTAAGCAGGATGTAATATAGCTACAGAATCATGGGATGGTTTCATTTGGAGGGGACCTTAGAGATCATCCACCTCCCACTAGACCAGGTCACTCATGTCATGTCACACAGCAGTCTTGAACTGTTCCAGGGAGGAGGCATCCACAGCCTCCCTGGGCAGCCTGTTTCAGTGTCTCACCCCCCTCACTGGAAAGAACTTCTCAGACTGCTCAGAGCCCCATCCGACCTGGCCTTCAGCAGTGCCAGGGAGGGAGCATCCACACCTTCCTCCACCCTCAGAGGAAAGACTTTCCTCCTAATGATCTAAACTTCCCCCCTAACTGATCTAAACCCATCCTCTTCCATTTTAACTGCATCACCCTCACCCTGTCACCGCACTCCCAGGTACAGTCCCTCCCCATCTTGCCTTCAGGGGCTGGAAGGTTGCTCTGAGATCTGCCTGGAGCCTTCTCTTCTGCAGGCTGAACACACTCAGTTTCCTCAGCCTGTCTTCACAGGGAAGGTTCTCCAGCCCCTTGATCACCTTCATGGCCTTCTCTAGCCTCACTCAAGCAGGTCCATGTCTTTCTTACTCTGGGGGTCCCAGAGCTGGACGCAGCAAGGTGAGGACCCCACAGGAGCAGAGTGTCGCTTCCTGCCCAGGCACCTCGGTGCCAGCGCTGGCATGGGTGCTTTGGAGTGACTTGGGTAGCGTAGGCAGGTCTGCCAGGGAGCTGATGGGTGTCTTGGTGGCAGAGCCAAGGAATAGTTGGGATTTTTCATGGCTGATACTTTCTGTTCTCAGTAACCTCTTGCTCTGTTGTGTATCTTGCAGCCGACCACCGTGGTTCGACCTTCCTCCGCCCCCCTACTGCTCCGAGCCCGACTCCTCTCACCAGCCAGACCTTCCTCCTTACCGCTCTCGGACGGGCAGCCTGGGGAGCACAGGCACCCCCAGGGCAGGCAGCCTCCTGGGGAGCACAGGCACCCCCAGGGCAGGCAGCCTCCTGGGGAGCACAGACACCTCCAGGGCAGGCAGCCTCCTGGGAAGCACAGACACCCCCAGGGCGGACAGCCCTCTGGGCACAGGCGGCACTTGGACAGGAGACATCCATGCCAGCGTGGGTGGCCACAGAACGCTTCTGGAGAGGACAGCAGATCCAAGTGACTCTCTGGTCAGCCACACCGCTGAAAGAGAAGTGTAACTGCTGCAGTGTCTGGGATGGACAGAAGGCCTTTGCTCTGTCAGGCCTGCATGGGTTGATCTGCTGTGGCCAGCGGGCTCAGGGGCAGCTGTGCCTCAGGGACGACTTGCTGCGAATCCGCACTCGGCTCGGCTTTGAATTCAGCCTTTGGGGCTCAGCAGAGACACAGCTGTGGGAGCTAAACCTGGAGCCACAGCAACTTTCCACCACCTTTCTGTGACCAAGCTGCAGCTCAGACCAGCAGGAGGAGCATCAGTGTCTCCTCAGAGAACTGGTGCCAGGGGGCTCTTCGCCGCACAGCCTGCACACAGAGCCGCGCCAGAGGGGCTCTCGTTCTCAGACTGCCTCCTGGCCTCTCCACACCTCAGCTCGCTCTTCTCACTGCCTGCTGCCAGCTGGTGGTAGCTGAAGCGGGAGAGGCAGTCCTGCTGGGAGCTCTGGTGCCCAGTGCTAGCCCACTGCCTGTGCTCAAACTGCAGAAAGCATCCTGCTTGACTCTTCTCTTCGTGGCCTGGACCATCCTCACTCGGAGTGCAGCTGTCCAAGTTGAATCTTGTGAGGATGCAGCAGCTGAGCAAACCAAGGCTCTGTCCCAGATGCTGATATCTAGGCCAAATCTGCCTGGGTTTTCTCAGGAACACCACCAAGGTTGTCTTATCTGTCAGACTTCAAGGCTGAGCACAGAGGCTGTGAAGCCTCTCACAAGCCAGTGCAATGCTTCCTTTTGAAGCGTGGTGAAACATTACTCTCTGTGTCTCTCCTTCCTAAAGGCAAACACAACCAGACAAAAACCAACAAAAGCCCCACCCCTCAACCAAACAAAAAGCCCCAGACAACAACCCCCCAGACTGTCTCAGCTCAGTCTTGAACACCAAAGCCAGCCTGAGAACCACAGCTCACAGGATGTTAGGGGTTGGAAAGGACCTTCAAAGATCATCGAGTCCAACCCCCCTGCCAGAGCAGGAGCAGGGAATCCAGCACAGCTCACACAGGAACACATCCAGGCAGGGATGGAAAGGCTCCAGAGAAGGAGACTCCACAACCTCTCTGGGCAGCCTGCTCCAGGCCTCTGGGACCCCCACAGGGAAGAAGTTCCTCCTCATGTTGAGCTGGAACCTCCTGTGCTGGAGTTTACATCCATTGCCCCTTGTCCTGCCAACACCCATGCTGGGAAGCTCTAGTGTGAATCACTGGGGGTGGGTGTGTTTCTCAGATCCCTAAAGGCAGGCTGTGGGTCCTGTCAGCCCTGCTGAAATGTGTGCATGGCTGTGCCTGGGAAGGTTGCATGGCTTCATAAGTTCATGGAATGGTTTAGCTTGGAAGGCACCTTGAAGATCATCCAGTTCCAGCCCCCTGCCATGGGCAGGGACACCTCACACCAGCCCAGGTTGCTTAAGGCCTCATCCAGCCTGGCCTTGAACACCCCCAGGCAGGGGACATCCACAGCCTCCCTGGGCAACCTGTGCCAGTGTCTCCCCACCCTCACTGGCAAGAATTTCTTCCTCATCTCCAGTCTCAATCTGCCCTCCTCAAGCTCCAAGCCATTGCCTTTGCCTGGCTGTGGGTTCTGTTCCAGCCTGTCGTGGGTGTCCTGTGCTGGGCTGCCGCTGGCAGGGCAGTGAGCTGCAGTGCAGACCCTGAGGGAACGTTGTGGAGTGGTGGCCCTGCCCCATGGGGTGAGTGGCTGTTTGCTGGGAGGTGCTTGGATGCTTTGCTGCCCTTCCCACAGCCTGCAGAGCCGCTGCTCACACAGGCACTGGCAGCTGGCTCTGCCCCTCCCGGCGCTCCGGTCTCACCAGCCTCACCTCCCACACGCAGCCAAAGGTCGGCAGAGCAGCTCCCTACCTACCAACCCTGGGCTCCACACCCCAGCACTGCAGGCCCTTCTCCCTTTCTGGCTTTCTTGTAGCCCCTTCAGGTCCTGGCAGGCTGCTCTCAGGTCTGCCTGGAGCCTTCTCTTCTCCAGGCTGAACACCCCCAGCTCCCTCAGCCTGGCCTTGTAGGGAAAGCAATAATCCAAGCTGGATTCCCAAGAGGCTCACCCAGGCTCCTCTGTTTACCTCCTGTAGCCATTCCTTCAGTTGCTTTGTTGGAGTCATACACATTTACCTGCAGCCTGCCAGGACCTGAAGGGGGCTACAGGAAGGCTGCAGAGGGACTGCTTGCAAAGGCTGCAGGGCCAGGAGCAGGGGCAATGGTTTGGAATGAGAGCTGAGCAGATTGAGATTGGATGTGAGCAACAAGTTCTGCACCAGGAGGCTGATGGGAAACTGCAAGGGGTTCCCCAGGGAGGTGGTTGAGGTCCCATGCCTGGAGCTATTCAAGGTGAGGCTGGAGAAGGCTGTGAGCAACCTGCTGTAGGGGAGGATGTCCCTGCTGAGTGCAGGGGGTTGGAGTGGATGCCCTTGGGAAGTGCCTTCCAACCCAAAGCAGTCTGTGGAGTGGTTTGAGCCTCTTGGAGGTGCAGCTTGGGTTCTTCAAGTGGTTGTGTTTCAGGGGGTTAAGTGTCTGCAGCTTCTGCTGAAGTCCAAGTGCTGTGTGCTTGTGGTGAGGCCCCTGGTGAGCCCAGCTGCTCCTCACCTGCAGTCCCTTGCCAGCAGGTTGCAGTTCAGCTCTCTGGGGCTGTCCTGATGGAGGAATTGGCTGCAGGGCTTTCAGAGGGGAGTGCCTGGGCTGGAGGCTGTGGTGGCAGGCATGGCAACCCCAACTGCACTGCTGCTGCTCAGTGCCTCTGCCCTCCCACCTCCTCTCCTTCCAGCTCAGCTCAGTGGTTATTTACACCACAGGATCACCACAGGATGTTAGGTGTTGGAAGGGACCTCTAGAGGTCTTCCAGTGCAACCCCCTGCCAGAGCAGGATCATGGAATCCAGCACAGGTCACACAGGAACACAGCCAGACAGGGCTGGGAAGGCTCCAGGGAAGGAGACTCCACAACCTCTCTGGGCAGCCTGCTCCAGGCCACTGGGACCCTATCCCAGGGTGCAGCTGAGCAGAGCCTGTCCCCTCCCTCCTGACCCCCAGCCCTCAGCTATTGATAGACACTGATCAGATCCCTCTCAGTCTTCTCCTCTCCAGACTGAACAGCCCCAGGGCTCTCAGCCTCTCCTCCCCAGGCAGTGCTGCAGTCCCTTCAGCATCCTTGTAGCACTCCCTTGGACTCTCTCCAGCAGATCCCTGTCCCTCCTGACCTGGGGAGCCCAGAGCTGGATGCAATACTCCAGGTGAGGTCTCCCCAGGGCAGAGCAGAGGGGGAGGAGAACCTCCCTGGCTCTGCTGGCCACACTGCTCTGAATGCAGCCCAGGACCCCCTTGGCCTTCTTGGCCCCCCGGGCACATTGCTGTCCCATGCAGAGCTTGCTGCCCGCCAGGAGCGCTTCACCCTGAGGCAGCTGCTGCTGAGAGGGGAGGGGCCGGGGGGGCGCCGGGGCCTCTCGCTTTAATCATGCCGCTGCTTGGTGATCCTCTGGCGCTTTGCTCCTCAGACATCTTAGGAGAGACAAATGGGTTTAGTAGCTAAGGGGAACTACTAATGATGAAAAGCATAGAGGGCTGCCAGCCCTGGGTGTCATTCGCAGTGGATATCTAAGGCTGTCTGGATGAGGAGGGGAATGCAGTCCCCGCGGCAAGCTCCGGCGGTCCCACCAGCAGCTGCCGTGCAGAGGCTGCCTGGAGCTGCAGCGGTGATTGAGGGGCTCTGCCGTTTCTGCCCGGGGCTGGAATGGTCGGGGTTGTTGGATCATCGCTGAGCTGTGCTGCACGCAGGGCCTGCAGGAAGGGTGTCCCTGCCCTGCTGCGCTCTGCCCGAGCCCCGCGGCAGGGCTGCGGCCGTCCCCTGTCCCGGGTGGTTATCGGGCTGGGGGCGGCTGGCAGCTTGAAGTGCAGAAGAGCCTGAAGGGAGGTTTGCTGCTGAACCCCAGCCCTGCCTGAAACTGTTGGAAACTGGGGCTGTGTGTGGCTGAGTGAGGTTGGTGGTGTAATGCTACTGGCAGGGGAGTGAAGATGTCCTCTGCCTTGCAAAGGCTCAGCTGGGTCACAGCCTCCTACGTGAGGCTTCTTCCACAGCCTCCTGAGGCTTCTTCCACCTTCTCTTGCATTCAGTTTTACATTTTGTGGCCTTTGAACCTTGTTTTCAGAGGCAGTCGGCCCTGGGAAGCCAGATGTCCATCTGTGTGTAAGGATTTCCTGATGCTTTCCTCTCTACATTTGTACAAATAAAAATTGCTTCCTCTCCCGAGCTCTCCCTTTGCTCCTCGCCTTATGCTGCCTGAGACACAGCTCTGGCTTCACAGGGGCAAGACTTGGAAGGCACCTCCAGAGATCAGCCAGTCCACCCCCCCTGCCAGAGCAGAGCCCCCAGGGCAGCTCACACAGGAGCACATCCAGGTGGGGCTGGAAAGTTGGGTTTTTATCCTCCCTCCACATACTGCCTGCCACGTGCTTGGCCTAAATGTATTCCAGATGCTTTGTCTTCAGCTTGTTCCGGTGCCAGCACTCCCCTCTTTAGCTTACTGCTCTCAAGCCCCCTGCCAGAGCAGAGCACCCAGGGCAGCTCACACAGGAGCACATCCAGGGGGGGTTGGAAAGGCTCCAGAGCAGGAGGCTCCACAACCTCTCTGGGCAGCCTGCTCCAGGCTCCAGCACCTGCACCGTACAGAAGTGTCTGCTCGTGTTGAGGTGGAACCTCCTGGGTTCCAGCTTGGACCTGTTCCTTGTCCTGTCACTGGGCACCACCGAACAGGGCCTGGCCCCTTCATCCTGCCCCCACCCTCAGCTATTCATAGACATTGATCAGATCCCCTCTCAGCCTTCTCCAGAACCCCAGGGAAAGGTTTCGGTTGGACAAGCCCTTTCAGCTCACCCACTCCAACCGTTCTCTAACTCTACCCAGGCTGGTGCTAAGCCATGGCCCTCAGCTCCACAGCTCTGCCTCTTGGAAACACCTCCAGGGATGGGGCTTCAGCCACTTCCCTGGGCAGCCTGTGCCAGTGCTTGAGAACCCTTACAGCAAAGAAGTTTCTTCTGATGTCCAACCTGATCCTCACCTGTGGCAACCTGAGGCCATTTCCTCTCTTCTGATTGCTTGTTAATAGAAGACCAACCCCCCCAGCCCCCCCACCAGCTTCCTTTCAGGGAGCTGTAGAGAGCAATGAGGTCTCTCCTCCAGGCTGACCACCCCCAGCTGCCTCAGCTGCTCCTCCCTAGCCCTGTTCTCCAAACCCTTCCCCAGCTTTGCTGCCCTACTCTGGCCCTGCTCCAGCACCTCCATGTCCTTCTTGGAGTGAGGAGCCCAAAACTGAACCCAGGACTCAAGGTGCTTCCTCACCAGGGCTGAGCACAAGGGGACAATCCCTGCCCTGGTCCTGCTGGCAACACCATTGCTGGTCCAAGCCAGGCTGCTGCTGGCCACTTGGGCACCCCCCTGGCTCATCTTCTGCCAGCTGTCAATCCAAAGCCCTTTAGGCAGCCCAAAGTGGCACAGCAAACTGCAGAGAGAGGAGAGCAACCTGGCTGCCTTTTGTGCTGGAGGAGCTGAAGGAGGTGCTTTGAAGGGTGGCTTGGTAATCCTGTTTGGGGAAGAAATGAATCATTAATATTCCCACTTTCTTTTCTGGATTGAAGGATGAGGTTGTAAGGTGTGGGGGGAGAGGGCTTTGCAGTGGCTCTTGGAGAGGCTGGGGTGGTTGTTATTCTTCCTTTGAAAATGCAGGGGAAGTTAATTATGGAGTGGCAGCAGCCTCTGCTCTGAAGCAGCTGCTTTCATCTCACCTCCTGCTTTTTAAACAGCTGTGCTCTTGTCTCTGCCTTGAGGAGAGGGGTGCAAGGGGGGCAGCACCCTGGTGCTCCCTCCCTCAGCCTGCTGACTGCCTTCTGAGATCCCAGGCTGGCAAAGAGCAGGAGGGGCTGCAGGGGGGGAATTGCCCATGGTGATGATGTCTGGAGGAAAGGGAACAAAGAGAAAGCTGTGATCTGCAAAAGACAAATGAAAACCCTCGAGAATTAATGAGCCCAATTCCTGTAATGGTGTCCCAGAGAGATTCTCTTTGCAGGGAAGTGGAAGCAGGGGCTGTGATGGGTGCTTCCCCTAAGGCAGGCTTGCTGGCAGGCACCGAGTTTGACCCTTCCCTTCCTTGTCCAGGCCTGAGTCCCAGCTGCTGATCGGCATTGAGCCCTGTGCTGATGCCTGTGGTGGGGTAGGACTCCACCAAGTGCTGGGCAATGAGGCCTGCAGCCCTGGGCAGGAGCCAGTGCTGCTGGGTAGCACAGAATGACAGCATGCCAGGGGCTGGAAGGGACCTGGAAAGCTCATCCAGTCCAACCCCCTGCCAGAGCAGGAGTGCCCAGAGCAGGTCACACAGCAACACATCCAGGTGGGGTTGGAATATCTCCAGAGAGGGAGACTCCACAGCCCCCCTGGGCAGCCTGCTCCAGGACTCTGTCACCCTCACAGGGAAACAAATTCTTCCTCCTGTGTCCATGGCACTTCCTCTGCCTCAGCTTCCACCACTGCCCCTTGTGCTGGCCTTGGGCATCCCCCAGCAGAGCCTGGCTCCAGCCTCTGGGCATCACCCTGCACAGCTTTAGCACCAGCAATGAGGTCACCCTCAGGCTCCTCCTCTCCAAGCTACAGAGCCCTCAGCTCCCTCAGGCTCTCCTCCTAAGGAAGATCTTCCACTCCCCTAATCATTTTTGTGGCTCTGTGCTGGACTCTCTCAAGTAGTTCCCTGAGGTCCTTCCTGAACTGAGGAGCCCAGAACTGGACACAATGCTCCAGATGCTGCCTCAGCAGGGCAGTGTGGAGGGGGAGGAGAACCAGTGTGATTGCTCAGGGATACACGAGGTGCCTGCAGGGGCAGGCCTGGGGGGCTCCACCTGCTTTTGAAGAAGCAGAGAATTGTTTAGGTGGAGGCAGAGTCTGATCTGAGCTGCTGCACTCAGCTGTAGCTGATGGTCCCACCTCTTGTCCTGATGAGTGGACTCATGCAATCACAGGAGGTTAGGGATTGGGAGGGACCTCTGGAGATCTTCCAGTGCAACCCCCTGCCAGAGCAGGAGCAGAGAATCCAGCTCAGGTCACACAGGAACACAGCCAGACAGGGCTGGGAAGGCTCCAGAGAAGGAGACTCCACAACCTCTCTGGGCAGCCTGCTCCAGGGCTCTGGGACCCTCACAGGGAAGAAGTTCCTCCTCATGCTGAGCTGGAACCTCCTGTGCTGCAGTTTCTATCCATTGCCCCTTGTCCTATCCCAGGGTGCAGCTGAGCAGAGCCTCTCCCCTCCCTCCTGACCCCCAGCCCTCAGCTATTGATAGACATTGATCAGATCCCTCTCAGTCTCCTCTCCAGACTGAACAGCCCCAGGGCTCTCAGCCTCTCCTCCCCAGGCAGTGCTGCAGTCCCTTCAGCATCCTTGCAGCCTCCCTTGGACTCTCTCCAGCAGATCCCTGTCCCTCCTGAACTGGGGAGCCCAGCACTGGATGCAATATTCCAGGTGAGGTCTCAGCAGGGCAGAGTAGAGGGGGAGGAGAACCTCCCTTGAAAGCTGTAGCCTCACTGTTTAAATTGCAAACACTGAGCTCCCCATCCCAGAGTCCCTAAAGCCTCTCTGTGTTCCTTGCCCTTTCCTTCCCAGTGTCCTGAGTGCTGGTTTGGTTTTGCTCTGACTCCTGGTAAGGCTGAAGGTGCAACAGCCAGGGATGAAAGCCACAGGGGGATCTGCTTGCTGAGGTGGTGATCCCTGACTATCATTCCAGGCTGCTGCTTGTCCACAAGATGAGAGCTGTAGCTGAGACTTGCAGAGCTGCAGATCCTCAGAGGGGGACAGTGTGCAAGAGGGAAATACTGGCATGAGAGCCATGCCTGGCTCATTGTTGAGCAGCTTGTCTGTGAAAGCAAAGGAGCCTGTGCTGCAGGGGGGGCTGAGGCGCTCCGCTGCACATTGCACTGCACCTCTCCTCCGGAGCACTGCAGAGCTGCCAGAGAGAGCCTACAGGAACGCTGGGGAGGGACTTTGGAGGGTGCCAGGGAGTGATAGGAGTGAGGGGGATGGAGAAAAACTAGAAGTGGGGAGATTCAGATGTTAGGAAGAAGTTGTTCCCCAGGAGGGTGGTGAGAGCCTGGCACAGGCTGCCCAGGGAGGTGGTGGAAGCCTCCTGCCTGGAGGTGTTTGCAGCCAGGCTGGAGGTGGCTGTGAGCAGCCTGCTGTGGTGTGAGGTGTCCCTGCCCAGGGCAGGGGGTTGGAGCTGGCTGAGCCTTGAGGTCCCTTCCAACCCTGACAGTTCTGTGGTTCTATGATTCTAAGCTGGCTGCTGCAGCAGACACCAGTCACAAAGGTTAGCTCAGGGGCTGGGCTCAGGAAGGTGTGGAGCATGTGAAAGGATCCTTGAGGAGTTTCACACCTCCTGTGAAGCCTCCCTAGGCAAACATGTTCAAACCTGGTGCACAAGGAGATGGGTGGGGCCCAGCCCTGCTGAGGGGGGTGGCCTTCACTTGGCACTTCCAGCCACACCAAGAAGGAGGCAGGCCCAGGCTGGGAGGTGTTAACCTGCCTCTTGCAGCAGCTGAGGTTGGCACACTCCTGTGTGCCCTCAGGAGCTGGCAGCAGAAGGCACTGGTGAGCTGGCATGGCTCAGCCAGCATGCAGCAGCTTGTTAAGCAGTGGAGGGCCTCTTGTGTGGCTGGGCCCTGAGATCCTCACCAGCTGGGAACTATCAGATGAAACCACTCCAGGGATTCATTCACCACCAGCCTGCTGGTGAGCCAAGAAAGCTGTGTGGCAAAGTCTCCACCGTGCCCTGCCCATCGTTCTACCCCCTCTGGAAGATTACCACAGAATCACAGACTCATTCAGGTTGGGAAAGAGCCTCAGGATCACCAAGACCAACCCAGAACCCTGCTCTGCAAGGCTCACCCCTAAACCATAGCCCCAAGCACCACAGCCAAACCACCTTCAAACACAGCCAGGCCTGGGGACTCCACCACCTCCCTGGGCAGCACTTTCCAATCCCTGACCACTCTTGCTGGGGAAAAAAAATCCCTAATGTCCAGTCTGGACCTCCCCAGGGGCAGCTTGAGGCCATTCCTCTTGTTCTGTCACTAACTACCTGTGAGAAGAGACCAGCAGCAGCCTCTCCACAACCTCCTTGCAGGGAGCTGTAGACAGCCAGGAGGTCTGCCCTCAGCCTCCTCTGTTTCACACTAACCAGCCCCAGCTCCTTCAGTCTCTCTCCATCAGATTTCTTCTCCAGGCCCTTCCCAGCTTCCTTGCCCTGCTCTGCACTGAGCTATTTCTTCTAGGGTTGTCCCTGTGAACATCAGGAGATGTAGTCTGAGGGTGATCCATCACCAGACTTCAGCTTCCCGTTGCGCTGGGTCCCTTCACGGCACCTCGGAGGGTTGTGATAAGGTGGTAGGCAACAGGAAGGGGTCCTGGAGTGGGTGAGGGATGCTGTGGCCACTGGTTAAGGTGATATGCAGGCTTATGCTTCCAAAGTGTTGAACTAAGGAGACAGTGAGTGTGCAAGGACACCTCTAGCAGGAGTGCTGCAACCTGGAAGTCCAGAGGGCCAGTGGCACAGGATCACAGAACTGGTTTGGTTGGAGAAGACCTTTAAGATCATAGAATCATGGAATGGGTTGGGCTGGAAGGGACCTTAAAGATCATCCACCTCCAACCCCCCTGCCATGGCAGGGACACCTCCCACCAGCCCAGGCTGCTCCAGGCCTCATCCAACCTGACCCTGAACACCTCCAGGCAGAAGGCAGCCACAGCCTCCCTGGGCAACCTGTGCCAGAGTCTCCCCAGCCTCAATCAACAATTTCTTCCTCATCTCCACTCTCAGTCCTCTCCCAGCTCAAAGCCATTGTTCCTCAGCCTGGCACTCCCAGCCCTTGTCCAAAGTCCCTCCCCAGCTCTCCTGGAGCCCCTGCAGGTACTGGGAGGCTGCTCTGAGGTCTCCCTGGAGCCTTCTCTTCTCCAGGCTGACCAGCCCCAACTCTCTCAGCCTGTCCCCACAGCCCTCTGATCACCTTGGTGGCCTCCTCTGGAGCCTCTCCATCAGCTCCATGTCCCTGCTATGTTGGGGGCCCCAGAACTGGCTGCAGTGCTTCTCTTTCCAGAAGCACAGCAGCACTGTGGTACTGCTCCAGCTGCTCCTCCTGACAGGGACTCTGGAGCCAAGGGGGCTTTGCAGAGAGGTTCTGAGGGGTGTGAGAGGAGGAGAAGAGGCAGGGACACTGCCCCAGGGGCTGGTTTGTGGTTACTACAGAGCTTGTGATGTTTCCTGTGCAAGCCCAAGGGCAGTAGTTCCCAAGGGGGCAGTAATGGACCCCTAAAGCTCCTTGTGTGCCAGCCCTGATAAAAAGGACAGCACCTGAACAGAACAGATCCTGGCAGGCATTTCGCTGCCAGCTGTGGGATGTCAAGGCAGCACACATGCTGTGAAGGAAGTGGAGTGAAAAAGTCAATAAATGGTGATGATGAAGTCCCTGGTTGATTCCAACAAAAGATACATTTGAATCTCTATATCACTGAGGCTGGCTGAAGCCTGATTAGGCCCTGACCTAGTGCCCTGCGTCTGCTTGATCTCAGGGTTATTTGAGTGATCCATCAGTGCCAGCTCTGCAGATCCTCCTGAGGGCCTGGCGAGGCTGTCCTGCCCTCCAGGACAGCTTTATTGGGTAGCAAATCCTGCAGCCAGTGCTGGAAAGCAGGCAGCTCTGACAGAAACAGAACGGCCTGGGCAGCAGGGAGCTGGCTGTGGAAATGGAAGCCGTGTCAGGGAGTGGGTGAGAATCACCCAGGCTGGGTTCCTTTGGAGTCACAGGATCAGTCAGGTTGGAAGAGACCTCCAAGATCATCAAGTCCAACTGATCACCCAACCCTAACTAATCAACCAGCCCATGGTACTGAGTGCCTCACCCAGGATCTTCTTCACCACCAGCAGGGACATCGACCCCACCACCTCCCTGGGCAGCACATGCCAATGGCCAATCTCTCTTGCTGGGAAGAACTTCTTTCTAAGATCCAGCCTAAACTTCCCCCTGGCACAGCTTGAGACTGTGTCCTCTTGTTCTGGTTGCCTGGGAAAAGACACTAACCCCCACCTGGCTACAACTTCCCTTCAGGGAGTTGTAGACAGCAAAAGGTCTCCCCAAGCCTCCTCTTCTCCGGCCTAACCACCCCAGCTCCCTCAGCTCTGCATGGGCACCTGCATCCCACAGTCATCAGGCTGCTGCAAGGCCTGGAGAATCCCAGCCTGGTGTGGGGTGGAAGACTCCTCTGGACATCATCCAATCCAACCTGCCTGGCTAAAGCAGTGGCACCCAGAGTAAATCCCCCAGGAACACATCCAGGCGGGTTTGGAGTCTCTCCAGAGAAGGATACTTCACAGCAGGGCTCCAGTGGCACCCTCACCCCAAAGAAGTATTCCTAAAGTTTCTTAAGTATCTTTCCCTGTGCCCAGTGAGGTCCTCTCCAGACACAGCTCTGTGAAAGGAGAGGCAAGGTGAAGGGCCAAGCTGCTGCTGGAGAGGGGGAGGGAGGAGAGGGTGTCCTGGTCATTGCTGGTTTGCATGGAAGGTCTGAAAGTGAGGCAAAGCAAAGGGGGGGTCCTCCAAAACAGGCTCTCTCAGGGTGGCCTCCATCCACAGCTTCCTTCTGTAGGTGAGTGAGGCAGGAGAGGCTTCTCAAGTGGGGCAGGGAGAGATGAAGACTTGGTCTCAGCTGTAAACCCCAGCAGGCTCCTTTGAAGAGCATTGGAACGGCCACTCGGGTTTAAGGTCAGCAGATGAAGCCTGTTGGGTTTGTTCCCCCCAGGCTGTGGCACCAGAGGGAGATGAGCTGTGCACAGCATGTTGGGTTTGTTCCCCCCAGGCTGTGGCACCAGAGGGAGATGAGCTGTGCACAGCAGTGTGTTCTTGGGAGGCAGCAGCAAACGGCCCCAGCCCGGGCCGTGTCCCAGGGAGCACGCTGCTCCGGCACTCACAGCCTTTTCTTGGCTCTGTGCTCAGCACACTCACTAGTTCCTTCACTTGAAGAAGCCTCATAGCAAGCAGATCACTTCATGAGCCTCTCTTCCCCCCACAGAGCTGGAACCCAGCTTTCTACTTGCCAGACAAGGACGAAGCAGGATGCTCACAATTCACAGCAGAGACCAGCACCAGCCAGACGTTTGCATTTCCAGGCCCTGCGTGCACTCCCACCCAGGCTACCTGCTTCAGGCTTCCTGGGGTCTCAGAGGTGGCACCAAGACCTGCAGTTCTATACAGGCTGTCCCTGGAGGTGTTTGCAGCCAGGCTGGAGGTGGCTGTGAGCAACCTGCTGTGGTGTGAGGTGTCCCTGCCCACGGCAGGGTGCTGGAGCTGACTGAGCCTTGAGGTCCCTTCCAACCCTGACAGTTCTGGGATTCTATGAAATCAGTGTCACTGCCCAGGGCTGGACATGGCCCAGGTGTGGGTTGTTGATTGTCAGCTGGCTGGAGATGAGCCAGGGGGTGCCCAGGTGGCCAAGAAGGCCACCAGCAGCCTGGCCTGGATCAGCAATGGTGTGGCCAAGCAGGACCAGGGCAGTGCCTATACTGGAACTTCAATACAATACAATACAATACAATACAATACAATACAATACACCAGGTTGAAAGAGACCTTCAAGATCACCATGTCCAACCCATCAACCAATCCAACCCACCCAAACAACTAACTCATGGCACCAAGCACCCCAGCAAGTCTCCTCCTGAACACCTCCAATGAAGGTGACTCCACCACCTCCCCAGGCAGCCATCCCAATGGGCAATCACTCTCTCTGTGTAGAACTTCTTCCTAACATCCAGCCTAAACCTCCCCTGGTGCAGCTTGAGACTGTGTCCTCTTGTTCTGGTGCTGGTTGCCTGGGAGAAGAGACCAACCTCTGCCTGGCTACAACCTCCCTTCAGGGAGTTGTAGAGAGCAAGAAGGTCACATCTTGAGTCCTGGATTCAGTCTGGGGCTCCTCACTCCAAGAAGGACATTGAGGGGCTGGAGCAGCTCCAAAGCAGGGCAACAAAGCTGAGGAAGGGGCTGGAGAACAGGGGTGGGGAGGAGCAGCTGAGGGACCTGAGGGTGTTTAGCCTGGAGAAGAGGAGGCTGAGGGAAGACCTTATTGTTCTCTACGGCTCCCTGAGAGGAGGCTGGAGCCAGGTGGGGGTTGGTCTCTGCTCCTGAGTTAAGAGTGATAGGATAGGAGGAAATGGCCTCAAGCTGCCCCAAGGGAGGTTCAGGTTGGACATTAGAAGAAACTTCTTCACTGAAAAGGTTCACAGAGACTGCTACAGTCTGCCCAGGGATGGCTAAATCCCCATCCCTGGAGTGTTTCAGAGAGGGGGTGCTGAGGAACATGGTGTAGCCCCAGCCTGGGCAGACCTAGGGAATGGTTGGAGTGGGTGATCTGGAAGGGCTTTTCTAGCAGAGATGACTCTCTGGCTCTGTGCTTCTAGGACATGAGCCCTTCTATCTCCAGGGATGATTTTTACAGTGCCCTGCTCACCCTTATTTAAAGACAAATCTGTACCAAGCTTGGATCTGCTAAGATCTCCTCTCCTATGAGGACAGACTGAAGGAGTTGGGGCTGTTCAGTCTGGAGAAGAGAAGGCTCCCAGATGACCTCATTGTAGCCTTCCAGGATCTGAAGGGGGCTACAAGAAGCCTGGGGAGGGACTTCTCAGGCTCTCAGGTAGTGATAGGACTAGGGGGAATGGACTGAAGCTGGAGGTGGGGAGATTGAGGCTGGAGGTGAGGAGGAAGTTCTTCCCCCTGAGAGTGGTGAAGCCCTGGAATGGGTTGTGCAGGGAGGTGGTTGAGGCCCTGTCCCTGGAGGTGTTTCAGCCCAGGCTGGATGAGGCTGTGGGCAGCCTGCTCTAGTGTGGGGTGTCCCTGCCCATGGCAGGGGGGTTGGAACTGGATGATCCTTGTGGTCCCTTCCAACCCTGACTGATACCATGATGCTATGATACTACTCTGATACTAAGCTGGGCCAGTTTGGAACCATTCCAAGCTTTCTCCATCCCTTTTGACACGAGGGCTGTTCTTGCCCTCCCAGATGCCAGAGCTCTCCCTGGAGTAATTCTCACCTAAGCTGGCAAAGAAAGGGAAAGGTTCCTACTGCTCTGCTCTTAAAACGACTCCACCACCTCCCCGGGCAGCACAGTCCAAAGGCCAATAACTCTTGCTATAAAGAACTTCTTCCTAACATCCAGCCTAAACCTCCCCTGGCACAGCTTGAGGTTGTGGTTTACTGGGTAAGGGATTGATAACAAAGAGTTGATAAACCCCAGCCACTTTCAGCAAGAGTTCCTGGGATTAGGGATTTAGGTTAGGAGCAGAGTGGGGAGTTTAGGGCTGCTAGGGATTCTGCTTCTGTTAGTTAGCTACTTCTGGCCAGGGCTTCGGTGCAGGGATGCTGCTAGGAATATGCTCAGGACTTCTGTTAGCTGCTTCCTCTGTTAAGGGCTTCCAGGACTCCTGCTGCTGTTAAGGACACTCCAAGACTCTGTAACCCTAGGGATTCCACACGCTGCAGTGGAGGAGTTCTGAAAGGCTCTGGGCTTGTCTGCTCTCTGCATTCTGGAATCTCGTTGCTGTACAGCAGCAGGGCTGCTGCCTTCATTGGTCACCCAACGGCCCCCGAACCGGGAGAGCTGCACCAGAGAGCTCCCCGTGCTGGAGAGGAGAGCCCAGGCTGTCGCTTTCTGCCGGCGGACTGGAGAGGGAATAGGAACGGGAGGCCAAGCTCGCCACCTCCTGGGGACAGAGGCACTGAGCTCCTGCATTCCTTCCCTTCATGCCCACGCTTGTTCCTTCGTGGGATCACGGAACGGACCGCTTGGAATGGGGCCTGCAGGAGAGCTGGGGAGGGAATGTTTACAAGGGTGTGCAGCAGCAGGGCAAGGGGCAATGATCTGAAACGACAGCAGATTGAGAGTGGATGTGAGCAACAGGTTCTGCACCAGGAGGCTGCTGGGACACTGCCCAGGGAGGTAGTGGAAGACCCATAGCTGGAGGTGTTCAAGGTGAGGCTGGAGAAGGCTGTGAGCAACCTGCTGTAGTGGAGGATGTCCCTGCTGAGTGCAGGGGGTTGGAGTGGATGAGCTTTGGCGGTCCCTGCCAGCCCAAAGCATTCTGTGATTCTCTGTCCCAGTACTGAGGCACAGGCAGGTGAGGCAGTCACTGACCAGTCCTTACCAGGCAGCACATCGGAGCCAAACTGGTCCTGCATCCCCTCACCACTTGATACCCCTCTGGGGTCATTCATGGGCACATAGTCCTGGCACTGGGGCTGTGGCTGTGAGGTGCATGTGAAGTCACCAAGACTGACACCTGAGAATCACTGCTGGTAACTGGGGTGGTGCTTCCACCACCCTCTTGGTGCAGAACATGTTGCACCACTTGGTAATCAGTGTACCTAGGGGGGGTGGAGGGTGTCTGTTCCTCAAATACCAGCACAGCTAGAAGTGGGGAGATTGAGCTTGGATGTGAGGAAGAAGTTGTTGCCCATGAGGGTGGTGAGAGCCTGGCACAGGCTGCCCAGGGAGGTGGTGGCAGCCTCCTGCCTGGAGGTGTTTGCAGCCAGGCTGGAGGTGGCTGTGAGCAGCCTGCTGCGGTGTGAGGTGTCCCTGCCCATGGCAGGGGGTTGGCACTGGCTGAGCCTTGAGGTCCCTTCCAACCCTGACAGTTCTGTGATTCCATGAACATGGAGTTTTCCAGCTCCACTTGACAATGAAGGCTTCTGGTTTCCAGGGAGGAGATGTTCATGCAGGTGAGTCCCAGACTATGGCAGCTCTATTCTTTATTGATGCCCTTGGACTGGTCTCCTCCAGACACCCACCGTTCTGGTGGCCCCCACTTAAGGGAAATCCAAACTGGAAGTGCAGAATGGCCACAACCATGCTGAAAGGAGCAGAATGCAGAGTTTGGCAGGCTTAGCCTTCAGAAGGGCAGAGGAATTTCATGCTTCACAAGGGCATAATGAAAGGGTAGGACAGGACCTGTACAGGCTGGAGAGCAGCTCTGGGAAAAGGGAACCTGGGGGTCCTGGTGGACAGCAGGATGCCCACGAGGCAGCCATGGGCACTTGTGGCCAAGAAGGCCAAGGGCATCCTGGGCTGCATTAGGAGGGCCATGGTGAGTCATTCTAGAGAGGTTCTCCTGCCCCTCTACTCTGCCCTGGTCATGGCACATCTGGAATATTGAGGCCAGTTCTGGGCCACTCAGTCAAGAAGGGCCTCAGGGAACTGCTTGAGAGAGTCCAGCTCAGAGGCACAAAGCTGCTGCAGGCAGTGGAACATCTCCCTGTGAGCACAGGCTGAGGGAGCTGGGGCTTGGAGCAGAGGAGCCTGAGGGCTGCCCTCAGTGCTGGGGATAAAGATGTGCAGGGCAGTGCTGGAGGACAGAGCCAGGCTCTGCTCAGGGATGGCCAAGGACAGCACAAGGGGCACTGGGGGCAAGCTGGAGCAGAGGAGGTGCCAGGGGAACAGAAGGGAAACTTTGTGCCTGTGAGGCTGCTGGAGCCTGGAGCAGGCTGCCCAGAGAGGTTGTGGAGTCTCCTGCTCTGGAGCCTTTCCAACCCCACCTGGATGTGCTCCTGTGTGAGCTGCCCTGGGTGCTCTGCTCTGGCAGGGGGCCTGGACTGGCTGATCTCTGGAGGTGCCTCCCAACCTCTAACCCTCTGTGAGAGCAGTAAGCTAAAGAGGGGAGTGCTGGCACCAGAACAAGCTGAAGACAAAGCATCTGGAATACATTTAGGCCAAGCACGTGGCAGGCAGTATGTGGAGGGAGGATAAAAACCCAACTGCCTGTAAGAGAGTAATCATTTGATGAAATAGATCCCATCTGAGTGCCTCTAAGAGCAGCTGCACTACTGCCTCTCTGTGGAGCAGGCTCTGAAAGCAGGACCGGAATATGAAGCACTCTTGCTGGTCAGATGAGAGCCCTACTGAGCCTCTCCTGTTCTATTCACCCCTGGCTGAGCAGACTCAGCTCTTGGTCTGAGTTGGAAGGGACCTCCAGAGGGCATCCAGTCCAAACCCCTGCACTCAGCAGGGACATCCTCCACTAGAGCAGGTTGCTCACAGCCTTCTCCAGCCTCACCTTCAACAGCTCCAGGCATGGGGCCCCAACCACCTCCCTGGGCAACCTCCTGCAGTGTCCCAGTAGCCTCCTGGTGCAGAACTTGTTGCTCACATCCAAGCTCAATCTGCTCTGCTCTCATTTCAAACCATTGCCCCTGCTCCTGGCCCTGCAGGCCTTTGCAAGCAGTCCCTCTGCAGCCTTCCTGTAGCCCCCTTCAGGTCCTGGCAGGCTGCTCTTAGGTCTGCCTGGAGCCTTCTCTTCTCCAGCCTGAACCCCCCCAGCTCCCTCAGCCTGGCCTCCTAGCAGAGCTGCTCCAGCCCCCTGATCATCTTGGTGGCCTCCTCTGCAGCCTCTCCATCAGGTCCATGTCCTTGCTGTGCTGAGGGCTCCAGAGCTGGACACAGCCCTGCAGGTGAGGTCTCACAGAGCAGAGCAGAGGGGCAGAATCCTCTCTCTCCATCTCTGGCCACACTGCTTTGGATGCAGCCCAGGCTGCCATTGGCCTTCTGGGCTGCAAGCTCACACTGCTGGCTCCTGTCCAGCTTCTCAGCCACCAGCCCCCCAAGTTCTTCTCTGCAGGGCTGCTCTCAATCTCATCCTCCCCCAGCCTGGATTGATCTCCAGGATTGCCCTGACCCAGGTGCAGGACCTTGCACTTGGCCTTGTTGAACCTCCTGAGGTTCTCCTCAGCCACCTCTCCAGCCTGGCCAGGTGCCTCTGGATGCCTCCATCCTCTCCTTCAGACTTGGCAACCACAGCACTCAGCTTAAGTGTCATCTGCAGACTTGCTGAGGGTGCAGCAGCCTAGGAAGTGGGCACCATCACAAAGAGGCTGAGGCAGCCCAGGACAACCCTGTGCTCTGCACTGGAGAGGATTCACCAAATCAGTGAGTTCGCTTTTTAATTCAAGGAAGAGTCATACAAAATCCCCCAGCAGCACACTTTGGGAGAGTGCAGGCACAGGCTGCCACTGAAGAGTTCCCCACAGTACAGGGAACAGCCACCAATTGTTTACTGTCCCAGCCTGGGTTTGTGCAGGGAAGGCACAGCCCAAAGCCTAAACAAGCCCAACCACGGACTGCCTGAGCTCATTTTCTTTTCCAGCAGAAGGAGGAAATTACTTGCTGCTCCAGACATTCAGCCTGGTGAGAGTGCAAATGGTGCTGTGAAGCTGATGAGAAGGGAGTGTGGTGTAGCATCATTGCTCTCTTTCAAAGCATTATCCTGCAATCAGAGTCTGTGCTCCATTGGCAGGCAGAGAGCTCCCTCCAGCCTGCACTTCAGAGCAGCCACGTTCCCAAGAGGAGCACCCCCCTCAGCTGCCCATTAGCCAGCTCCAGCCTTTCAGCACCTCATTTAGGGGCAGAGAGATAGCACTTCCTTCACTGGCTGCAGCTATTTGCTCTTGCCAATTATGACCCTTGTGATTAAGCCAAGCTCTGAGCCTCAAATCCTCCTCTGAAATAAAAGAGGCCAGCTTCAGCTCAACAGGACACCAGGCCAAGGGCCTCTTTAGCTGTTAGCTCTCCCAAAGCTATCCAATTAATGAGGAAACCTATTGTGTCTGATGGTTAACACCAAACCAGCCCAGGAAAGGTGGTACACTAGGCTGGGACTGCTGAGAGCTGCAGGTGGAGAATGCCTCCCCTCCTGCTCCGCCCCGCTGCACCCCCTGCATTCATTTGTTTGCAACGGCGGAGAGCTGGTCCCGGATCCTTCCCAGACCCTCTAGCATAGTGTCCAGGGTTTCCTTGCTCAGTTCCACAGTCAGTGCAGAGACCACAGGGCTGCTCCCACATAAGGCAACATCCTCCTGGACCTGCAAATAGGAATGCAGAGGTTAGCTGTCTGAAAAATGAGCTGCTATGGTTTTTCCCAGTGTCACTGTCACAGGCAGTGTTTAACAGAGAAATGCTTTCAGTTTGGCACCCAGCTCCATCCAGTCCCTCCCCAGCTCCCTTGCATCCCCTTCAGGCACTGGAAGGCTGCTCTGAGGTCTCACAGGAGCCTTCTTTTCTCCAGGCTGAACAGCCCAAACTCTCTCAGCCTGTCCCTGCAGGGGAGGTTCTCCACCCCTCTGATCATCTCTGCGTCCTCTTCTAGACCTACTCCAGCAGGTTCCATGCCCCCCTTGTGCTGGGAGGACCAGAGCTGGACACAGGACTGCTGGTGGGGTCTCAGGAGAGCAGAGGGGGAGATTCACTTCCCTCAAGTGGCTTCAGATTGAAGGGCAACAACTTCAGTAATTTATCCTCTCTCTTTGTGCAGTGACCAGGAGCAAACATGCTGCCTTCTTGCATCCTCACAGGCAGGAAATCCCCCTTGCAAGGGCTTCCCTCACACATCACCTCCAGGCTCCATGGTATGTCAAAGATCACCCCAGAAACCAGCAGCAGCAGATGCCTGTCTGAAGCATTTCACAGTGCCACTGTGGCAGGGGTTGGCCTCGGGTATTTGGGCCCTGCACCCTCCCTCCAGGCTCCCTGACATTACCTTCAGCTGAAGCAGGCAGGTGGGGACTGCCATTCTGCTGATGCTGTCTGAAGATGTCTTGATGTCCACCCTCCAGTCCATGTCAACCAGGCGAGGCAGGGAGACTGAGAGATTGAAAAGGAAAGGGACTGCTAGGCCCAGCATGGTGGCACCAGGCTCCAGCACCTGGCCCTACCACCATGGACCTGCTTCTCCAGCTCTGGCCCTGGCAAGCACACATTCAGTGCTGCTGTGTGGGTTCTTATTTTTCTCTGCAATAAGCCAGTCTCTGGAGGCCCCCACAGGGCACCAAGAGGACACACAGGATTCACCCACAGAATCACAATCATTAGGGTTGGAAGGGACCTCAAGGCTCAGCCAGTCCCAACCCCCCTGCCATGGGCAGGGACACCTCACACCACAGCAGGTTGCTCACAGCCACCTCCAGCCTGGCTGCTAACACCTCCAGGCAGGAGGCTGCCACCACCTCCCTGGGCAGCCTGTGCCAGGCTCTCACCACCCTCATGGGCAACAACTTCTTCCTAACATCTAATCTAACTCTACCCTCCTCTAGCTTGGATCCATTCCCCTCAGTCCTATCACTCCCTGACATCCTAAAAAGTCCCTCCCCACAGTAACCAAAGATGAGGAAAAGGCAGAGGTACTTAACACCTTCTTTGCCTCTATTTTTACAAGCAGGACAGAATGACTTCTGGACAGCTGGCCTGCAGAGCTGGCAGATGGAGCCAAGGAGCTGCATGGTTTCCCTGTGTTCCAGGAGGGGGTAGTTAGAGCTCTCCTCAGCCACTTGGATCCCCACAAGGCCATGGGACCGGATGGGATCCATCCTAGGGTGCTGAGAGAGCTGGCAGATGAGCTGCCAAGCCACTCTCCATCATTTTTCAGCAGTCCTGGCTCACTGGAGAGGTCCCAGAAGGCTGGAAGCTGCCAACGTGGTGCCCATCCACAAGCAGGGCCGGTTGGAGGAGCCAGGGAATGATAGGCCTGGCAGCCTGACCTCAGTGCCAGGCAAGGTGATGGAGCAGTCATCCTGAGTGCAGTCACACAGCACTGACAGGATGGCCAAGGGCTCAGGCCCAGCCAGCATGGATTCAGGAAGGGCAGGTCCTGCCTGACCAACCTGATCTCCTTCCATGCCCAGGTGACTGCCTGGGGGATGTGGGGCAGGCTGTGGATGGAGTCTGCCTGCACTTCAGCAAGGCCTTTGACACCATCCCCCACAGCAAACTCCTGGCCAAGCTGTCAGCCCCTGGCTTGGACAGCAGCACTCTGAGCTGGGTTAGGAACTGGCTGGAGGCTGAGCCCAGAGAGTGGTGGTGAATGGTGCCACAGCCAGCTGGCAGCCAGGCACCAGTGGTGTGCCCCAGGGATCAGTGCTGGGCCCCAGCCTCTTTAACATCTTTATTGATGATCTGGAGGAGGGCATCGAGTCCATCATCAGTAAATGTGCAGATGACACCAAGCTGGGGGCAGGAGTTGATCTGCTGGAGGGCAGGAGAGCTCTGCAGAGGGACCTGGACAGGCTGGACAGATGGGCAGAGGCCAAGGGCAGGAGATTGAACACATCCAAGTGCCAGGGGCTGCACATTGGCCACAGCAACCCCAGGCAGTGCTACAGGCTGGGGTCAGAGTGGCTGAGAGCAGCCAGGCAGAGGGACCTGGGGGTGCTGGTTGATGGTAGGCTGAACATGAGCCTGCAGTGTGCCCAGGTGGCCAAGAAGGCCAATGGCATCCTGGCCTGCATCAGGAAGAGTGTGGCCAGCAGGAGCAGGGAGGTCATTCTGCCCCTGTACACTGCACTGGTTAGGCCAGACCTGGAGTCCTGTGTCCAGTTCTGGGCCCCTCAGTTTAGGAAAGATGTTGAGCTGCTGGAAGGTGTCCAGAGAAGGGCAAGAAAGCTGGGGAGGGGTCTGGAGCACAGCCCTGTGAGGAGAGGCTGAGGGAGCTGGGGTTGCTTAGCCTGGAGAAGAGGAGGCTCAGGGGAGACCTTCTTGCTCTCTCCAACTCCCTGAAGGGAGGTTGGAGCCAGGTGGGGGTTGGTCTCTTCTCCCAGGCAGGCAGCACCAGAACAAGAGGACACAGTTTCAAGCTGTGCCAGGGCAGGTTTAGGCTGGAGGGGAGGAGAAAGTTCTTCCCAGCAAGAGAGATTGGCCCTTGGGATGTGCTGCCCAGGGAGGTGGTGGACTCACCATCACTGGAGGTGTTTAGGAGCAGACTTGATAGGGTGCTTGGTTGCTTGGTTTAGTTGATTAGGTGGTGTTGGATGATAGGTTGGACACAATGATCTTGAAGGTCTCTTCCAACCTGGTCTATTCTATTCTATTCTACTCTGTTGTCCTGTAGCCCCCTTCAGGTCCTGGCAGGCTGCTCTTAGGTCTGCCTGGAGCTCTCTTCTCCAGGCTGAACACCCTCAGCTCCCTCAGCCTCTCCTCCTAGCAGAGCTGCTCCAGTCCCCTGATCATCTTGGTGGCCTCCTCTGAAGCCTCTCCATCAGGTCCATGTCCTTGCTGTGTTGTAGGCTCCAGAGCTGGATGCAGTCCTCCAAGTGAAGCCTTGCTCAACAAGGCTGTGAGCAACCTGCTCTAGTGGAGGGTGTCCCTGCTGACTGCAAGGGGGTTGGACTGGATGGCCTCTGGAGGTCCTTTCCAACCCAAACCATTCTGTGATTCCATGTGCAAAGAGAAGCTTTTCCCCCACACAAACATATCACTTACTGAGTTGAACTTCATAACCTGCATTAAGAGGTCAGAGCACTCCTCTCTCAAAAGCTGTACAAATAGTTGCACTCTCTAGGGCTTCAATACATGGAGCATGACCTGGACACAAGCTTGCTGGACTGGGCCAAGCTCTGTGCTGCCCCAACCATACAGCTTCATCCAAGGCAAATGGCTGTGCCCCTGTGCTACATTAGGAAAAGGAGCTGCAGTGTTCAGAAAACACCAACTGCATCAAGATACCAACTGCTACTTACTCTGACTTGCTTGTGCTTCATTCCTCCAAGCAGAGCTGTGAAGAAGAGAAAAGCAGCATTAGCAGTGCTTCAGGGTAGCCTGTCCCAGACAGAAGGGCAGCAGGCTGCAGCATTAAGCACAGGAGAGAGACTGCCTGTGCTAGTGAGTGCTGAGGAAAGGCTGCCACTGGTGGGCACTGCCGGGCTCACTGGTGAAGCAATCTTGATTCTCCTGTAAGTGTGGCTCACTTGCTGCCTCCACCTTTCTCCCCAGTTCCATCAAAGCAATGATCTACCGAGCAGTGAGATGGATAAGCATGCAGAACTGCTCTCCTCTACTGCATACAGTGGTCCACACAGAACCACAGCATGGTGGGGGCTGGAAGGGACCCCCAGAGATCTAACTCAACTTCCCTGCTAATGCAGAGTCACCCACAGCAGCTTGCCCAGGACCACAATGTCCAGGCAGCTTTAGAATCCCTCCACAGAAGGAGATTGCACAACCCCTCTGGGCAGCCTGATCCAGGGCTCCAGCACCCTCAGACCTAAGTTTTTCTTTATGTTTAAGTGAGACCACCTGTGTTGTGTCTTGGTTTGTGCCCATTACCCCTTGTCCTGTCCCTGGGCACCACTGACACTGGATGTTTTCCTGCATGACCTGTGCTGGATTCTATGGTCCTGCTCTGGCAGGGGGTTGGACTTGAAGATCTCCAGAGGTCCCTTCCAACCCCTGACATCCTGTGAGCCTATCCTATGATGCTCCAGTCAGAGGACACAGTGCATTCAGCTCTGCTTGTCCTCACCTGTGTGACTATAGGACTTTGCTGCCAACTATCCACCTATCAAACCAGACACCCAGGCTTTAAAGTTTCCAGCTGAAAGCACTCACACATTCTCCAAGATTATCTTGGTCAGGAGGTTTTTCAGGTTTTGGTGGAAGTTTTCTGGGAAGAGAGCGAGGATATCTTCTGCCCTCGTCAAGCCGCGGTACACCACGTGCCTGGTGAGGCTGTGCAAAGCAGACACCAGCTGCAGGAGAAGGAAGAGCAAGAGCTGCACCGGGCTAAAAGCATCGCACAGAGCATCACCCTGAACGGGCTTCTAGGGGCAGCTCCTACGGCGAGACCAGCGTCACCAGAGCCGCACATCCAAACGCTGCCTGACTGCCTTGGGAGGCAAGAAGCTGAGGTCCTCACTCTCCTCTAGCAAGCACAGCCCATGCGCTTAACTTCTGCCTCTGGGCTGTGCCCCCGGCGGAACGATCGCTTTTACCGAGCAGAATAACACACTTGCAGCAGCGCCGCCTGCGGGCCCGCAGAGTCCCACGGCTCCAGGCAGCTCCCCGAGGGGGCCGCACCGCCGCAGACCGCTCCTGCTTGCTCCCCTTCTTCCCTTCCCCGTCCCCCTTCCTTCCCCTTCCCTCTACCCCCCCCTTCCCCCCGGCCTCCTGGCCGGTCCCGTCCCGCCGCTCCTTCCCCCGCCTCCCAGTGCCGTTTCCGCGCCAGGGCTGCGGCGCACCCCACTGCTGCCGCCCGTCCCTACCTGCTGTGCTTCCTCGGGGCTGAGGGCGAGGCCGGGGCAGGCTCGCAGCGCCAGCGGGCCAAGGCCGGCGGCCGGAGTGGAGAAGCACTCCTGGCACAGCTGCCGCACGGCATCCTTCGAAGGCGCCTGGCGGGGAGCAAAGCGGAGGGAGGGGGAGGGGGGAATGAGGGAAGAACGCGCTCAGCCGCGGCCCGGGAGAGCGGCACCCCCGCCGCCGGGCCGGGCGCCCCGTCCCCAGATAGCCGTGCGGCCCGCTCACCTTCAGCAGGCTCTGCAGGGCGGCGAAGTCCCCGTCCCCTGGCACCGCCGCCGCCATCTTGGCGCCGCCAGCTGAGGCGGGAGCGCCGGGCAGGCCGGGAGCTGTAGTCCCTCCGCCGCCATCTTGGCCCCGCCAGCTGAGGCGGGAGCGGCCGGGCAGGCCGGGAGCTGTAGTCCCTCCGCCGCCATCTTGGCCCCGCCAGCTGAGGCGGGAGCGGCCGGGCAGGCCGGGAGCTGTAGTCCCTCCGCCGCCATCTTGGCCCCGCCAGCTGAGGCGGGAGCGGCCGGGCAGGCCGGGAGCTGTAGTCCCTCCGCCGCCATCTTGGCCCCGCCAGCTGAGGCGGGTGCGGCCGGGCAGGCCGGGAGCTGTAGTCCCTCCGCCGCTGGAAGGAAAGGAATTAACGGAATCGCGCGGCCTTATGCCAGCCTCAGAAGCGGGCCCCAGCTTTTGGGGTTAGCAATCGCAATCGCAGCTGCCCTGCGAGCGGGGCGGAGCCAGGTAGTGTGGCACTAACACCGTATCCGTGCTGGATCTTAAAAAGCAGTTCCTCCCAGACAGAGAGATTGGAATGGGCTGCCCAGGGAGGCGGTGGGGTCAGAGTCCCTGGAAGTGCTTTAGGACAAGACTGAATGAGGCACTCAGTGCTATGGTGTGGTTGGTTAGTTAGGGTTGGTGATCAGTTGGACTTAGTGATCTTAGGGGTCTCTTCCAACCTGGTTAATTCTGTGCTGAGGGAGCCCTGAGCCTCTCCCCTTACCCTTTCCCATCCGCTTGAGTCTTCTCTGTTGGATGCAGCACATTACCAACGGTCAGTGCATTATTCCCAGCCAGCTGGAATTGAAGACAATCAGAGAATATGTTGGGTGAGAAAAGACTTTTCAAGCTTATCCAGTCCAACCCTCCTGCGCTCTGGATCAGAGACATCTGCAACTACAGCAAGCACCTCAGGGCCCCACACGGCCTGCCCTGCAGGGGCTCCATGGTGCTCAGGGCCCCACACGGCCTGCCCTGCAGGGGCTCCATGGTGCTCAGAGCCCCACATGGCCTGACCTGCAGGGGCTCCATGGTGCTCAGGGCCCCACACGGCCTGCCCTGCAGGGGCTCCATGGTGCTCAGGGCCCCACACGGCCTGCCCTGCAGGGGCTCCATGGTGCTCAGGGCCCCACACGGCCTGACCTGCAGGGGCTCCAGGGTTGGGGCTTTCCCCACCTGTCTGGGCCCTGTTTCTGATAGTTTTCTCCTTGTCTTGTGTAGCTCTCAGCACATCTGTTCCCAGGAAATTGGCAGTGTGTGGTCTTTGCTCATCGTCTGTCCTGCCACCCTCATCCTCATCCTCATTTGTGTGTTATCCAAGTAGAATAAGACACCACTAGATGTGCCAATATGTAATTGCTGTTTGCATTGGGTTTTACAAGCTTGGCCAGGAAGAGGGCTTCCTCTTGCAGAGGGACTCATTTCCCTCTCTCATGCTGGGAAATCCTAAAGGGCAAAAGAATCAAAAGAGAGAGGATTTTATTTCCCATAATTTTTTGATGAGCAACAGGAAAGGAGGCTCTGGGGGAGCTCCTTGGAGGTATGAGTTTACCATCTGTGGCCTCTCAAAATTAATGAGCACAACTGATCAGCTTGGAGAGCTGCCACGTGTGCGTGCTGCCAACACCATGTCCCCAGCAAACCTAACCCAGCACTGGCAGCACACTAGGTGAAGCTGTGGGTCTGGCATAGGATCCTAGAATGCTTTGGGTTGGAAGGGACCTGCAGAGCTCATCCAGTCCAACCCCCCTGCAGTCAGCAGGGACATCCTCCACTGGAGCCGGTTGCTTAGGGAAGGCTCCTGAGGCCTGTTCTGTTAAACTGCCAGTGCTGTTCTTGGCACAGTTTCCACTCATCCTGCCTGTCACTCTCCCAAGCAGCTCCAGGGTATGGATCAGGAATCTTCACTAGGAAGACACCCCAACAAGCAGTGTGCATACAACCACTGAATGGTTTGGTTGGAAGGGACCTCCAAAGAGCATCCAGTCCAACCCCCTGCACTCAGCAGGGACATCCTCCACTACAGCAGGTTGCTCACAGCCTTCTCCAGCCTCATCTTGAATAGCTCTAGGCCTGGGGCCTCAACTCCCTCCCTGGGCAACCTGTTGCAGTGTTCCAGCACTGGATAGCTCACCCATCCAATCCCCCTCTCTCCAGTTGGAGAGAACAGGAATTCTCTCCCTCTTTCTCCTGCTGAAGCTTTACCTCAGTGCCCCTTGTGCTTGAGTGACCAAGGCACTGTAGGAGCAAACATCAAGAGTGATGCTGTTGAAACATCCTCCCCTCCACAGTACCAGGGCCTGGTAAAATGGAAGGGCTCTTTAAAACATAATTGATTTCTTACTATTTATCTGCTGTTGCCTTGGTGGCTTCCTGGGGTGTAAATAGTAAATCCCCAGTGAGGTGTTTCATGGCCCCATTAAATGTAGCTGAGATGCTTTGCCTCTGGCCTCTTAGAGCAGCACCACTGCAGCTGTGTTTGTGCATCTGTGATCTCAGGACATGAGCCAGGCTCTCAGAGAAGCTTCCTCTTGGCAGCCTGCTCTTCACTGCCTTGTAGAATCACAGAACCATGGGATCCTTTCACTTGGAAAAGACCTTTAAGATCATAAAGTTCAACCATTCTCCAGCTCTGCCAAGGCTGGTGCTGACCCCTGACCCTCAGCACCACATCTCTGCCTCTTTGAAGCACCTCCAGGGATGGGGATTCAACCTCCTCTCCAGGCAGCCTGTTCCAGTGGTTGAGAACCCTTCTAGTGAAGAAGTTTCCAGGGTACTGTTTCCAGTTCTGGTGTCCCCAGCATAAGAAGGACACAGAGCTGTTGGAGAGAGTCCAGAGGAGGCCACAAAGATGATCCAAGGGCTGGAGCAGCTCTGCTGTGAGGACAGGCTGAGGGAGCTGGGGGTGTGCAGCCTGGAGAAGACGCTGGGGGGACCTCAGAGCTACCTTTCAGTACCTGAAGGGATCCCACAGGAGGCTGCAGAGGAACTTTCCATGAGGGTGTCTGGAGACAGGACAAGGGGGAATGGTTTGAAGCTGAGGCAGAGCAGGGTTAGACTGGAGCTGAGGAAGAAGTTCTTCAGCACCAGGGTGGTGAGACTCTGGCACAGGCTGCCCAGGGAGGCTGTGGCTGCCTCCTCCCTAGGGGTGTTCAAGACCAGGTTGGATGAGGCCTTGAGCAGCCAAGTCTAACTGAGGCATCCCTGCCTCTGGCAAGGAGGTTGGAGCAGATGATCTCTGAGGTCCCTTCCAACCTGAGCCCTTCTAGGATTCTATGATTATGATTAATAGCCAACCCATACCTCCCCTGCTACAGCTTGTCCATGTTGCTCTTCTCCTACAGGAGCCAGCACAAGTTCCCTCTTGCCTGAGAAACAGAACAGCCTGGCAACAGCAAGGTGCAGCAAGATCAAAGCCTCAACATAGCCTCAGAGCTGCCAGGACCCTAACTGCAAGGGCAACAGGCATGGAGTGGTAAGAATGAGAGAGGTGCTGTGTGAGACTGGAAACAAACAGAAGTGTTTTCAGCTATCCTGTGGTGGTGCTGTGGGCTGTCCAGCAGCTCTGCTCCTGTGCAGGGATTGTTTAGCCTGGAGAAGAGGAGGCTCAGGGGAGACCTTCTTGCTCTCTACAACTGCCTGAAAGGAGGTTGTAGCCAGGTGGGGGTTGGTCTCTTCTCCCAGGCAACCAGCACCAGAACAAGAGGACACAGTCTCAAGCTGTGCCAGGGGAGGTTTAGGCTGGAGGAGAGGAGAAAGTTCTTCCCAGCAAGAGAGATTGGCCATTGGGATGTGCTGCCCAGGGAGGTGGTGGAGTCCCCATCCCTGGGGGTGCTCAAGAGGGGATTGGCTGTGGAGCCATGGTTTATTTGTCATGAGGTGTTGGGTGACGGGTTGGACTTGATGAAGTCTTTTCCAACCTTATTGATTCTATGATTGTCTGGACACAGAGTTGTGGCAGGGATGCTGAGCACACGAGGTGTGAACCCAGCCGTGGTGTGGCAGCAAGGAGCTGTCACTGCTGTGACTCTCATGCCCCAGCACACGAGGTGTGACAGCTCTGGTTTGCAGAAGGGCAGGATGATGACAGGTGCTGTGGGCAAGGGGTGACAAGCCACCCCTCTGGGCAAGGGGACAGAGGCAGCTAGCAGCTGAACCGCTCTCTGCATTGGCTGCTACCCCTGGAAGCACAGAGAGCTTGGCTTTCCATACTAGCTACTCCTGTTCAGCTTAATTTAATGTAATTGCTGTTATGGCTCTGGTGATTTGTGGTCGTTGCTGAGCAATCAACTGCAGAATGGAGCTTGCAATGAAGCCTCAGACCCTTAGGGCATGCTGTAGTTAAGGCTGGCACCCAAGACACAGGAGCTTGATGTGTGATCTGACTCTGTCAGCAGGCTGAGAAGAGCACCTAAGCCCTGGCATCCTTGTTGTGTTGGTTCCTACTGAGCAGCACAGCCAGCACACGCTGTGACCTCATGCCTTGTCCCCACAATGGCAGCATTGTACAGTGCCACGGAGCAGTGTCAGCTGGTGCCTCATGGTACCAGAGCCTGAACTGAGATTCAGAGATTCACAGAATTGGTTGGGTTGGAAGGGGCCTTAAAGACCATCTGGTTCTAACTCACCTGCCATGGGCAGGGACACCTCCTGCCAGCCCAGGTTGCTGTTTGCATGAGGCTATTTTTTGCTGCATTGAGCAGCTGGAGCATCGCAGGATGCAGTCTCCACCTGCAGAAGAGGCAGCAGGAGGAAGTCTGTTGAGAGAACTATCACAGACCAAACGAAGCAAAACATAGACTCAGAGACTCATAGATTGTTTAGGCTGCAAGGGACCTCAAAGATCACAGACTGGTTTGGTTAGAAGGGATCTCCAAAGGGCATCCAGTCCAACGCCCTGCACTCAGCAGGGACATCCTCCACTAGAGCAGGTTGCTCACAGCCTTCTCCAGCCTCACCTTCAACATCCCCAGGCATGGGGCCTCAACCACCTCCCTGGGCAACCTCTTGCAGTGTCCCAGCAGCCTCCTGGTGCAGAACTTGTTGCTCACATCCAAGCTCAATCTGCTCTGCTCTCCTTTCAAACCATTGCCCCTGCTCCTGGCCCTGCAGGCCTTTGCAAACAGTCCCTCTGCAGCCTTCTTGTAGCCCCCTTCAGGTCCTGGCAGGCTGCTCTTAGGTCTCCCCAGAGCCTTCTCTTCTCCAGCCTGAACACCCCCAGCTCCCTCAGCCTGGCCTCCTAGCAGAGTTGCTCCAGACCCCTGATCATTTTCAGGGTACAACCAGTAAACACTTCAATTGTTGATGAAAATGCAGCCACTTCCAGAGTGAAACATGTCAGCTGAGTCAGCACACAAGATGACAATGCAGCTATAGGAAGAGGGTCAGGAAAGGGGAACTGTGTAAAGAATCCCATTTCCTAGGTAAAGATCAGCTCATTGCAGTTTCCATTGGACTTGGACTAGCATTTGCCTCTGCTTTTATGATAAGACATAATGTGATTTTTAAGTTCTCATCTTTCAGCTACATTTTAGTGGGAAATAGAGTAAAAAAATCACAGAATGTTAGGGGTTGGGAGGCACCTCCAGAGATCAGCCAGTCCAAGCCCCCTGCCAGAGCAGAGCACCCAGGGCAGCTCACACAGGAGCACATCCAGGGGGGTTGGAAAGGCTCCAGAGCAGGAGACTCCACAACCTCTCTGGGCAGCCTGCTCCAGGCTCCAGCAGCCTCACAGGCACAAAGTTTCCCCTTCTGTTCCCCTGGCACCTCCTCCGCTCCAGCTTGCCCCCAGTGCCCCTTGTGCTGTCCTTGGCCATCCCTGAGCAGAGCCTGGCTCTGTCCTCCAGCACTGCCCTGCACATCTTTATCCCCAGCACTGAGGGCAGCCCTCAGGCTCCTCTGCTCCAAGCCCCAGCTCCCTCAGCCTGTGCTCACAGGGAGATGTTCCACTGCCTGCAGCAGCTTTGTGCCTCTGGGCTGGGCTCTCTCAAGCAGTTCCCTGAGGCCCTTCTTGACCTGAGGGGCCCAGAATTGGACACAATATTCCAGATGTGGCCTGACCAGGGCAGTGTAGATGGGGAGGAGAACCTTTCTTGAATGCTCTAACTCAGTGAACTGAGGCAGGGGCAGAAGTCTGAGAGCACAATGGTGTCCACAGCTATATTTTTCCTGTCTGCATTTCTAAATAGAAAGGCATTTGAGATGTTTGGTACTGTCATGGCTTGCACTGATCAGTAAATATTACACAGCCTTGGGAGCAAGTGGAGTGTGAATTAGCTACCAAAAAAAGAGTGATGCTGCATTTTCAACAACTCATGCTAAAGCTTTTTGTGTTTTACCTCTGGAGGAGAAGCAAACAGGAAGCATAACTCTTCCAGTCTCACCTCTGATTCAGATCTGATTGAGCTAGGAAAGAGAAGGCTGTAGTAAGAAAAAATAATTTCAAATCCCCTCTTTCCTTCCTGGAACAGGAAATGTAAAAATAGGAATAGTCTGCTTCCAAATCCTGCTAAAAGAGGTGAAAATATCTCCTTTCTTTGCCAAGGAAAGAGCTCTACCTTTGTTTTGGAAAGGCAAGTATCACAGAGTCATAGAATCACAGAGTGCCAGCTTGGAAGGGACCCCAAGGGTCACCTGCTCCAAGCTTTCTTGAGGACAGTGCAGCTGAAATGAGCTGACCCAGTGCCCTGTCAGGCCGAGTCTCCAAACTGCCCAGGGTAGAGGACCCCACTGCTTCCCTTGGGAGATGATATCCAGCTGTTCTCATGGGGAAGCCTTTTCTGCTGGAGTCCCATGGGAATCTCCTCAGCAGTACCTTGAACCCATCACTCCTTGTCTTCTCCATGCGAGTCCTTGGACAAAGGGAGTCTCCATCCTCCTTGTAGCCGCCCTTTATGTCCTGGTCCATGGCAATAAGGTCTGCCCTAAGCCTTCTCTTCTCCAGGCTAAAGAAGCCTAGCTCTCTCAGCCTCTCCTCACGTGGCAGGGCTGCCAGCCCCCCTGACAGGACCAGGGGCAATGGCTTCAAAGTAGAGCAGAGCAGATTTAGACTGGATGTTAGGAGCAAGCTCCTTACCATGAGGGTGGTGGAATCCTGGAACAGGTTGCCCAGGGAGGTGGTTGAGGCTCCTTCCCTGGAGGTATTCAAGGTGAGGCTCAACAAGGCCTTGGGCAGCCTGATCTAGTTGGGGATGTCCCTGCTGAGTGCAGGGAGGTTGGACTGGATGAGCTTTGGAGGTCCCTTCCGGCCTGGACTTACAATTCTATGATCACTCAAGTTGGCCTTTTTCTGGACACTTTCCAGCCTGCCCACATCTTTGGGTTTTACTGCACAGCAGGGACCAAAACTGCACTCACTGCTCCAGGTGTGGTCTGACCAGTGCTGAGCAGAGTGGGACAATGACTTCTTTATCTCTGCTGGTGATGCCCTTGTTGATGCAACCCAGCATCCTGGTGGCTTTCTCTGCCCCTGCAGCTCACTGTTCAGTCATGTTGATCTTGTCCACCAAGATGCCCAGGTCCTTTTCCACAGAGCTGCTCTCCAGCCAGGTGGATCCCAGTCTGAGCTGCACTCCTGGGTTATGTAGTCCCAGGTGCAAGACCCTGCACTTGTCCCCATTGAACTTCATAAAGTTCTTGCTAGCCCACTCCTGCAGCCTGTCCAGGTCTTCCTGCAGGGAGGCTCTCCCTCCTGGAGTGTCAGCCTGCCCACTCATTTTGGTGTCATATTTTGTGGAAGACAGTCAGGCACCTTTCCCCTCAGATGCTGCACCAGGTGGTGCACACCAGGACTCCTGTGCTGGTTTGAATAGAATAGAACAGACTTAACTAGAATTAACCAGGTTGGAAAAGACCTTTGAGCTCATTGAGTCCAACCTATCACCCAACACCATCTGATCAACTAAACCAGCCAGGCTCTTCCTAAACACCTCCAGGGATGGGGACTCCACCACCTCCCTGGGCAGCACATCCCAAGGGCCAATCTCTCTTGCTGGGAAGAATTTCTTCTTTGCATCCTGTGTGAACCTCCCCTGGCACAGCTTGAGACTGTGTCCTCTTGTTCTGCTGCTGGGTGCCTAGGAGAAGAGACCAACCCCCACCTGGCTACAACCTCCCTTCAGGGAGTTGCAGACAGCAAGAAGGTCACCCCTGAGCCTCCTCCTCTCCAGGCTAAGCAACCCCAGCTCCCTCAGCCTCTCCTCACAGGGCTGTGCTCCAGACCCCTCCCCAGCTTTCTTGCCCTTCTCTGGACACCTTCCAGCAGCTCAACAGCTTTCCTAAACTGAGGAGCCCAGAACTGGACACAGGACTCAAGCTGTGGCCTAACCAGTGCTGAGTACAGGGCACAATGACCTCCCTGCTCTTGCTGGCCACACTCTTCCTGATGCAGGCCAGGATGCCATTGGCCTTCTTGGCCCCCTGGGCACACTGCTGGCTCATGTTCAGCCTACCATCAACCAGTACCCCCAGGTCCCTCTCTGCCTGGCTGCTCTCAGCCACTCTGACCCCAGCCTGTAGCACTGCCTGGGGTTGCTGTGGCCAATGTGCAGCCCCTGGCACTTGGATGTGTTCAATCTCCTGCCCTTGGCCTCTGCCCATCTGTCCAGCCTGGCAAGGTCCCTCTGCAGAGCTCTCCTGCCCTCCAGCAGATCAACTCCTGCCCCCAGCTTGGTGTCACCTGCAGTCTCAGTCTTCCATGGCTCTCTTTTCCCCAGTCCCTTGGGTGGTTTGCTCTGTCTGGCTGTTCCAAAACACATCTTTCTGATGTCAGTTTGCTCCCTCCAACCCCCCAGCTGGTTCTTTCTTTATTTCAGGTATGAATATGTGACTTTCTGGAGTGACATTAGGAACACTAAAGAACATGAGATGCTAACCAGCTGGATTTTCACCACTTCTTTCACAGGCTCCAAACCACTGTCAGGGTTTCACCCCCACCCAGAAATCTATTTGCTCTGTTAATTACAAGGGGCTGGGAACTACTTTTCCAACAGCCCAGGTCTGGCCTTGAGTATTAATTCTCAGTTCAAAATTTCCTTCAGAAGGCTCACTGATCCAAACAGGGAAAACCTCAGAAAGGAAGCAGCTCAAACCTCAGGCATCTCAAAGTGAGGACTTCAGAGTCTAAAAGTCTCCTTCTGCTGGAGCCATGAGAACTGCTGTGCTGGGACAGTGATGCCCATTCTCCAGGAGAAGGAGGCTAGAGAAGAGCTTTGAATTGTTTAGGTCTGTCATGGGAGTCAAGTTCAGGCAGACTGGAACAGGAACTCTTAGGGATTGGGAGGGACCTCCAGAGATCACCCAGTACAACTCTCCTGCCAGAGCAGGAGCACCTGGGACACGGCACACAGGAATGCATCCAGGCAGGTTTGGAAAGTCTCCAGAGAAGGAGACTCTACAACCTCTCTGGGCAGCTTGCTGCAGGAGCCCAAAACTGGACACAGGATTGCAGCTGTGGCCTCAGCAGGGCAGAGCAGAAGGGAAGCAGAACCTCCCTAGCCCTGCTGGCCACACTTTTCTTGCTGCACCCCAGGATGGCATTGGCTCTCTTGGCCACAAGGGCACATTGCTGTCCCATGCAGAACTTGTGTCCAGCAGGGCTCCAAGCTCCACGGAGCTGCTTTCCAGCAGGACAACCCCTGGTCTGTACCAGTGCCTGCTCTTGTTCCGGTCCAGGAGCAGGACTCTGTACTTGTCATTACTGAACATCATGAGGTTCCCCTTTGACCAGCTCTCCAGCCTGTCCAGGTCACCCTGGATGTCAGCACAGCCTGAAGGGGTGCCAGCCACCCCCAACAGTTTTGTATCATCAGTGAATTTGCTGAGGGTCCTCTCAATCCCTTCAGCCAGGGCCTTGATGGAGACCTTAAGGAAAATTGAACCCAGTTCTGATCCCTGGGGAACACAGCTGACCACAGGCAGATGAACCTGCCTCAAAATGCTGAGACCAACTTTTACCTAGAGTGTGTGGGGGGTGTAGTTATTCCAGCAGACTTTCTTGGTTGCACCCAGCAGCCTCCTCCTCCAAATGTGATTAGCTGGAAGCGAGTCAGCACCCCCAGCCCAGGGCACAGGATACAGGAGGATTTTATTGCAAGCTGGGCTTCCTGGAGGGAAGTCCAGCAGAAGAGGAGGCTCACATTCTCCCCACTCTATTGTTCAGCAAGACCTGGACCCTGGCCTTTTCTGGTTCTTTATTCAGCCAGCCCATCTCCTTGCACACCAGTCTGGAGGTGTACAGTAGGCACTGGCAGCGTGCCGCAGTGGCAAGAACTCCTTGCAGCTACAGGAACCCACGTCTTCCTGGGGCAGCTGCTCAGCTGGCTTCTTTCTGCCCTCTTTTCCCTGCTGCCAGGCTCACACAAGAAGGTAGCTGTGGGCAGCCTGTATCCTCTGCACACAGCTGGCATTCCCCTGAGCAGTGCTGCATGCCCACAACAAAAATACCTTGATCTCAGCAAAATGTCTTTGTCAAGGGTGGTGGAAGTGACAGAGTGTTTTGTTGCTCACACTCACATATTTGTAACAGAGCAAGGCTTTTTCTTTGGTTAATTTGATGACCACTGTGTGTAGAGAACATGGAATCACATTACGGCTAGTTAAGACTGACTTCATCATCTCTGCAGCTCAAGCTGTGGCTACGTACCTGGCAGCAGCTACAAGGACAGGCTGAGGGAGCCTGGAGAAGAGAAGGCTCCAGGAAGACCTAAGAGCAGCCTGCCAGGACTTGAAGGGGGCTACAGGAAGGCTGCAGAGGGATGGTCTGCAAAGGCCTGCAGGGACAGGAGCAGGGGCAATGGTTTGAAATGAGAGCAGAGCAGATTGAGCTTGGATGTGAGCAACAAGTTCTGCACCAGGAGGCTGCTGGGACACTGCAACAGATTGCCCAGGGAGATGGTTGAGGCCCTATGCCTGGAGCTGCTGAAGGTGAGGCTGGAGAAGGCTGTGAGCAACCTGCTCTAGTGGAGGATGTCCCTGCTGAGTGCAGGGGGTTGGACTGGATGGCCTCTGGAGGTCTTCCAACCTAAACCATTCTGTGATTGTATGATTCTATGAAATGACAATGACCTCTTCACCTTTTTCAGCTGCAGCCCTCAACTCTTGGAAAATTAGTGCCAGAGTGAGGAAAGCTCTTCAGAAATGATAACAACTCTCCTCATTGTCCTCTTCACAGACCACGCTGGGGGGCTTCTCCCACCACTCATTTCTGGAAAGCAGCTGATGCTGAGGACCTCTTGGCTCACACATCCAAAGCAGAGGTGCTGTGTTGTGGGTTCAGCCCCTCATGGAGTGCACTATGAAGCAAACCAAGAAAAGGTCACATCTGTTAGTCACAGCTCTTGTGGTTTGGCTCTTATTGAACAGCAGGCTGTGTGAGAGCAGGACCTGCATGTGCTTGGGGCTGCCCTGCTACCAAGTGGGCTGCAGAGAGGATGTGTGGGGTTGAGGCAGTGAAGCCAAGTTAAGGCCCTAGCTGTGTTTGACACAGCATTCATTGCACAGATATCTGTAGCAACATCGTTGGGGGTGTCAGTCTGCCTGCTTTCCACTTCTCTGAGACCATGCTGTAGACCTGGACATGGACATGGAAGAGTGGATTCCTCTCATGCAAAGCTCACAGCAGTCCATTTGCACTATGCTTTGGCTTTGGTGCTGAGAGCAGATGTCTGTAAATTATCACTTGTCTGTGCAAGGCAAGGAGCTTTCTTTGGAAACCACAGGCTTCTCTTTTTGCTCTAACCACAGCTAAAAGGGGAGAGGAGAAAGGAAAAAAAAGCTGTCTAAGTTTGCTTTTCTCATCTGTCCACCTAAACAAGACTCTTTCCTCTTCAGATGCCTTTAGCTGCAATCCTGTTCCACCCAGTTAAGCTTTAGGGTAGGATTTGCCTCACCTGGCTTTGAAGGCAGGCATGCTTTGCATAATCTCAGATAGCTACAGCCAAGTAAAATGAATCCAAACTGAATCCTTTATCTTTTTCTGCTGGGCCAGTGCTTTGAATTGTCTGTCTTCTCTGCCCCTGCTGTGTGTTAAAGTCCTCCCAGCACCCATGCTGCTGCATAATGAGGCCCTCACTCCCAGCACCCTGCTGAGACCACACCTGCAATCCTGTGTCCAGTTCTGGGCTCCTCAGTTCAAGAGAGACAGAGACCTGCTGGAGAGAGTCCAAGGGAGGCTATGACTGGGGGACTGGAACATCTCTGCTATGAAGAAAGGCTAAGAGACTTGGGGCTGTTTAGTCTGGAGAAGAGAAGGCTGAGAGGGGGACCTTATCAGGGGTCTTGAGGGGTGGGTGTCAAGAAGAATCACAGGATATTAGGGGTTGGAAGGGACCTCTAGAGTTCTTTGAGTCCAAACCCCCCTGCCAGAGCACAGCACCCAGGGCAGGTCACACAGGAACACATCCAGACAGGGCTGGGAAGGCTCCAGAGAAGGAGACTCCACAACCTCCCTGGGCAGCCTGCTCCAGTGCCCTGGGACCCTCACAGTGATGAAGTTCCTCCTCATGTTGAGCTGGAACCTCCTGTGCTGCAGTTTATATCCACTGCCCCTTGTCCTATCCCAGGGTGCAGCTGAGCAGAGCCTGTCCCCTCCCTCCTGAAGCCCAGTCCTCAGATGTTTGCAGACATTGATCAGATCCCCTCAGATTCTCCTCTCCAGACTGAACAGCCCCAGGGCTCTCAGCCTCTCCTCCCCAGGCAGTGCTGCAGTCACCTCAGCATCCTTGTAGCCCTCCCTTGGACTCTCTCCAGCAGATCCCTGTCCCTCCTGAACTGGGGAGCCCAGAACTGGATGCAATATTCCAGGTGAGGTCTCAGCAGGGCGGAGCAGAGAAGAACCTCCCTGGCTCTGCTGGCCACACTCCTCTGCATGCAGCCCAGGATCCCCTTGGCCTTCTTGGCCCCCAGGGCACATTGCTGTCCCATGCAGAACTTATTGTCCACCAGCATTCCCAGGTCCTTCTCCAGGGGGCTGTTCTCCAGCAGCCTGTCCTGCTGCAGTTTATTCTCCTCCCCAGGTGCAGGACTCTTCACTCACCCTTGTTGAACCTCATTAGGTTCCTCTCAGCCCAGCTCTCTAGGTCTCTGAATGGCCTCACAGCCTCCAGGTGTCTCAGCAAGTCTCCCAGTTTGGTATCCTCAGCAAACTTGCTGAGCAGACACTCAGCAGCTCTGCCTTCTCTGCATCCTCAGTTCTCAGGGCTGCCACCTCCTTCAGCAGTGGGCCCACACTTTTCCTGTTCTTCCTTTTCCTACTGATATATTTGATATATTTCTTGTTCTCTTTTACATCCTTTGCCAGTTTTTTGTTCCAAGAGGGCTTTGGGCCTTCCTTGTCGCCTTCCTACATACCCTGGCAACTACTCTGTAGTTCTCCCAAGTGACAAATCCCTTCTTCCATGAACTGTGTCTTTCTTCCATCAGCTTTCCTTCAGAAGCTCCTAGCTCATCCCTGGAAGTCTCCATGTTTTACTCAAGGGCACACACCTATCTTGGGCTTGGAGGAAGTGGTGTTTAAAAACTGACCACCTTTCTTGGGCTCCTTTACTCTCCAGGGTCTTAGCCCATGGGATTCCTGCAAGCAGATCTTTGAAGAGCACAAAGTTAGGCCTGTGGAAGTCTAGGCTTGTGATTCTACTCATTGCCCTGCTTCTACCTTGTGTAACACTAAACTCCACCATGTCATGGTCACTGTCGCTGATCCCAACCTTCATGTCCCCAACCAGTCCTTCTTTATCAGTGAATACAAGGTCCAGCAAGGCACCTCTCCTTGTTGGCTCCTCCACTACCCGTGTCAAGACGTTAGCATTGATACACTGCAAAAGCCTGTTGGACTGAACATAGAATCACAGAATCACAGAATAGTCTGGGCTGGAAGGGACCTCCAAAGCTTATCCAGTTCAACCTCCCCAGAGTCAGCAGGGACATCCCCAACCAGATCTGGTTGCCCAGGGCCTCGTTGAGCCTCACCTTGAATATCTCCAGGGCAGGGGTCTCAACCACCTCCCTGGGCAACCTGTTCCAGTATTCCACCACCCTCATAATAAAGAACTTGTTCCTAACATCCAATCTAAATCTGCTCTTCTCTAGTTTGAAGCCATTGACCCTCATCCCTGTCCCTGCAGGCCTTTGCAAACAGTCTCTTTCCATCCTTCCTGTAGCCCCCTTCAGGTACTGGAAGACTGATATTAGGTCTCCCCGGAGCCTCCTGTTCTCCAGGCTGAACATCCCCCCAACTACCCCAGCCTATCCTTGTAGCAGAGCTGATCCAGCCCCCTGAACATTTTTGTGGCCCTCCTCTGGACCTGCTCCATCAGGTCCATGTCCTTCCTATATTGAAGACTCCAGACCTGTACACAATACTCCAGGTGAGGTCTCCCCAGAGCAGAGCAAAGTGGCAGAATCATCTCTCTGGCTCTCTGGCAATGCTGCTTTGGATGCAGCCCAGGCTGCCAGTGGCCTTCTGTGCTGCAAGCTCACACTGTCTGCTCCTGGCCAGCTTCTCATCCATCAGCACCCCCAAAGCCTTTCCCTCAGGGCTGCTTTCTATCTCCTCCTCCCCCAGCCTGTACTGACAGTGAAGATTGTTCCAGCCCAGGGGCAGGACCCCTGCACTTGCTCTTGTTGAGCCTCATGTTCACCTGGGTCACCTCCCCAGCTTGTCCAGGTCCCTCTGGATGCCATCCTGTCCCTCTGGTGTATCAACAGCACCACTCAGCTTGGTGTCATCTGCACACTTGCTGATGGTGTCCTCAATCTCACTGTCTACAGCAGTGATAAAAGTATTGAAGCATAGGCCTAGCAACAAGTAGCAGGGTGACTGAAGTCATCCTTGAGCACCAAGGAGTGTGTCCTAAAGGCCATCTCCAGTTGACTGTAGAAGGCCTCATCGACATCTTCTTGGTTTGGTGGTCTATAGTAGACTCCCACCACAGTTACATCTCCCTTTTCATGTGTCCTAATCCTTAGCCACAAGCTTTCAGCCTGTTCTATCTCCCCGCCCCGGGACAGAATTCCATACCTGTCAGTTACTCTCACACATAGAGAGCAGCACCTCCACCTTGCCTTGTGGCTTTGTCTTTCCTAAACAGTACACAGCCATCCACAACAACATTCCAGCCATGGGAGCTGTCCCACCATGGTCCAGTGATTCCAGTTATGTCATAGTCATGCAGCCTAATGCAGACCTCCAGCTCCTCCTCCTCACTCCCCACACTCAGTGCATTGCTCTATAAGCATTTCAGAGAGGGAGGTGAGCCATTAGTTTTCACTCTTGCTATCTGTCCATTCCCAGTCACTTCTGTGGTTACTGACCTATCAGTGAGCCCTGTGTCCAGTTGTATTCAATATCTTTATCAATGACCTGGCTGAGGGGATTGAGAGTCCCCTCAGCAAGTTCCATATGACACAAAACTGGGGGGGTGGCTGACACCTGTCAGGCTGTGCTGCCATCCAAGCAGAGCTGGACAGGCTGAGAGCAGGCTGCAGGCAAACCTCATGGAGTTCCATAAGGACAAATGCAGGGTCCTGCACCTGGGGAGGAATAACAGCAGGCACCAGGGCAGGCTGGGGACTGCCCTGCTGGAGAGCAGCTCCATGGAGGAAGACCTTGGAGTGCTGGTGGGCAGCAAGTTCTGCATGGGACAGCAATGTGCCCTGGGGGCCAAGAGAGCCAGTGGGATCCTGGGGGGCAGCAAGAAAAGTGTGGCCAGCAGGGCTGGGGAGGTTCTGCTCCCCCTCTGCTCTGCCCTGCTGAGACCACAGCTGCAATCCTGTGTCCAGTGCTGGGCTCCCCAGTTCCAGAGAGACAGAGACCTGCTGGAGAGAGTCCAAGGGAGAGCCAGGAGGATGCTTAGGGAACCTGAGCATCTCCCCTATGGAGAGAGACTGAGAGCCCTGGGGCTGTTTAGTCTTGAAAAGACTGAGAGGGGATCTGATCAATGTTTAGAAATATCTGAGGGCTGGGTGTCAAGAGGAAGGGATAGACTCTTCCTGGTTGCACCCTGGGATAGGACAAGGGACAATGGATGTAAACAGCACAGGAGGTTCCACCTCAATATGAGGAGGAACTTTTTCACTGTGAGGGTCACAGAGCCCTGGAGCAGACTGCCCAGGGAGGTTGTGGAGTCTCCTTCTCTGGGGACCTTCGAGGCCTGTCTGGATGTGTTCCTATGCGACTTGCACCAGATTCTATGGTTCTGCTTTGGCAAGGGGGTTGGACTTAAAGATCTCCAGAGGTCCCTTCCAACCCCGAGCCTGTGATCCTTTAGCTAATGTCTCTCCCCAGGTCGGCATCACTGGCTGGGTTATGTGTTCCATGCCATTGCTTGCTGATTGCAACTCATTGCAGCCTTTAGATCTCTTTCAGCACCCCGAGTTCCTGATGATTTGGGGATGTTGGGTTATTTGTTCGGTTGTTTTGATTGCCCGCAGCAGTTTCCTGCTAGCTGCTGCAGGCTGTGACAGCTCAAAGAGAGCGAACTGCACGGGGCTGGAGCTGCCGGGGGAACCTTGAACCGTGAGATCAGAATCAAACGAGCCCTGTCTTAGAATCATGGAGTTGTTTGGGTTGTGGAAAAGCCCTGCAAGATCACCGAGCCCAACCATCGACCTAACACCACCGTGGCCGTTAAACCACGTCCCTGAATGCCATCCTCCGTACGTTTCTCGTACACCTCCAGGAACGCTGACTCCACCACTTCCCTGGGCAGCCTAAAAAGGATTTAAGTGGCAACCCCCCTGCCTCCGTGCCGGCCCTTTTCCCTTGCTGTATCTGGAAGGGCGGAGTCGGCGGCAGGCCCATCATCTCCCGCCAGAGCCGGCGGGACCCCGGGCCGGCCCCCCTGTCCCGGGAAGGGCCTCCGGAGCTCCCCCATCCTTTCCCTTCCCTTTCTTGCGCTAAAGGTCAGAAGAATTTAAACTTCCTGACTCTCCGCGGCGGGACGGGGAACGCTCCCCCCACCTCACTGCGGGGGCGGGAGGCCCTTGGGAGGGCAGCCCCCGGCTCGGCTGGGCTGTGCCCGGCCGCCTTTTGTCTCTGCTGGGAGGAGCCTGCGAGAGGCAGTTTGTAAACGAGAGAGGCTGGAGGGGGCCCGGCAGCGCCAAACCCGGGCCCGGCGCTGGCCAGGCTCGCCGGCTGGCTACGGAGCGACAGCGCGGAGGAGAGCGGAGCGGAGCAGCCGGCCCGCGGCAGCCCGGAGGGGTGAGTGCGGGGAGGCTCTGGCGGGGGCTGGCTCCCCTGGGAGCAGACTGCGGGGCTGCGGCGGCGATGCTGGCAGCAGCGGGGTGGTTTTGGCTGTGCCCGAGGGGATGTTCCCCGGGGTGGGGGGGCTGGCGAAAGGGTGAGCGGTGCCTCCGGAGCCAAGCGCAGGCATCGAACCCGGGCGAGCTCTGCGCTTGAAAATATTAAAAATAGAGCCTCCGGCTCCCTGGCGCTGCCGAGTGAGTCATTTCTAAAGCAAATGGCTCGGTCTAAGCCTTCCGTCCCCTTTCAGGAGACACGGTAGTTCTGAAGGAGGAGGTGAAGGGGAAGGGGTTTTTCTCCCCACGCTCTCGAAATACATAGCATGAGCGCGGAGCTGCTGCAGCAGGAGACAAAAGCTGCGAGGAGCAGGATCCCTGCTTTAAAAAGTGAGAGGGACCATGGCATCACAGAATGGTTTTGGATGGAAAAAGACCTCTACGAGCATCGAGTCTAGCCGTTCTCTAACTCTACCCAGGCTGGCGCTAACCCACGTCCCTCAGCACCACATCTCTGCCTCTGTGAAACGCCTCCAGCCATGGGGATTCAGCCACCTCCCTACGATGCCATCCCTCTCCCTCTTAACCTCAGGTGTTTTCCCCGTGCAGACGCCACCGGTGTTCCCTCAACCAAGGCTCAGAGCCCTGGCAATATTTACACTGCTTTGCATTTTCATGACCATCTTCTGCTTTTCAAGCCCTGTGACTGCCGAAAGCGTCCCCTTGCCACCCTCTTCTCTGCGAGATAGCCGCAGCCACGTGTCATGCCGGCAGTGACCCCCCCAAGCCAAGGCAGGTGCTGGCTGGCAGTGCTGAAAAGAATAGCTCAAAGCACAGCTATTTATTTATTTTTTACACCCCGCGCCCCCCCTGCCCTTTTCCAGTCATATGATGGTTTGGCTGTCTCGAGGAGAGGGATATTTTTGTTTGTCAGCAGCAAGTGTTTAGAGGCAGCGCTGCAGTTTGCGCTGGGGATGGTTTCGGTTGCGCCAGGCTCCTGCGGAGCTGCAGCAGCCTGCAAGAGCTGCCTGCAGCTTAGCCCCCTCGCTCTGTGTGTCTGTTTGATGTATGCACCCATTGATCTTCATGGGGGGTGAGGGGTGCCCAAGGGTGCAGTAGGCCCTTGTGGTACAGGTAGATCTGTGGGACATGACTTCGTGCTTTCCCCACCTTAGGAAACTGCCTAGCTAGGGGTAAAATCCTGCCCTCTGACCCCTGCCAAGAAGTTTGTGTTTTGGCAACAACAAAAACCGTGACCTGTGGCTGAAAATACATGCAGGAAGTTATGCCAGCTGTTTCACAGCCGTGGCAGTGAATCATTTCAATTGGAGAGACCTTTCAGGTCATCCAGCCCAACCAGTACCTAACTCTGCCAAGGCTGGTAGAGTGCCATGTCCCTCACCTCTGCCTCTTTGAAACACCTCGAGGGATGGGGATTCAGCCACCTCCATGGGCAGCCTACGTCAGCCTTTGAGAATCCTTCCAGTGAAGAAGTTTCTTCTGATGTCCAACTTAAACCTCCCTTGGTGCAACTTGAGGCCATTTCCTCTCTTCCTATCACTTGTTCATGGAGAGCAGAGACCACCCCCCACCTCTCTGCAGCCTCCTTTCAGGGAGTTCTAGAGAGCCAGGTCTCCCCTCAGCCTCCTGTTTTTTTCTCCAGGCTGAACACCCGCAGCTCCGTCAGCCTGTCCTCACAGCAGAGGTGCTCCAGCCCTTGGATCATCTTTGTGGCCGTCCTCTGGACCCTCCCCAGCAGCAGTGTGTCCTTCATATAGTTAATGAACTTAAAAGGGCTACCTGAGTACTGGATGGAAAAAAAAAAACAACCAAACAAAAGAAAAGAGGATTCCCCTGTGTTCCAAAAAACAAGAGGAAGCAGACTGCACATCCCCAGGCAGTGAAGGCTTCACAGCAATCTTAAGCCAATGCAAGCTCTTGGTACACAGCTCACAGAATCACCAAGGTTGGAAGTGATCTCAATGATCATCAAGTCCAGACAACACATGTCATCCTTGCTAAGACTTGAGTGTCATGGACTTCTGTAACCCACCAGAGGGAGGAAAACTCTTGGGCTTGGATCAAAAAGCAGCTGGTTATTGCTTGACTCAGGAAGAAACTTTTCCAGCCACAGATGATTCTGTAGTTTCTCTAATGGAGTCATCCTGAAGCTGACTGAAAGAACTGTCAGGTCAGGCAGGGGGTATCACACAGGGTTCTGTGTGGATGGTCCCTCAAGTTGGCAGTGCCAGGAGCGGGCAGGGAGGGCCAAGCGACCTGGAGGCCCCAGAGGAATCTTTCTTGCTATTTCAGGTTCGTGGCCATATTCCCTTGTGACAGCTGACAGCAGTGCTAAGGTGGCAGTTTGGCATTTGCCTGAGGCCTTTGAGATAAAATTCCTTGTGGTGTGCTCCTGGGCTGTCTGATGTCGCCTGAGGCTGATAAGACTCCCTCAGTGCACTTTCAAAGTCCAGCTGGAGCACAGGTACTGTTTACTGCCTCCTCAGTCCCTTCTGGAAGAGTTCAATTCCTCAGGTTTCCAGCAACTGAAGCCACAGAGTCGGTGAAGTATTGAACCTTTGCTTTGAGAAATAGGTCCCCAGGTAGCTTCCATTCTTACAGAAAGAGCAGAGCAATGGGACTTCAGTGCATCCCCAGTGGCACAGAAGGAGCAAGGAAGGAAACACTGGATTGTTATCCTTTTTGCAACTGCTTTTCACTGAGTTCTGTTTCCATATGTGACTGTTGAAGGCACCTGTACTATTCATGGGGGTTTAGCACAAGTACCTGAAGGAGGCTGCAAGAAAGGTTGGGAAGGGACTTTTTACAAAGGCTTGTAGTGATAGGACAAGGGGCAGTGGCTTGAAGCTGGAAGAGGGAGATTGAGACTGGAGATGAGGAAGAAATTCTTGACAGTGAGGGTGGTGAGGCGCTGGAACAGGTTGCCCAGGCAGGCTGTCAATCTCCCTCCTTGGAGGTGTTGAAGTCCAGGTTGAGTGACCTGGCCTGTTGGGAGGTGTCCCTGCCCATGTCAGGGCAGTGGGAACAGCATGATCCTGAAGGTCCTTTCCAACCCAAACCATTCTGTGTTTACTTACAGTGTCTGGCCTTTTGTACTCCTTGTTTCTGCTGATGTGAACTCAAGCCTAAGTATACCCTGACAGAGCATGGACTGGGTTCCAGGCCTGATGCAGTAGAGCACAACAACCTGTTCTCAGTATGCAAGATGGGGCTGAGTGCAGCTCAGGGGGGTGGAAAACTGTGCTGAGGACTTCAGCAAAAACACCAGTTGTATTAGAGCTGGCTAAGGCTGGCTCCTGATGTGTAAGCAGACCACTTAAAGTGACCTGCTTTGTAGCCCCAGGGTTAAAAACCCGGGCTATGCTTTTGTTTGTAATAGCAACAAGGGGGATGTGAAAACAGAAAGCAAGTAAATAAGAAGAAGTGTGAAGTGCAGGAAAGCACAAAGATGATCTCCTGCAAGGGCAATGGGTGGAAACTGAGGCATAGAAAGTTCCATGTAAACATAAGGAGAAATTTTGTCACTGTGAGGGTGCTGGAGCCTTGGAACAGGCTGCCCAGGGGGGTTGTGGAGTCTCCCTCTCTGGAGATATTCAAGACCCAGCTGGATGTGTTCCTGTGTGACCTACTCTAGGTGCTCCTGCTCTGGCAGGGGGGTTGGACTGGATGAGCTTTCAAGGTCCCATCCATTCTGTGATTCTGTGACAGGCTGAGGCAGCTGGGGTTGTTCAGCCTGGAGAAGAGAAGGCTCCAGGCAGACCCAAAGCAGCCTGCCAGGACCTGCAACGGGTTGCCCAGGGAGGTAGTTGAGGCCCCATGCCTGGAGCTATTCAAGGTGAGGCTGGAGAAGACTGTGAGCAACCTGCCCTAGTGGAGGATGTCCCTGCTGAGTGCAGGGGGCTTGGACTGGATGCCCTTTGAAGGTCCCTTCCAACCCAAACCATGCTATGATTCTATGCAATTAAAATGTATTCCTTTTTCTGCATGTTCTTTACTACAGTCTTATTTAGGGTCACATTGAATGGCCTTGCTCTGGGCCTTCACTGATTTCTTTTCCTGAGGAACTGTGCTCTTCACTCTACAGTTGTGCAGCAGCAGCCTCATTTCTAACTGGCCATCAACTACAGAGGGCTTGAGGTGGTCTCTGAATTTCAGAGAAGCTTCTCAGACCATAATGGTAAATAAGCAGAGGTTTTTTTACCCCCCTTTCATTTATTTTCTCTCTCTCTTTCAGCAGAACTTTGCTATGAGTTTCAGGTTTCCTTTAACCTCAGGAACTCAAAGCATAACTAAGGGGAAACCACTGAGTTTCTTTTCAGAGCCTACATGTAAATTTGCTGGAGATGTGTTATGAATAAAGGCATGATGTGGGGCCACTGTGAAGAGGGAACAGGCTGCAGGTGGAGGAGGAAGGCAGGGGTGGTAGCATCTCCTTGATGGAGATGGGTGTGTGCTAGGAGGATAGGGAAGGTGGCATCATCTTTTGGGAAGTCCAAGAGCAGCAGTAAATCTTTTGGATATATAGAACCATAGAATATTTTGGGCTGGAAGGGATCTCCAAAGGGCATCCAGTCCAACCCCCCTGCACTCAGCAGGGACATCCTCCACTAGAGCAGGTTGCTCACAGCCTTCTCCAGCCTCACCTTCAACAGCTCTGGGCAGAAGGCCTCAACCACCTCCCTGGGAAACCTCTTGCAGTGTCCCAGCAGCCTCCTGGTGCAGAACTTGTTGCTCACATCCAAGCTCAATCTGCTCTGCTCTCATTTCAAACCATTGCCCCTGCTCCTGGCCCTGCAGGCCTTTGCAAACAGTCCCTCTGCAGCCTTCTTGTAGCCCCCTTCAGGTCCTGGCAGGCTGCTCTTAGGACTGCCTGGAGCCTTCTCTTCTCCAGCCTGAACACCCCCAGCTCCCTCATCCTGGCCTCCTAGCAGAGCTGCTCCAGCCCCCTGATCATCTTGGTGGCCTCCTCTGGAGCCTCTCCATCAGGTCCATGTCCTTGCTGTGCTGAGGGCTCCAGAGCTGGACACAGCCCTGCAGGTGAGGTCTCACAGAGCAGAGCAGAGAGGCAGAATCTCCTCTCTCCATCTGCTGGCCATGCTGCTTTTGGTGGAGACTTAATATTAGGAGGAGGAGACTTTAGATGTGATGGAGTGTGGTCTGGAGGCCTTTGGGTGGATAGTGTCTGCTTTCAAACCTCTCTGTGTAATGCTGTCTGAATGTTCACAGCCAAGTGGGGACTGTGCCTTGCTGTACTCAGAACTCACCTCAACACTCTTCCTTCCCAAATAGCTGCAACAGCCTGAAGACCATGAGGGCTCCTTCCCAACCTGTAATCACATCCATGCTTTCCTTACCCTCAGGAGCTGCTGACTGCAGGGAGGTTGGACTAGATGACCTTTGGAGGGCCCTTCCAGTCCAGACCATTCTATGATTCTCTGATAAAAGCCCAAGCCTTGCGCTCCGCAGAACGCAGGCCAGGGGCATTGCCAGCAAACTGCCAGTGCAGCTTCCCTGCCAGAGCAGAGCCTTGTTGGCAAGGCTGCCTTGCCTTGGAGAGAGCTTGGAGTGCAAAGCAGTTGTGAAAGGCCAATGTGGTCTGATGGAAGCGTTCAGGTTGGGTTTTGGTGCTTTGTTTGTACCTTCCCCTTGTGCAGGGTCTGCAGACTAACTGTGCCCAGAAAGGTTTCCAGTGTTACTCTTGCTCTGCTCCTGTGAGCTTTATGAAACTCAGAAAATAGGCTGTAAGACTTTGGTCTTTGGAACAGGTTGCCCAGGAAGGGAGTTGAGATGTTCAAGGTGAGGCTGGAGAAGGCTGTGAGCAGCCTGCTCTAGTGGAGGATGACCCTGCTGAGTGCAGGGGGTTGGACTGGATGGCCTCTGGAGGTCCCTCCCAGTCCAAACCATTCTGTGATTGCAAGGTTTCCAGGTCTGATAAGATGAGTGTCTGTTATGTTTGGACACCATTTGGTGGGTAGCCTGCCTTCAGAGCAGCAGCTGGCTGAAACTGCCACTCAGCAGTGACCTGCTTAGATAAGACAGATTTATATCTCTGAACCCCCAAGAGGTGAAAATAAGACTCTGAACCTAAAGCTGAAGATCTTGCCCTGAATTCCTGATGAGATTGACTTGACAGTAACAGAGGATAGCAGGATGGGGTCGGGGGAGGAAGGACAACAAGGGGTGTCTTATCTGCTCTTTACAGACAAGAGCCTGTTGACTATCTGTCTGGGTGCCTTTAACAGAGATTCAGGAGAAAAGCTGAGTTTTGTGAGCAGAAACCAGCCCATTCCATTGGTGAGATGTGCTCAGGAACTTTGTCCTGGGGCCTTCGGTAGTGCCATGGTTCTGCTGCTGTGGAGTTAGTCTTGTAAATCCATAGCCCAAGCTCAGGAGACGTGGACAAGGACATGGAGCTGATGGAGAGGCTCCAGAGGAGGCCACCAAGATGATCAGGGGGCTGGAGCAGCTCTGCCTGGAGGCCAGGCTGAGGGAGCTGGGGGTGTTCAGGCTGGAGAAGAGAAGGCTCCAGGCAGACCTAAGAGCAGCCTGCCAGGACCTGAAGGGGGCTACAAGAAGGCTGCAGAGGGACTGTTTGCAAAGGCCTGCAGGGCCAGGAGCAGGGGCAATGAGAGCAGAGCAGATTGAGCTTGGATGTGAGCAACAAGTTCTGCACCAGGAGGCTACTGGGACACTGCAACAGGTTGCCCAAGGAAGGAGTTGAAACCTCATGCCTGGAGGCATTCAAGGTGAGACTACAGAAGGCTGTGAGCAAGCTGCTGTAGTGGAGGATGTCCCTGCTGAGTGCAGAGGGTTGGACTGGATGCCCTTTGGAGATCCCTTCCAACCCAAACCATTCTGTGATTCTGTATTGTGGAAAAGAGAAGGTTTTGCTCTACATCTTTTGTGTGCAGTTCAGTTCCTCTTTTCTGTTTGGTTGGGATTTTCCCTCCTCTCTCCTTTCTCCTACATCTCCGCTCTCCAAACTGCCAGCGACGTCTGCTCCTTGTGGTCGTCTCTAGAGGGAAGATTTCGAAGCACAGAGGCTTTGCCAAAGTTGTTTCTTTCTTTTTTCTCTGTTTTTTTTTTCTGTCCATGTTAACTTCTCCTGTTTCTGTGGTTTCCTTGGGACTCCATATCCGTGCAGAGATGATGGCCAGAGTGGAAAAGAAAAGCATTTGGGTTTTGGCCACGCAATTACTCCTCATTCTGTAGAAAACAAAAGCAAGGCAGAAGTCCTGTTTGCCCTCAAAATATCTGGTTGTCAGAGCTCATTTGCAGAAGCTCTCCCTGGTATATCCTTTTTGTTGTGGACTGGCAAAGAGAGGGGTTTATTCTCTTGCACAACACAAACCCCACCCCTCTCCCCCCCCACGTTGTGTTTGTTCATCTTTTCTTCCACTGTTCAGCCTTTGCTGTTTTCTGCTGAAGTCATTTTCTTCCCCCCTAGTTTCTACTCTTTTATACAGGCTGAATGGCTTGCCTGATTTAAAGGTAGTTGTGAAGTGCCTCTGCCAGAAGCTCAGGCACCTCCTTTCTTGCATCTCTGCTCATGGCAAAGGAAAGAGCGACCATGCTTGTACATCCAGCTGGCAGCCAGGCACCAGTGGTGTTCCCCAGGGATCAGTGCTGGGGCCCATCCTGTTTAATATCTTCATTGATGATCTGGATGAGGGGATGGAGTCCATCATCAGTAAATTTGCAGATGACACCAAGCTGGGGGCAGGAGTTGATCTGTTAGAGGGTAGGAGAGCTCTGCAGAGGGACCTTGCCAGGCTGGACAGATGGGCAGAATCCAGCATGATGGCATTCAACAAATCCAAGTGCCAGGTGCTGCACTTTGGCCACAGCAACCCCCATGCAGAGCTACAGGGTGGGGTCGGAGTGGCTGGAGAGCTGCCAAACAGAAAGGGACCTGGGGGTACTAGTTGATGGTAGGCTGAACATGAGCCAGCAGTGTGCCCAGGTGGCCAAGAGGGCCAATGGCATCCTGGCCTGCAGCAGGACGAGTGTGGCCAGCAGGAGCAGGGAAGTCATTCTGCCCTGTGCTCAGCACTGGTTAGGCCACACCTTGAGTCCTGTGTCCAGCTCTGGGCTCCTCAGTTTAGGAAAGATGTTGAGCTGCTGGAAGGTGTCCAGAGAAGGGCAAGAAAGCTGGGGAGGGGTCTGGAGCACAGCCCTGTGAGGAGAGGCTGAGGGAGCTGGGCTTGCTTAGCCTGCAGAAGAGGAGGCTCAGGGGAGACCTTCTTGCTCTCTCCAACTCCCTGAAGGGAGGTTGGAGCCCGCTGGGGGTTGGTCTCTCCTCCCAGGCAGGCAGCACCAGAACAAGAGGACACAGTCTCAAGCGGTGCCAGGGGAGGTTTAGGCTGGAGGTGAGGAGAAAGTTCTTGCCAGCAAGAGAGATTGGCCCTTGGGGTGTGCTGCCCAGGGAGGTGGTGGAGTCACCATCCCTGGAGGTGTTCAAGAGGCGACTGGATGTGGCACTTGGAGCCATGGGTTAGTTGTCAGGAGGTGTTGAGTATTATAGATTGGACTTGATGATCTCTGAGGTCTTTCCCAACCTTATTGATTCTATGATTCTGTGATTCTTGCTGGTGGTGTTGGCTCATTATTTATTGAATGGGCATGATGGAAAGGAGGCTGCTGTCAAAGAAGTGTGGAAGAAAGATTGCCCCGAGAATGTGGGAGATGCCCCACCCCTGGCAGCATGCCAGGTCAGGTTGGCTGGGGCTCTGAGTGATGCGATCTAGTTGAGGATGTCTTTGCTCACTGCAGGATCCCTTCCAACCCAAAGCATTCTATGCTGAGATTTGCCAAGTTTGCTCTTTATGGGGTAGGGTATTTATCACCCTTCCCTTCTCAGTCTTCCTCTTCTCCTTTCTCTGTGCTTTGCAGGCCTGCTTCAATTCCGTCACTGTCGTGCCATGGTGTCCCTGTCGCAGTCCGGTGCTGCTGGGAACTCGCTGGTCCCAGGCTGCCTCTGCTTCTGCAGCAGGCTGAGCCCTTGGCTCTGAAGACTCGTTGACGTCACTGAGATCGTCGCCTGGATCTTCAGGAGAAGAGGTTTTCTGATGGCCCTGGCCCCCTCCACCTGACTCTATGACTGGAGGGTTCACCTTAGCTCCATCCTTTGCTCTCCAGTCCCACAAGATGGGCTCCTTCCGAAGGCCCCGGCCTCGTTTCATGAGCTCCCCGGTGCTCAGTGACCTGCCACGCTTCCAGGCAGCCCGGCAGGCTCTGCAGCTCAGCTCCAACTCTGCCTGGAACAGGTGAGCAGCACCACATCTTCCTTAGGAGGAGAGCCTGAGGGAGCTGGGGCTCTGTAGCTTGGAGAGGAGGAGCCTGAGGGTGACCTCATTCATGTTTAGAAAGGTGTAAAGGGTGAGTGCCCAGAGTGCCAGGCTCTGCTGGGGGATGCCCAATGCCAGCACAAGGGGCAGTGGTGGAAGCTGAGGCAGAGGAAGTGCCATGGAAACAGGAGGAAGAATTATTTCCCTGTGAGGGTGACAGAGGCCTGGAACAGGCTGCCCAGGGGGGTTGTGGTGTCTCCCTCTCTGGAGATATTCTAAACCCACCTGGGTGTGTTCCTGTGTGACCTGCTCTAGGTGATGCTCCTGCTCTGGCAAGGGGGTTGGACTGGATGAGCTTTTGAGGTCCCTTCCAGGCCCTAACGTTCTGTGATTCTGTGATTTAGGAAAACACATTCCTCATGCCCTACCCAAGGGCAGCTTCTTACTGCCTGGCTGGCATTTCCTTGCATATCACCAAGCTTTTACCACATGCAGGTTCCTCTGATGACTGCTGAGCTTGTGGCTTCTACCAGCATTTCCTATTGACAGGCAAACTCTGCCTGCAGTGATGTCATGCAGCAGTGGCAGCTGGAGAAACCACAACAGTGAGGTGTCCTAATCTGATCTGCTGGCCTGCTGCTACCAAATAGTGGCTGTTTCCAGCCTCCTCTCTGCTGCCCTGCACCAGCTCTGCACTCTGCAGCCTCCTCTGCCTTGCTGACCTAGCTCAGCTTAGTGATGACACACAAAAGTGGCTCTGCAAAACCATCAGGGCTCTGTGGCTGTGAGTGAGCTGAGGCCCATGGGGTGTGCAGGTGCCATAACTGGCTCACAAAAGGGAGTCAACAGAATCCCAGCATGGTGAGGCTTGGAAGGGACCTCTGGACATCATCTGATCTGATGTCCCTGCTCCAGCAGGGGCACCCACAGCAGCTTGCCCAGGATCACAATGTCCAGGTGGGTTTTGAATGTCTCCAGAGAAGGAGGCTCCACAACCTCTCTGGGCAACCTGCTCCAGGACTCCAGCACCCTCATAGGAAAGAAGGGAATGCCTCCTCTTATTAACCAAGGCAAGCCTTCAGACCTGCTAGAGCAGATTGCGTGCTGCCACTTTGTGACTTCCTCTCTGATGGTATGATTTAGGGTATGATTTAGAAGATCCTCTGACAGCATCTTACAAGCATCAGCAAGGCTTGAAGTTGAGGCTGACTGAGGTAGTGCTGGCTGCAGAACATCTTCCAGCATCCTGTCAGAGGCTGCAGCTTAGGTGGTTCCTGCCAGCACCACCAGATAATGCAGCGTGGTGTGCTTGGCAGATACTGCCCAAAATCTGCCTCCAGCACCGCAGCAGAGATCCCCTAAACACTTGTGTTGAAGACCTACCTGCTGTGAGTGTGTTGTATGCAACCAGTGTCCCTGCAGCAGCTTTCCCTCCCTGGGCACAGCCTCAGGCTGGTTCTACTCTGCCTCCCATGGCAGATGTAGGTAAATAAGGGGAGGGGATGATTGCCAGGGGGAGAAACTAAAGAGTGAAGGATTGAAGTGCAATTAACCTCTCTGCCCCATAACAGCCACTCAGGGCAGCTGCCTCGCGTTGTGCTCTGTGTTGCATCACACTGGTGGCTGTTGTTTATGGGTGCTGGAGTGTCTGATTTCTGGGTTTGTTTTTGGTTTTGGCAGTGTTCAGACAGCAGTGATCAATGTGTTCAAAGGGGGAGGCCTGCAGAACAACGAACTTTACACCCTCAACGAAAATATCAGGTGGGTTGCTGAAATGCAGGCAGCAGGAGTTTGGCTGCTGCTCACTCGGGGTTTGCTTGGCTCTGTTCCTCTTCCCCTGCCCAGAACCACAGTTAGGTGCTGGTGGGATAATGGTGGGAGGAGCAAGGGCTCAAAGTTGTGTTAAGCACAGCTTTGAGGTTTCAGGGTGGCTAAATTTGTGCTTCTCAGAACTCTGGAGGGCTTAAAACGAAAGCAAAATACAGCACTGCCTTGAAAAGCTTCATCCTCATGTGACAATTGAAGAGCAAGGCCTGAAAATACCAATCCCAAAGACAAAAAAACACAAAAAACCCTCAGAAACATTTTCTAACACCAAATCTAGTGGTGACTGGGAGTACTTTTGTTGTTGCTCAGCTATGGTTTCATGCTGGGGGCAGAATGGCTGGAGAGCAGCCAAACAGAAAGGGACCTGGGGGTACTGGCTGATAGTAGGCTGAACATGAGCCAGCAGTGTGCCCAGGTGGCCAAGAAGGCCAATGGCATCCTGGCCTGCATCAGGAAGAGTGTGGCCAGCAGGAGCAGGGAGGTCATTCTGCCCTGTGCTCAGCACTGGTTAGGCCACACCTTGAGTCCTGTGTCCAGCTCTGGGCTCCTCAGTTTAGGAAAGATGTTGAGCTGCTGGAAGGTGTCCAGAGAAGGGCAAGAAAGCTGGGGAGGGGTCTGGAGCACAGCCCTGTGAGGAGAGGCTGAGGGAGCTGGGGTTGCTTAGCCTGGAGAAGAGGACACTCAGGGGAGACCTTCTTGCTGTCTGCAACTCCCTGAAGGGAGGTTGCAGCCAGCTGGGGGTTGGTCTCTCCTCCCAGGCAGCCAGCACCAGAACAAGAGGACACAGTCTCAAGCTGTGCCAGGGGAGGTTTAGCCTGGAGGTGAGGAAGAAGTTCCTCATAGAAAGAGAGATTGGCCATTGGGATGTGCTGCCCAGGGAGGTGGTGGAGTCCCCAATCCTGGAGGTGTTTAGGAAGAGCCTGGATGAGGCACTTGGTGCCATGGTTGAGTTGATCAGATGGTGCTGGATGATAGATTGGGCTTGATGATCTCCAAGGTCTTTTCCAACCTGGTTAATTCTATTCTACTCCTATTCTACTTCCATTCCATTCCATTCCATTCCATTCCATTCCATTCCATTCCATTCCATTCCATTCCATTCCATTCCATTCCATTCCTTTTGATTATGTGGCAAGTTTGGTTAGCAGCAGATAGGGCTGCAGAGTAGATAAAGAACAATCTGTTCTCACCTCGTTTCTAAGTGCTGCTAAGAGGGCTGTTGTAGGTCTCCTCCCTTTCTTTCCCAGTACATCACAGAATCACAGAGTGGTGGGGGCTGGAAGGGACCCCTCCAATCCAGCCCCTGCTGCCAGAGCAGGATCACCCAGGGCAGGTCATACAGGAACACATCCAGGTGGGGTTTGAATGTCTCTGGAGGAGGAGACTCCACAACCTATCTGGGCAGCCCCCTCCAGGGCTCCAGCACCCTCACAGTGAAGAACTTGATGTTTTCCTGGCCCCTCTGTGTTCCAGTGTGTCCCCCTTGCCCTGTTGATGGACAACCCATCCATACTCATTCCTCATGAACACAGTCACATGGGTCTCTGCTTCTCCTTTAATACACTCCCTCCAGCCCTGCTGCATTTGTCTGGTGTGCCAGGATTGCAATAGCAGTCAGAGCTAAGCATGTCCTAAGCAGAGCCACCCCTTCCCCTACTTTCCAAATCCAAGCAGCTTGCAGGGCAGGAGCCTGCCCTGTTTGGTCTGCTCTGAAAGGTGAAAGTTTAGCAGCATTCCTTTGGAGAGCAGGCTGAGGGCAGTGTCTGTGCTGTGAGGGTATTTGAGTGTGCTCAGGAGAAGGCTCTGGGGGGACCTTACTGTGGATTTTCAGTACTTAAATGGGGGGGCAATAAGAAAAATGGGAGCAGAGCTTTGGGCAGGACCTGTTGGACAGAACAAGGGGTGGTGGTTTGAAACTAAAAGAGGGGGAGTGGGGCAGGAGAGAAGGGAGAATGTTTTTGCAGTGAGGGTGGCAGAAGCCCCATCTCTGGAAACACTCCAGATCAGGTTGGAGGGGACCCTGAATAACCTGCTCTGGCTGCACATGCCCCTGTTCACTGCAGGGGGTTTGGCCTGGATGGCCTTTAAAGGTTCCTTCCAATCAAAACTACTCTCTGATGCTGCTGGAGCAGTGTTAGTTTTCCATGGCATGAGGTTTCTGTACACAAAAAGAAAAGCCAATGCTGTGAGACTTGGGAAGTCCCCTTGCCCACCAGCTGCTGCAGGCCTGGGGACCAGCCCACCACAGTGACTGCCAGCATGCCAGGCAGAATTAGTTGTGTTGCCCGGGCTTGACCCCAGGGGCTGGCCCATGCTCTCTTCCTGTTGGTGGATCTAGACTAGCAGAGTTGTTCATCTGGGGAGGAAGAATAAACAGCACCAGGACAGGCTGGGAGGTGACCTGCTGGAGAGCAGCCCCCTGGAGAAGGACCTGGGAGTGCTGGGGGGCAGCAAGTTCTGCATGGGACAGCAATGTGCCCTGGGGGCCAAGAAGGCCAAGGGGGTCCTGGGCTGCATTCAGAGGAGTGTGGCCAGCAGAGCCAGGGAGGTTCTCCTCCCCCTCTGCTCTGCCTTAGTGAGACCTCCCCTGGAATATTGCATCCAGCTCTGGGCTCCCCAGTTCAGGAGGGACAGGGATCTGATGGAGAGAGTCCAAGGGAGGGCTGCAAGGGGGATGAAGGGACTGCAGCACTGCCTGGGGAGGAGAGGCTGAGAGCCCTGGGGGTGTTCAGCCTGGAGAGAAGGCGGCTGTGAGGGGATCTGATCAATGTCTATCAATATCTGAGGGCTGGGGGTCAGGAGGGAGGGGAAAGGCTCTGCTCAGCTGCACCCTGGGATTGGACAAGGGGCAGTGCATTATAAGGGGCAGTACAGCACAGGAGGTTCCACCTCACCATGGGGAGGAACTTCTTCCCTGTGAGGGTCCCAGAGCCCTGGAGCAGGCTGCCCAGAGAGGTTGTGGAGTCTCCTCTGGAGTCTTTCCAGCCCCATCTGGATGTGTTTCTGTGTGACCTGTGCTGGATTCTGTGGCCCTGCTCTGGAGGGGGGTTTGGACTTGATCTCCAGAGGTCCCTTCTGGCCCCAAGCATCCTGTGAGCCTGTGATGAGCTGGGTAATGGAGCAGAGAATTCTTTGTGAACTGTGTCCCTGCTTGTAAGCAGTGCTGGTGGTGGTGGGAGGGAAAATGCCATTTTCAGAGTGGCACTCCCAGGCAGTACTTGGAGCCACTCACCTTGAACTACATGATTTATGTGGCCACAGGTGCCCTGGGCATTGGTTTCATTTCCAAATGTCACTCTCTAAATAGGCCACTTTAACATTCAAGTAGCTCATTCCTGTCCATCTAAGGATCAGGGCACATGCATCTGCATGTGTGTGTGTGCACACCTGCAGCCTCACACTTGTCCCTTGCAGGAGCTCCCAACACAGCACTGGCTCTGTGTGCTTGAGGTGGAGCTCTAGCCTGCCCCTAGATGCACGCCAGAGCCAGCAGCCAGCCAGCTGCTCTGGTGCATCTTCTTTGTTGTAGCTCTCCACTCAGCTTTTACAGACCTGTCAGCCTGACCTCAGTGCCAGGCAAGGTTATGGAGCAGTCATCCTGAGTGCAGTCACACAGCACTTACAGGATGGCCAAGGGCTCAGGCCCAGCCAGCAGGGATTCAGGAAGGGCAGGTCCTGCCTGACCAACCTGATCTCCTTCCATGCCCAGGTGACTGCCTGGGGGATGTGGGGCAGGCTGTGGATGGAGTCTGCCTGGACCTCAGCAAGGCCTTTGACACCGTCCCCCACAGCAAACTGCTGGCCAAGCTGTCAGTCCCTGGCTTGGGCAGCAGCACTCTGAGCTGGGTTAGGAAGTGGCTGGAGGCTGAGCCCAGAGAGTGGTGGTGAATGGTGCCACAGCCAGCTGGCAGCCAGGCACCAGTGGTGTGCCCCAGGGATCGGTGCTGGGCCCCATCCTGTTCAATATCTTGATTGATGATCTGGAGGAGGGCATTGAGTCCATCATCAGTCAATTTGCAGATGACACCAAGGTGGAGGCAGGAGTTGATGTGTTAGAGGGTAGGAGAGCTCTGCAGATGGACAGAGTCCAAGGGCATAAGATTGAGCACATCCAAGTGCCAGGTTCTGCACATTGGCCACAGCAACCCCAGGCAGTGCTACAGGCTGGGGTCAGAGTGGCTGAGAGCAGCCAGGCAGAGAGGGACCTGGGGGTACTGGTTGATGATAGGCTGAACATGAGCCTGCAGTGTGCCCAGGGAGCCACGAAGGCCAATGGCATCCTGGCCTGCAGCAGGAAGAGTGTGGCCAGCAGGAGCAGGGAAGTCATTCTGCCCTGTACTCAGCACTGGTTAGGCCACACCTTGAGTCCTGTGTCCAGTTCTGGGCTCCTCAGTTTAGGAAAGCTGTTGAGCTGCTGGAAGGTGTCCAGAGAAGGGCAAGAAAGCTGGGGAGGGGTCTGGAGCACAGCCCTGTGAGGAGAGGCTGAGGGAGCTGGGGTTGCTTAGCCTGGAGAAGAGGAGGCTCAGGGGAGACCTTCTTGCTCTCTCCAACTCCCTGAAGGGAGGTTGGAGCCAGGTGGGGGTTGGTCTCTTCTCCCAGGCAGGCAGCACCAGAACAAGAGGACACAGTCTCAGGCTGTGCCAGGGGAGTTTTAGGCTGGAGGTGAGGAAGAAGTTCCTCATAGAAAGAGAGATTGGCCCTTGGGATGTGCTGCCTGGGGAGGTGGTGGAGTCCCCATCCCTGGAGGTGTTTAGGAAGAGCCTGGCTGAGGCACTTGGTGCCATGGTTTCATTGATCAGATGGTGCTGGGTGAGAGGTTGGACTTGATGATCTCCAAGGTCTTTTCCAACCTGGTTAATTCTGTTCTCCTTGGTGGAAGCTGGTGAGTGCAGTGCTTGCAGGAGGAGGTGGTGACAGAGGCAGGAGATGAGCAGGGGGTGACACTCTGTGCTGCCACCAAGTTTCTGGCTTGCAGCAATTGGATGTCTCCTGGCTGGGGGCTGCTCTGACAGGCAGTTGTCACAGCCAGGGGGAATGTAAGGAATGCTGCTTGGACATGGGACCTCAGGAGGCAGGAGGTGCTCTGCCTGTGATTAGGAGGAGACCCTTTCCTTGGGTTCTCTCCAGGGTGGCTTTCAGTGTTGGAACTTGTTCAGCATAATGTTGATTAACAGCAAAATGCAAGCAGCTGCTGAAGACCAGAGGGGTTTGCTTTGAGATGAGCAGAGAGAGGATGGCAGTGCTCCACAGGTTGCACAAGGTAGTTGTGCATGCTCCCTCCCTGGGGGAGAGGCCAGGCTGGATGAGACCTTGAGCTACCTGGTCTAGTGGGAGGTGTCCTTGCCCGTGGCAGGGGCCTGGAACTGGATGATCTTTAAGGTCCCTTCCAACCCAAACCATTCTGTGATTCTCTGAATCAAGGAATCCTCCAGTCCAGCCACTCTCTAACTCTACCCAAGCTGGTGCTAACCCATAGCCCTCAGCACCACATCTCTGCTTCTTTCAAACTCCCCTAGGGATGGTGAAATGTGTTTCTTAGAGTGGCTTCTGCCTGCATGGGTTTAAAAGTCCTCTGATGATATTTCTAGTAGATTGTCCTGGCAAAATGTGGCTACTTCTTAATTTTGTTGTGGTGCCTGTGGCAGTCTTGGGGAAGGCACAGCTTCTGCTTGTTTCTTTACTTCAGAGGCCTGCAGGGGCAGGACCAGGGAGAAAAGAGAGCAGAGCAGATTTAGATTGGATGTGAGCAACAAGTTCTGCACCAGGAGGCTGCTGGGACACTGCAACAGGTTGCCCAGGGAGGTGGTTGAGGCCTCATGCCTGGAGCTGTTGAAGGTGAGGCTGGAGAAGGCTGTGAGCAACTTGCTTTAGTGGAGGATGTCCCTGCTGAGTGCAGGGGGTTGGACTGGATGCCCTTTGGAGATCCCTTCCAACCCAACCATTGTGATTCATTGCTCCTCTCATTATCCTCTCACCTTCTACTTCCAGGAGCAGAGGAAGTACAGCCTTAGGGAGACAGACTGTTGCCAGGCAAAGGACTGGGGATTTGGTTAAACAAGAAGGGAAAAAACCTGATGTATTGCCAACTGAAAACTTGAAGTCCTCTCCCCAACTTTCTGTGCCTCCAGGGGGGTAAATGCCAGGCTGGTTTTTCTTGTTTGCTTGGCTTTGCTTTGCTTTGTTTCCTGCTTGTCCTGGCTGTCTGCTTTCTAACTGGAGAACTTCTGTTTCATGGCAACTTCGTGAGCCTTGCACTGTTGCCCTCCATTCATCAACTGAGAACAGCCTCTGTGGGCACTTTTAAAGTGCTTCCCTAAAGGTAAAGGCAGTGTAGGTGTGGTCAGGGTGACAAAGTGACCAAGAGTGTGTGGTGTGATGGGCAGCACAGTGTGACTGTAGCTGTAAGCAATGACCAGCACCAGCTGTAACTTCATGGCTGCCTTCCTTCTGTCTACAGACGGCTGCTGAAGAGTGAACTGGGAGCCTTCATCACAGATTACTTTCAGGTATTACATGATTTGCTCACTTCCTTTGCAGGGTTACTCTCTCCAGCTTCTTAACCTACTTAAAAAAAAAAAAAAGGAGCTCTTTTGACCTGCACATAGCCAACCAGCTTCATTTTCTGCCCCTCAGGGGTCTGTACTGGGACCAGGGCTGTTCAGTATCTTCATCAGTGCTACAGACAGTGAGACTGAGGCACCCTCAGCAAGTCTGCAGATGACACCAACCTGAGTGCTAAGTCTGAAGGAGAGGATGGAGGCATCCAGAGGCACCTGGCCAGGCTGGAGAGGTGGCTGAGGAGAACCTCAGGAGGTTCAACAAGGCCAAGTGCAAGGTCCCTGCACCTGGGTCAGGGCAATCCTGGAGATCAATCCAGGCTGGGGGAGGATGAGATTGAAAGCAGCCCTGCAGAGAAGGACTTGGGGTGCTGGTGGCTGAGAAGCTGGGCAGGAGCCAGCAGTGTGAGCTTGCAGCCCAGGAGGCCAATGGCAGCCTGGGCTGCATCCAAAGCAGTGTGGCCAGAGATGGAGAGAGAGGATTCTGCCCCTCTGCTCTGCTCTGTGAGACCTCACCTGCAGGGCTGTGTCCAGCTCTGGAGCCCTCAGCACAGCAAGGACATGGACCTGATGGAGAGGCCCCAGAGGAGGCCACCAAGATGATCAGGGTCTGGAGCAGCTCTGCCAGGAGGCCAGGCTGAGGGAGCTGGGGGGGTTCAGGCTGGAGAAGAGAAGGCTCCAGGCAGACCTAAGAGCAGCCTGCCAGGACCTGAAGGGGGCTACAGGAAGGCTGCAGAGGGACTGCTTGCAAAGGCCTGCAGGGCCAGGAGCAGGGGCAATGGTTTGAAATGAGAGCAGAGCAGATTGAGATTGGATGTGAGCAACAAGTTCTGCACCAGGAGGCTACTGGGACACTGCAAGAGGTTCCCCAGGGAGGTGGTTGAGGCCCCATGCCTGGAGCTGTTGAAGGTGAGGCTGGAGAAGGCTGTGAGCAACCCGCTGTAGTGAAGGATGTCCCTGCTGAGTGCAGGGGGGTTGGACTAGATGCCCTTTGGAGGTCCCTTCCAACCCAAACCATTCTGTGACTCTGTGATTGAGTTTTGTTTCTCTGCAGAAGCTGCTGGAGGCACTGGGCTTTGTTAGTGTGAGCCATGTAGTCTCAGTAGCCATCACAGTCCTGGGGGTGTGTGCTAAATGAAGGGTGTTCTTCCTCAGCACTGATGAAAGGCTGCTGAGAGGCTGCCCAAGGTCAAGGAGGAATTTGCTTGAAGTTTGGAAAGAAAGTGGGACACCTCTTGATAGTTGTCTTTCACCCTGTTTCTTTAGTGCAGGGAATTCAGGAGTAGGTTTTCTGTCACAGGGCCCAGCAAAGGGGGAGAGATAACAAATGGCCTTCAGCCTGGGGAGGGAGGGAAGAGAAGGAAGTCCCTTATCAGCAGGAAATCAACCTGGCTACTCTTTGCCTTTCAGCCCCATGGATTTAAATGCAACCTGTGAAAAAGTGAAAGCTGCAGGGTGAGGGAAGACCTCATTGATCCCAAATGGGAACAATTGTCATTGCCTGCTGCTGAGACTGCCTAGCTTGGCCAAGCTCCAGATGTCACCACATCAAAGTGTGGTGGATGGTTTGGAGAGCACCAATGGCTTTTGGTGTTGGAACTCACTCTTTGTGTCACAGAATCACAGAATTGTCAGGGCTGGAAGGGACCTCAAGGCTCAGCCAGTCCCATCCCCCCTGCCATGGGCAGGGACACCTCACACCACAGCAGGTTGCTCACAGCCACCTCCAGCCTGGCTGCAAACACCTCCAGGCAGGAGGCTTCCACCACCTCCCTGGGCAACCTGTGCCAGGCTCTCAACACCCTCCTGGGGAACAACTTCTTCCTCACATCCAATCTCAATCTCCCCAATTCTAGTTTTGTTCCATCCCCCCCAGTCCTGTCACTTCCTGACACCCTCAAAAGTCCCTCCCCAGCTTTCTTGGAGCCCTCTTCAGATACTGCAAGGCCACAAGAAGGTCTCCTGGGAGCCTTCTCTCCAGACTGCACAACCCCAACTCTCTGTCTCCAGAGCAGAGCAGCTCCAGCCCTCTGCTCATCCTCATGGCCCTTCCCTGGACACCTTCCAGCACCTCCAGATCCTTCTCATAATAGGGTCTCGACTCCAGAACTGGACACAGTGCTCCAGGTGGAGTCTCACCAGAGTGGAGCAGAGGTTGCGAATGCAGCCCAGGCTCTGGTTGGCTCTCTGGGCTGCAAGTGCACACTGGTGACTGCTGCTGAGCTTCAACACCCTCCAGCACCAGTGTAGTGTTGATTGAAAACAAAAGGAGGCAGCTGCTGGAAACAAGAGGGTTTGCTGTCCTGTGAGCAACAGAGAGAGAGGAGTTCAGTGCTTTCTGAAGCAGCTGATGCTGCCGTGCACTGTGCTCAGGAAGGGGAAACAGAGGAGTTGTGTTGTTGTTTTCCTGTGTGTGTTACATGACACGGCTTAAAAACAATCCCCCTTGTTGTGCTGTCAAGGAAGGAGCAAAATGGGGCCCCAGGGCTCATTCTGGTTTGCTTCTTGAGACCCTCTACTTCCTGGGCAGAGGCAGCTGCTGGTGCTGAGTGCTGTGGTGTTTGCTAATGATGAGTGGGGCCTGGGGGCAGCCCAGCAGAAAGGCTGTCAGCCCACAGCACAAAGTGCTTGGCTGCAGCTGCAACCTGCTGCCTTCAGAGCTGCCAGTGAAAGTTTGGGCTGAATGCATGTGGTGACTGGGCACTAGGAAGGTCTTGGTCAGGTACCCAGGTGCTGTAGTGATGGGCATGGTGGGCAGGAAGCTTCATTGAATCACAGAATCCTTTTGGCTGGACCTTTAAGTCCAGTCATTGACCCAATACTGCCAGGTCACCACTAAACCCTGTCCAGAGGCAGCTTCATGCACCTGCAAGCCTGATCAAGCGTGGGCCTGAGCAGGATCTTGAGGGGTGTGAAGTGCTGATGTGTGGCTGTGGTCTGGCTGTGAAAATGCAGCGTGGGCTGCAAGAGGCATGGGTGGGCTCCAGAGCCAAGTGACACAGCTGCATTGTGTCAGTGAGCACTGCCATTTGGATGTGCTCTTCTCCTCCCCCAGAGTGGAAACCTCAGGCCTGTCCTAGTCACACTGGAGCTAGTGGCATTAGCTGAGGCTCCTTACATCTCTTGGTAGGAGAGCTGATGAATCTAGTAGCAGAGCAGCTGGTCACAAGTGGTGCTCCCCAAAGCTCCCTCCTGAGCCCAGGCTTGTTTAATGTCTGTACCAATGATCTGCACAAGGGGGCTGAGGGAGCCCTCCATAGTGGCAGTGTTGATCAAAGGCAGAAACACTCTGCAGAAGGCTGGATCAGTGAGGTGAGGACCACTGCATGAGGTTCACCAAGGCCAAGTGCCAGGTCCTGTGCTTGGATCCCAACAGCCCCATGAATGCTCCAGGCTTGGGGCAGAGTGGCTGGAAACTACTCATCAGAAAAGGATCTGAGGGTGCTGGTTGACAGCAGCTGAAGGTGAGCCAGGGGGTGCCCAGCTGGCCAAGAAGGCCACCAGCAGCCTGGCCTGGATCAGCAGTGGTGTGGCCAAGCAGGACCAGGGCAGGAATTGTCCCCAGCTGTGGTGAGGCAGCACCTTGAGTCCTGGGTTCAATTATTGGCCCCTCACTCCAAGGACATTGAGGTGCTGGAGCAGGTCCAGAGAAGGGCAACAAAGCTGAGGAAGGGTCTGGAGAGCAGGGCTGGTGAGGAGCAGCTGAGGGAGATGGGGGTGTCTGGAGTCTGGAGAGAGGAGGCTGAGGGGAGACCTCATTGCTCTCTACAGCTCCCTGAAAGGAGGCTGGAGGGAAGTGGGCCTTGGTCTCTTCTCTCTAATAGGAAGTGATGGGAAGAGAGGAGATGGCCTTACGTTTCACCAGGGGAGGTTTAGTTTGGGTACTGGGAAAAAATGTCTTCACTGCAGGGGTGGTCAGGGATTGGCACAGGCTGCCTGGAGAGGTGATGGAATCCCCAGCCCTGGAGTATTCAGGAATCCTGTGGCCATGGCACTTGGGCCATGGTTTAATGGCCATGGTGGTATTGGGTTGCTGGCTGGACTCAGTGGTCTCAGAGGGCTCTTCTGACCTTAATGATTCTGTGAATCTGTCACTGCTTAGGTGGCAGCCTGCTGCCTGGTGGAGGCTGGATATCTGTGTTGCATGGGAGCAGGCCAAGGGGATCTGACCTCATCCTGGGAGGAGAATCTGCTCACCAGCAGCAGGAGCAGACCCCGCGCTGCCTCACCCTGCTGGCAGGGCCACGCTGCTCCGCGCAGGGCTGCTGCTTCACCTCCAGCTGTTCTGCTCCCACCGAAGCCCCTGGGGCTCAGATTTAATTCCTGGGATTGTCTTTGCTCTGTGATGAAAGGAATAAGCTGGCATCCATCAGACATAGCCTGAAGTCAAACTCCTGGTGCTGGCAAGCCATGAGACAGAGTGGGAGATGAAAGCAGCTGGAGGAAATGGGCTCTGCTTTCCCCTTGTGAACTAAGGCACAGACTCATTGCAGCTTCTAGGCTGAGAGCACATGGCAGTTAACATAGTACCACAGAACATTAGAGGCTGGAAGGGACCTCAAGAGATCATCCAGTCCAACCTCCCTGCCAAAGCAGGAGCACCCAGGGGAGTCCACACAGGAATGTATCCAGGTGGGGTTGGAAAGGCTCCAGAGCAGGAGACTCCACAACCTCTCTGGGCAGCCTGCTCCAGGGCTCTGTCACCCTCACTGTAAAGAAATTTCTCCTCATGTTGAGCTGAAACCTTCTCTGTTCAATCCTGAACCTGTTGTTCCTTGGCTTATTGCTGTGCACCAACAAAAAGGTCTTGGCCCCCTCCACTTGCCCCCCAGCCCTCAGCTATTGATAGACATTGATCAGATCCCTCTCAGCCTTTTCTTCTCCAGACTAAACAGCCCCAGGGCTTTCAGTCTCTGTTCACAGGGGAGATGCTCAGGTCCCCTAAGCATCCTCCTGGCTCTCCCTTGGCTCTCTCCAGCAGGTCTCTGTCTCTCTGGAACTGGCGAATCCAAAACTGGACACGGGATTGCAGCAAAGAAAGGCTGACAGCATCATTTCATTTGTCTGTGCCTGCAGTGTGGCTGTGGATGCTCTTTATGGCAATCCTGCCAGCAGCAAAAGGAGCAGAGGTGAACCAGGCTGCTGACTTGGCTCAAAAATAACCTTGACAGAAAACCCCAAATTTTTCAACTGATTTGTGCTCATCACCTCTGATGTGGGGGAGATGATGGGAGAGAGGCAGCAAGGTGGGAAGTGGTGTGGAAGTGGCTTCTTTTGGCAGCAGCTTCCTCCTCCATCTGTTAAAGGCAATTGAGAAGCCACCACGAGAACTGAGTTTGCTGTTCTGGTAGGTTGCAATGGACCCTGAAGGATCTACTCCCATGTGGAACCAGGCAGTGCCAGATATCCTCACAGCAATTAGAGCAACTAAACTGGGTCATAGAATCACTGAACCATAGAATAGAATGGGTTGGGTTAGAAGGGACCTTCAAGATCATCCAGTTCTGACCCCCCTTCCATGGCAGGGACACCTCCCACCAGCCCAGGTCACTCAAGGCCTCATCCAGCCTGGCCTTGGACACCTCCAGGGAGGAGGCAGCCACAGCCTCCCTGGGCAACCTGTTCCTGTCTCACCACTCTCACTGTCAAGAATTTCTTCCTCATCTCCAGTCTCCAGCTCCCCTCTTCCAGCTCAAAGTCCCTCATCCTGTTGCTCCCAGCCCTTGTCAGAGCTGCCTGCTTTATGCTTACTGACTCTAAACTCTCTTTGTGAGGTGACAGAATCACAGCATGTTAGGGCTCCAATCTCCCTGCTGAAGCAGGATCAGCTGGGGCAGGTCAGGCAGGAACACATCCAGAGAAGGTGACTCCACAGCCTCTCTGGGCAGCCTGCTCCAGGGCTCCAGCACCCTCCCAATGAAACTTCTCCTCATGGTGGGGTGGAATTTCCTGGGTTCCCCTTTGTATCCATTGCCCCATGTCCAATCACAGCACACCACTGAAAAGAGCCTGGTCCCTTCTTCTTATCCCCTCTCCCCTCAGATATTTGATAGACATTGATTAGATCCCCTCTCAGCCTTCTCTTCACCCCTGGGCTCTCAGCCTTTCCTCCTCACACAGATGCTCCAGGCCCTTCATCATCCTTGTTGCCTTTGTTGGACTCTCTCCAGTAGATGCCTGCCCCTCTTGAGCTGGGGAGCTGAGAACTGGACACAGTACTCCAGATGTGGTCTCACCAGGGCAGAACAGAGTGGGAGGAGAACCTCCCTTGACCTGCTACCCACACTCTGCTTAATGCACCCCAGGGGACTGTTGGCCTTCTTGGTGACTGAGGCACATTGCTGTCCCATGGATAATTTATGAACTTGTTGAATCACTTCCTCACCCTGCCTTAAGAGACCCAGTTCCTGAAGTCTGGCACTCCAAGGACCATTGATTGCAGCTTAATTAGTTCTTGAAGTTCTGCATGGAACCTTGTTGGTGCCCTTCAGCACTCTGTGACCTGACTGAGGTCATCAGCAGAGGCAGCATCTTTGTCCTCCTGGGTATTCAACCTGTTGTGGTAAACTCATTAGGGAGAATTCTTCCATGGATTTGGATAGCTACAAAAGGAAGAAGCAGCAGCAGCAATGAGGCAAGCCTGAGGCCCTGCCAAGATTGCTTGTTGTCCTCTCTATTTAGAGCAGTCAGGAGTGGGACTGGTGAAACCTGCTGTGGTCAGAGTTCCTGTTGCTGTGGTGGGGGAAAATGTGCACTCCTCCCTTCACTGGGGCACCCTGAAACAGAATAGAATTGAATTGAATTGAATTGAATTGAATTGAATTGAATTGAATTGAATTGAATTGAATTGAATTGACCAGGTTGGAAAAGACCTTGGAGATCATCCAGCCCAACCTATCACCCAGCACCATCTGATCAACTAAACCATGGCACCAAGGGCCTCAGCCAGGCTCTTCCTAAACACCTCCAGGGATGGGGACTCCACCACCTCCCTGGGTAGCACATTCCCACGGCCAATCTCTCTTCCTGTGAAGAACTTCTTCCTCATGTCCAGCCTAAACCTCTCCTGGCACAGCTTGAGACTGTGTCCTTTGAGACTGTGTCTTTTGTTTAAGTCCCTGCTGCATGTCCTTCTGGGACCTGCCTTGCTGGGTGATAGGACAAGGGGCAGTGGGCACAAACCAGAACCCAGGAGGTTTCACTTAAACAGAAAGAAAAAGCTTCTTTGGTGTGAGGGTGCTGGAGGCCTGGAGCAGGCTGCCCAGAGGGGTGGTGGAGTCTGCTTCTCTGGAGAGATTCCAAACGCCCCCTGGCTGTGTTCCTGTCCAGCTTACTCTGGCTGAATGTCCTGGAGCAGGGAGGTTGGCACTTAGATGATCCTCAGAGGTCCCTTCCAACCCTGTGATTCTGTGACTCCAGCCTAGCCAGCACCTCTCATGACACTCTCCATTGCCCCACTGCTTTGTAAAGCCATCCCAGCAGCTGAAAGGATCACCTGCCCACCCCTTTTCCTGCCTGCTCTCAGAGAGACCTGCTGTGGATGACATTTTGTTCCTTGGCACCAGGATTCTACTTCTAGTTGTGAAGGTTATTGGGGTGAGGGACAGTGGCACTGAGTACACCTAAAGCAAGTTCAACGATGACACCAAGCTGTGTGGTGCAGCTGACAGGCTGGAGGGAAGGGATCCATCCAGAGGGAGCTTGACAGGCTGCAGAGGTGAGCCCAAGCCAACCTCATGAGCTTCAACAAGAGCAAGGGCAGGGTCCTGCAGTTGTGTCAGGGCAATCCCAAGCACTGATACAGGCTGGGCAGGGACTGGCTTGAGAGCAGCCCTGAAGGAAAGGCCTTGGGGGTGCTGGGGGAGGAGAAGCTCAACAGGAGCCAGCAGTGAGCACTTACAGCCCAGAGAGCCAAGCAGAGCCTGGGCTGCAGCAAGAGAAGTGTGGCCAGCAGGGCCAGGGAGGGGATTCTGCCCCTCTGCTCCACTCTGCTCAGACCAGAGCTGGAGCTCTGGGTCCAGTTCTGGAGCCTCTGTGCCAGGAAGGCTTTGGAGGTGCTGGAAGGTGTCCAGAGAAGGGCCACGAGGAGGAGCAGAGGGCTGGAGCTGCTCTGCCCTGGAGACAGCCTGAGAGAGTTGGGGCTGTGCAGGCTGGAGAGGAAAAGGCTCCCAGGAGGCTTTCTTGTGGCCTTCCAGGATCTGCAGGGGGCTCCAGGAAAGCTGGGGAGGGACTTCTGAGGGTGTCAAGGAGGGATAGGACTCGGGGGGATGGAGCAAAACTAGAAATGGGGAGATTGAGATTGGATGTGAGGAAGAAGTTGTTGCCCATGAGGGTGGTGAGAGCCTGGCACAGGTTGCCCAGGGAGGTGGTGGCAGCCTCCTGCCTGGAGGTGTTTGCAGCCAGGCTGGAGGTGGCTGTGAGCAACCCATGGCAGGGGGGTTGGACCTGGCTGATCCTTGAGGTCCCTTCCAGCTCTGACAGGTCTGTGATTCTGTGATGGTTGGTGCTGGCTGAGGGCAGCAGCAGCTCTCTGGACACTCTCTCATGCCTGCAGCCAGGGGCACAAGGAGACAGAATTCACACTTGTGTGACTTGCAGAACTTGGCTGAGTTCCTCTTCTGGGTCAAGCTGCTCTTGATTGTTGCATTTCTCTCCTCACTGGCTGGGAAGCCATGTTCATGCAGGTCTGCTAATGATTTCTGCTTCATCTGGCACTTTCTAGGACTGAGCATTCATGGAGCAGCTCCAGAGACTCCATGGCAACTGCCCCACTTCATTCCCACACAAAACATCACCAGTCAGCTCAGCCCTCTTACTCTGAGCCCAGCAGGGACCCAGCCCTGGCTGGCAGCAGCAGCAGCAGCAGCAGCAGGGACACCTGTTTTGAGGCCTTGCATGCATCAGCTCTGCAGAGGTGCACGATTCACCTGAAACGGTGTCCTGGTGCTACTGGTTCAAGGCATAGCTTGGAGTAAGGTGTCAGGCCCTGTCTAGGGAGCAGTGGGCTCAGCAGTGCAGAGCCAGGGGCTCAGGCTGTGGGGGTTTCCCACAGCTGCTGCTCTGCTGGCTCCTTGGGTACAGTCACAGGGGCACTGGTTTGGAGAAGACCTTTCAGATCACTGAGTCTAACCAGCACCCTCCTGGTGCAGAGCTTGTTGCTCACATCCAATCTAAATCTAAACTGCAAAGAGGTGGAAGAATAGAATAGAATAGAACAGAATAGAATAGAATAGAATAGAATAGGTTAGAATAGACTAGAATAGAACAGAACAGGATAGAATACAACAGAATGGAATGGGATGGAATGGAATGGATGGAATGGAATGGATGTGTTCAAAGGTTGTTTGGATGTAGTGCTTGGGTATACGGTTTAGGAGTGAACCTTGTAGAGTAGGGTTGTCAGTTGGGCTTGGTGATCCTGAGGGTCTTTTCCCAACTGAATGTTTCTGTGATTCTGATTATGTGAATAGAATAGAATAGAATAGAATAGAATAGAATAGAATAGAATAGAATAGAATGGAATAGAATTAACCAGGTTGGAAAAGACCTTGGAGATCATCAAGCCCAACCTATCACCCAACACCATCTGGTCAATGGCACCAAGTGCCTCATCCAGGCTCTTCCTAAACACTTCCAGGGATGGGGACTCCACCACCTCCCTGGGCAGCACATCCCAAGGGCCAATCTCTCTTTCTAGGAGAACTTCTTCCTCACCTCCAGCCTAAACTTCCCCTGGCACAGCTTGAGACTGTGTCCTCTTGTTCTGGTGCTGGCTGCCTGGGAGCAGAGACCAACCCCCACCTGGCTCCAACCTCCCTTCAGGGAGTTGGAGAGAGCAAGAAGGTCTCCCCTGAGCCTCCTCTTCTGCAGGCTAAGCAACCCCAGCTCCCTCAGCCTCTCCTCCCAGGGCTGTGCTCCAGACCCCTCCCCAGCTTTCTTGCCCTTCTCTGGACACCTTCCAGCATCTGTAGGTGGCAGCTAAACCTCTCTCAAGTGACTGTGCCCTTCACATGAGGTGACCTCATCAGTGCTGAGTACAAACTCTCTGCTCCCCAGGGTACTTAATGCACAATTTCACCTTAAAACACAGATGCTGGTGGTGTAGAGAGGTTCTTTCCATGTTAATTTGCAGGCTGTGTGTCACCACCAAACTAACCTGACACCAACAACCTGAGACAGGCCATTAGAGAGGTGGAGGACTCCTAATCTTGGGGGTTTTCAACCAAGACTGCTCCTGTTGATCACACTTGTTCTGTGGGCTGGAGGCTGAAGTGGAGACCATTGAAGGTCCCTTCTGCTGAGACTTCTGCTATTGGAGGAGAAGCAGAGCTGCAGTCCTCTTGTCTGAGGTCCAAGTCAGGGCAGTCAGGGTTACCTGGCCACCAGAAACTGTCTTGCTGCATGTCTTGCTCCAATGGCTTGCTTGTCTTACATGAGCCAGTTGGAGCTGGTGCTTTAAAACAAAACCCAGTCTGCAGCCAAAGCTCCTCTGCACCCAGAGCTTCATCATGTAAGGAGTGAGCGTCCAACTCCCCAGTGCCAAGTCCTGTTAGTAAGAGTTAAATCCTGTGTGGTGCTTGCCAGGTGGAAAGAACTAAGTGCCAGGCTTATAATGAAGGTAATTTGGCCCTGCTGGGTTTGTTTCCAGAATCCAACCCCAAAAATACAGGGTCTGTGCCCCAAAATAACGCAGCACTTAGGTTCCTTTTAAACAAAGCACAAGGTAAAGGGCAGAGCATTTTAAGGTCAACAGGCAGGACAGAACAGCACTGCTTAACCCACCCATCCAAAGCACAAGGCTTTGACCTTTCCTAGCTCTAGCAGAAGTCGTCTTGTCCATGCAGTTCAGAGGCTCACAGATTGCATCAGATTGGAAGGGAACCCCAAAGGTCATCCAGTCCACCCCCCCTGCAGTCAGCAGGGACATTCTCCAACTAGATCAGGCTGTCCAGGGCCACATTGAGTCTGACCTTGAATGGCTCCAGGCATGGGGACTCAACACCTCCCTGGGCAACCTGTTGCAGTGTCCCAGCACCTCCTGGTGCAGAACTTGTTGCTCACATCCAAGCTCAGTCTGCTCTGCTCTCATTTCAAACCATTGCCCCTGCTCCTGGCCCTGCAGCCTTTGCAAACAGTCCCTCTGCAGCCTTCTTGTAGCCCCCTTCAGGTCCTGGCAGGCTGCTCTTAGGTCTGCCTGGAGCCTTCTCTTCTCCAGCCTGAACCCCCCCAGCTCCCTCAGCCTGGCCTCCTAGCAGAGCTGCTCCAGACCCTGATCATCTTGATGGCCTGCTCTGGCGCCTCTCCAGTTCAATCAAGCTGCAAACAAGTATCAATACTCCACTATTAATCTACCCTAGGAACTTCAGCATAGGAATTAGAGCTGACTTGACCAGTCCTGTGCACTGAAGGAACGTGCTGAAGTCACTGCTCTGGACACAGGTGGCCATGTGCAGACAGGAGCCAAGGATGAGAGGGGATGGCTTTAAGCTCGAGAAGAGCAGACTGAGACTGGAGAGGAGGAAGAAATTCTTGACAGTGAGGATGGGGAGACACTGGCACAGGCTGCCCAGGGAGGCTGGGGATGCCCCCTCCCTGGAGGTGTTCAAGGCCAGGCTGGAGCAACCTGGGCTGGTGGGAGGTGTCCCTGCCCATGGCAGTGGGGTTGGAACTGGAGGATCTTTAAGGTCCCTTCCAACCCAAACCATTCTCTGAACTGAATGAATGAATGAATTTACAGAAGCTTCCTGAGCACTGCAATTTTCCAGCTACTTTGCTTATCAGTGACTACTATTGATGGCTGCTGCTGTCAGAGGGTGAGGGGGAATTCTGATTTACAGCTCTGGCAGCACAATCCTTTGTGCACTCCACAGGCAGCACAGTTCTACCTATGAAAAAGTGATATATTTATCATTACCCTGCAGTCACAATGTTCCCAATGCTCCCACAAGTTGTTATCAGCAATGTGCTCTGCTAAACAGATTGCATCACCTCATCCTCAAGATTTGAGCTACAGGCTGGGGTCAGAGTGGCTGAGAGCGGCCAGGCAGAAAGGGACCTGGGGGTACTGGCTGATAGTAGGCTGAACATGAGCCAGCAGTGTGCCCAGGGGGCCAAGAAGGCCAAGGGCATCCTGGCCTGCAGCAGGAAGAGTGTGGCCAGCAGGAGCAGGGAGGTCATTGTGCCCTGTGCTCAGCACTGGTTAGGCCACACCTTGAGTCCTGTGTCCAGTTCTGGGCTCCTCAGGTTAGGAAAGCTGTTGAGCTGCTGGAAGGTGTCCAGAGAAGGGCAAGAAAGCTGGGGAGGGGTCTGGAGCACAGCCCTGTTGAGGAGAGGCTGAGGGAGCTGGGGTTGCTTAGCCTGGAGAAGAGGAGCCTCAGGGGAGACCTTCTTGCTCTCTCCAACTCTCTGAAGGGAGGTTGGAGCCAGGTGGGGGTTGGTCTCTGCTCCCAGGCAGCCAGCACCAGAACAAGAGGACACAGTCTCAAGCTGTGCCAGGGGAGGTTTAGGCTGGAGGGGAGGAGAAAGTTCTTCCCAGCAAGAGAGATTGGTCCTTGGGATGTGCTGCCCAGGGAGGTGGTGGAGTCCCCATCCCTGGAGGTGCTCAAGAGGGGATTGGATGTGGCACTTGGAGCCATGGTTTTAGTTGTCAGGAGGTGTTGGGTATTATAGATTGGACTTGATGATCTCTGAGGTCTTTTCCAGCCTCATTGATTCTATGATTCTGTGATTCTATGAATAAATGAATGCAAGCCTCATCCCACAAAGTTACTGCAGATGTTTCATCTCCCTCTCCATTTTTTCCCTTTTCCCATGGAACAGAGAAACTTCATAAAGAATAGAAAAGCCACCAAACAATCCAACCAGCACACTTCATTTTCCCCTGCCCCCCAGCTTCAAAACATCTGGAAAAGTCACCTCCTTGTCTTTCCTGCTGAAGTCACAGGCTTAGAAGTGGATTCAGCCTGAACATTGCCCTCTTCGATGAAGCCAGGCAGCTCCATTTCCATTTCCAAGCCCCACAGGGATTGCTGACAAATCAATCCAAGCCAATAAAGGCAGCCTGTGGTGCAGCTCTCTATCAGATCTTATCTAGATTACAAGTCTCATTTTACTGCTTTGTCCCTGCTTGCCAGAGGCAGCACAGAGGGGAGAGGAGAAACAACTTTTATTGGCAAGTAAGCCCAGATAAAGGCAGAGCAAGTGAGGCTGAAGGGCACAGGCACTTGAGAGAAGTTTAGCTGCCACCTTCCACCTCTTAGCAGTTGCAGCTGAACTGGGTGCCTGAGGAGGCTGCTAATCCCTCCTATCCCCACAGCAGTTTTCCCTGGGTCCCCAGGGGGATCCTTCAGGAAGCTTGCAGAAGACCTGAGGCTGGGAGGGAGTGCTGACCTGCCTGAGCACAGGAAGGCTCTACAGAGGGATGTGGTCAGGCTGCATCCACGAGCTCAGGTCAATCGCATGAGTTTCAACAAGGCCAAGTGCTGGGCAGTGCCCTTGGGTCACAACAACTGAAAAAGCGTCACTGAAACTTAGCTGGCAAATGTTCTCTACAAGTTATTGCCAGTTGCACACAAACACCTGACAGGAGCCAGCAGTGTCAGCTTGCAGCCCAGGAGGCCAATGGCAGCCTGGGCTGCATCCAAAGCAGTGTGGCCAGAGATGGAGAGAGAGGATTCATCAAGTCCAATCTATAATACCCAACACCTCCTGACAACTCAACCATGGCTCCAAGTGCCACATCCAATCCCCTCTTGAACACCTCCAGGGATGGGGACTCCACCACCTCCCTGGGCAGCACATCCCAAGGACCAATCTCTCTTGCTGGGAAGAACTTTCTCCTCCCCTCCAGCCTAAACCTCCCCTGGCACAGCTTGAGACTGTGTCCTCTTGTTCTGGTGCTGGCTGCCTGGGAGCAGAGACCAACCCCCACCTGGCTCCAACCTCCCTTCAGAGAGTTGGAGAGAGCAAGAAGGTCTCCCCTGAGGCTCCTCTTCTCCAGGCTAAGCAACCCCAGCTCCCTCAGCCTCTCCTCACAGGGCTGTGCTCCAGACCCCTCCCCAGCTTTCTTGCCCTTCTCTGGACACCTTCCAGCAGCTCAACAGCTTTCCTAACCTGAGGAGCCCAGAACTGGACACAGGACTCAAGGTGTGGCCTAACCAGTGCTGAGCACAGGGCACAATGACCTCCCTGCTCCTGCTGGCCACACTCTTCCTGCTGCAGGCCAGGATGCCCTTGGCCTTCTTGGCCCCCTGGGCACACTGCTGGCTCATGTTCAGCCTACTATCAGCCAGTACCCCCAGGTCCCTTTCTGCCTGGCCGCTCTCAGCCACTCTGACCCCAGCCTGTAGCTCAAATCTTGAGGATGAGGTGATGCAATCTGTTTAGCAGAGCACATTGCTGATAACAACTTGTGGGAGCATTGGGAACATTGTGACTGCAGGGTAATGATAAATATATCACTTTTTCATAGGTAGAACTGTGCTGCCTGTGGAGTGCACAAAGGATTGTGCTGCCAGAGCTGTAAATCAGAATTCCCCCTCACCCTCTGACAGCAGCAGCCATCAATAGTAGTCACTGATAAGCAAAGTAGCTGGAAAATTGCAGTGCTCAGGAAGCTTCTGTAAATTCATTCATTCATTCAGTTCAGAGAATGGTTTGGGTTGGAAGGGACCTTAAAGATCCTCCAGTTCCAACCCCACTGCCATGGGCAGGGACACCTCCCACCAGCCCAGGTTGCTCCAGCCTGGCCTTGAACACCTCCAGGGAGGGGGCATCCCCAGCCTCCCTGGGCAGCCTGTGCCAGTGTCTCCCCATCCTCACTGTCAAGAATTTCTTCCTCCTCTCCAGTCTCAGTCTGCTCTTCTCGAGCTTAAAGCCATCCCCTCTCATCCTTGGCTCCTGTCTGCACATGGCCACCTGTGTCCAGAGCAGTGACTTCAGCACGTTCCTTCAGTGCACAGGACTGGTCAAGTCAGCTCTAATTCCTATGCTGAAGTTCCTAGGGTAGATTAATAGTGGAGTATTGATACTTGTTTGCAGCTTGATTGAACTGGAGAGGCGCCAGAGCAGGCCACCAAGATGATCAGGGTCTGGAGCAGCTCTGCTAGAAGGCCAGGCTGAGGGAGCTGGGGGGGTTCAGGCTGGAGAAGAGAAGGCTCCAGGCAGACCTAAGAGCAGCCTGCCAGGACCTGAAGGGGGCTACAAGAAGGCTGCAGAGGGACTGTTTGCAAAGGCTGCAGGGCCAGGAGCAGGGGCAATGGTTTGAAATGAGAGCAGAGCAGATTGAGATTGGAGGTGAGCAACAAGCTCTGCACCAGGAGGTGCTGGGACACTGCAACAGGTTGCCCAGGGAGGTGACTGAGGCCCCATGCCTGGAGCTATTCAATGTGAGGCTGTGAGCAACCTACTCCAGTGGAGGATGTCCCTGCTGAGTGCAAGGGGTTGGATTGGATGCCCATTGGGGTTCCCTTCCAACCCAAACCATTCTGTGATCTTTGAGGTCCCTTGCAACCTAAACCAGTCTCTGAGTCTCTGAGTCTCTATTTTGCTTTGTCTGGTCTGTGATATTTCTCTTGAAGGACTGCCTCCTGCTGTCTCTTCTGCAGGTGGAGACTGCATGCTGAGATGTTCCAGCTGCTCAGTGCAGCAAAATAATGCCTCATGCAAAGAGACCAGATAAGAAAAGAGAAATAAGGACTAGGGAGCTGAGCTAGTGCAAAGGAAGAGGAGAGTGGAGATGTTGTGGTGGCGTTTGGCCTTTGATCACTTCCATCCTAGGGCTGAGGCACAGCTTCCAGGGCTGCACTCTCACGGGAAGAGCCATTTCATTTTCTGGACTCCCTCCCTGAGGCCCAGGACAGTTCCATTCTTCCCACTTCTGGCAAAAGTGTTTCAGCTCTCTGCCCTGTCTGTGGTGTGCTCGTGTCCGGCTGAGCCAGAGGGGAAGGTGACAGCTGTAGAGCACTCGTGGTGAGCCCAGGTCTGAGGTGGTGCTGGAGAAAGTGCTGTGGCCTGACTCATCTTCAGGTCTCTGCATGCAGGGTGGCTGAGGTCTGACAGAAACACTGCTCTGCTTTGTTGAAAGGCCAACTCACCTCTCTCTTCTCTCTTGGCAGAACCAGCTCCTTGCCAAAGGCTTGCTGTTTATTGAGGAGAAGGTTAAGCTGTGTGAAGGCAAGTATAGTAAGAATCCCAGTTTGGAAGGGAGCTGTGCTTTGGTGTTGGGCCAGAGCAGAGGCTTTGCGTGCCTGGGAGGCACACAACCCTCTGTGCTACTGTCTTGGAGTGCCACACAGCCTCTGGGGAGCCAGCTTGTGCTGCAGCCCTTGGGAGCCTTGGGGGTTGGTGGGCTGTGTGAGTAGCCACACAGCTGCCCCACTGCCACCAGTCACCTCTCTGTGGGGAGAAAGGGAAGGGGAGGCTTAGGCAGCAGCTGAACCCCTGGGCTCTCAGCAGCTGGGGGCTGGAGGTGGATCCTGTTGCAAAACTGCTGAGAGCTGCCTCCTCAGTGTGATTTGCAGCTCCATGTAAGCACAGTTCTGGTTAGCAAGGTGTGCTTCTGGAAGCTGAACTGACAGCTGTGTGTAAACCTAAAGGAAAACCAGGCACTGGAGTGGGAAGGAAATCCTTCAGGGAGGCAGCTGAGCACATGTGAAGCTGTGTTTGAAACTTCTGGGTAGCAGACACTTGGTTTGGAGAGGCTGTGTCAAAGGGCAGCACATGGCACAGCAGCTCTCAAGCCTTGGATGGGGTGGGGGGAAGTTAGTCACATTTCACAGACTCACAGGATGTTAGGGGTTGGAAGGGACCTCTAGAGTTCTTTGAGTCCAAACCTCGCTGCCAGAGCACAGCACCCAGCACAGGTCACACAGGAACACATCCAGACAGGGCTGGGAAGGCTCCAGAGAAGGAGACTCCACAACCTCTCTGGGCAGCCTGCTCCAGTGCCCTGGGACCCTCACAGTGATGAAGTTCCTCCTCATGTTGAGCTGGAACCTCCTGTGCTGCAGTTTATATCCACTGCCCCTTGTCCTATCCCAGGGTGCAGCTGAGCAGAGCCTGTCCCCTCCCTCCTGACCCCCAGCCCTCAGCTATTGATAGACATTGATCAGATCCCTCTCAGTCTTCTCCTCTCCAGACTGAACAGCCCCAGGGCTCTCAGCCTCTCCTCCCCAGGCAGTGCTGCAGTCACTTCAGCATCCTTGTAGCCTCCCCTGGACTCTCTCCAGCAGATCCCTGTCCCTCCTGAACTGGGCAGCCCAGCACTGGATGCAATATTCCAGGTGAGGTCTCCCCAGGGCAGAGCAGAGGGGAGGAGAACCTCCCTGGCTCTGCTGGCCACACTGCTCTGAATGCAGCCCAGGACCCCCTTGGCCTTCTTGGCCCCCAGGGCACATTGCTGGCCCAGCAGCGGTCCCAGCAAGAACTCCTTGTACGTGCTTCTTGCTTGGTTCTGTCTTCCTGGAAGATTCCTGCTGCCCCAGTAGTAAGAGAGAGAGAGCAGAGCTCCTGCTGCAGGGCCTGGCACTGCTTTCCTGTGCCTGCTTTGCACATCCCAGCCTCTTGCTGCAACGTGACTTCTCTTCACACAGGCTGTCACAATCTCTTTAATGCCTCCTGTGGGATTTATGTTTACTTGAAGAAACAAACCATTCCCCCTTTCTCTTCAGAAGGAGAAGTGGTCTGTGACATTTCATTCTGGCTCCACACACCAAAGCCTTGCAGTTGTGGGGAGGAGGCAGAGGAGGGAAAACTTTAAGCATTCAATTAAGCCATTTCCTGTTGTCTTTTTCACTTGCAACTGGCAGTTTCTGGTAATGGGTAGCTGTTATGGAGGAGTTGAGTAGGTGCTCATCTGCCCCTGCAGTTCCAGTTTGGAAGCTGGCATCATACCTGACACCATGGAGCCTCCCTCTGAACCCTCCTGAGGCCATCAATTGGTTCTCTGCTTAAAAGGAAACCTCCACAGGATCTGATCTCATCTTGTTGGCTTTCTGCTCTCTGGCTGTGTCCAAAGCAGCACACTCCACGAGTAAGGATAGTGAAAGCCCATGGGGAAGTCTTCAGATGGGGAAAGCACTTCAGTACCTTTCAGGCTCCTTTCAGTTGCTATTTCATGTGTGTTCCAGTTTCTCATAGAAGGGTTTGGGTTGGAAGGGACCCAAAAAGTCAACCCCCTGCACTCAGCAGGGACATCCTCCACTACAGCAGGTTGCTCACAGCCTTCTCCAGCCTCACCTTGAATAGCTCCAGGCATGGGGTTTCAACTCCCTCCCTGGGCAACCTGTTGCAGTGTCCCAGCAGCCTCCTGGTGCAGAACTTGTTGCTCACATCCAATCTCAATCTGCTCTGCTCTCATTTAAAACCATTGTCCCTGGTCCTGTCCCTGCAGGCCTTTCCCTCAGCCTGGCCTCCTAGCAGAGCTGCTCCAGCCCCCTGATCATCTTGGTGGCCTCCTCTGGAGCCTCTCCATCAGGTCCATGTCCTTGCTGTGCTGAGGGCTCCAGAGCTGGACACAGCCCTGCAGGTGAGGTCTCACAGAGCAGAGCAGAGCAGAGCAGAGGGGCAGAATCCTCTCTCTCCATCTCTGGCCACACTGCTTTGGATGCAGCCCAGGCTGCCATTGGCCTTCTGGGCTGCAAGCTCACACTGCTGGCTCCTGTCCAGCTTCTCAGCCACCAGCACCCCAAGTCCTTTTCTGCAGGGCTGCTCTCAATCTCATCCTCCCCCAGCCTGGATTGATCTCTAGGATTGTCCTGACCTGTAGGAGAGAGGCTTTGATGCTTGCCAGGGTGCTGCTGCTGTGTCTGTGCTTGGGAGATGCCAGAGTATGCTCAGTTCCTGTAAGTGGTCTCCCTGATGCCTTTGCTGCAGAGCTTTTGATGCTGGCTGTGACCTGCTGGCCTTCAGATTCAGCTGTACCCCTATGCCTATGAGCTGTGAGCTCACACATCCTTTTCCTGTGGAGCTGAAGCCTCCAGTGGCAGAGGGGCTTCACTCCTCTGCTGGAACTGCTCTCCTGTCTCCTTCACAGGACAGAGCAATTCATCACCACAACCCTGTGTCTCCCACCGGCTAGGGCAAATCTTAAGCTGAGTGATGTGCAGTTTGCAGTGGAGTTGTGGCTGTGGAGAGTGGGATTATGTCCCTTAGCAGGGGATTAGAGGGAAATGGGGAAACTCAGGAGGCTTTGCAGTGGGCCTGTCACTGATGCTGCTGCTCCTGCTCTGTTTTCATAGGTGAGGATCGCATCGATGTCCTCTCTGAAATCTGGGATCACTATTTTACAGAGACTCTCCCTACACTCCAGGCAATATTCTACCCAGTCCAGGTAATCTCAGTGTTGCAATGCAGCCTTCAGTCAGCTGAGGCAATGCAGCTGCAAATGTCTGCTAATGGCATGTGGAAACCTCTGTTCCAGCAGTGCTGTTCCACCAGTGGCTCAAAACTGTGACATGTCCAGGCTGAAGCTCTGGGCCATTTGTGTTTCTAGTTCCAACCTGATGCCCAGGTGACTGCCTGGTGGATGTGGGGCAGGCTGTGGATGGAGTCTGCCTGCACTTCAGCAAGGCCTTGGACACCATCCCCCACAGCAAACTGCTGGCCAAGCTGTCAGCCCCTGGCTTGGACAGCAGCACTCTGAGCTGGGTTAGGAACTGGCTGGAGGCTGAGCCCAGAGAGTGGTGGTGAATGGTGCCACAGCCAGCTGGCAGCCAGGCACCAGTGGTGTGCCCCAGGGCCCCATCCTGTTCAATATCTTGATTGATGATCTGGAGGAGGGGATGGAGTCCATCATCAGTAAATTTGCGGACAACACCAAGCTGGGGGCAGGAGTTGATCTGCTGGAGGGCAGAGAGGCTTTGCAGAGGGACCTCGACAGGCTGGACAGATGGGCAGAGGCCAAGGGCAGGAGATTGAACACATCCAAGTGCCAGGTGCTGCACATTGGCCACAGCAACCCCATGCAGAGCTACAGGCTGGGGTCAGAGTGGCTGAGAGCAGCCAGGCAGAGAGGGACCTGGGGGTGCTGGTTGATGGTAGGCTGAACATGAGCCTGCAGTGTGCCCAGGTGGCCAAGAAGGCCAATGGCATCCTGGCCTGCATCAGGAACAATGTGGCCAGCAGGAGCAGGGAAGTCATTGTGTCCTGTGCTCAGCACTGGTTTGGCCAGACCCTGAGTCCTGTGTCCAGTTCTGGACTCCTCAGGTTAGGAAAGATGTTGAGCTGCTGGAAGGTGTCCAGAGAAGGGCAAGAAAGCTGGGGAAGGGTCTGGAGCACAGCCCTGGGAGGAGAGGCTGAGGGAGCTGGGGTTGCTTAGCCTGGAGAAGAGGAGGCTCAGGGGAGACCTTCTTGCTATCCCCAACTCCCTGAAGGGAGGTTGGAGCCAGGTGGGGGTTGGTCTCTTCTCCCAAGCAGAACAAGAGGACACAGTCTCAAGCTGTGCCAGGGGAGGTTTAGGCTGGAGGTGAGGAAGAAATTCTTCCCAGCAAGAGAGATTGGCCCTTGGGATGTGCTGCCCAGGGAGGTGGTGGAGTCCCCATCCCTGGTGGTGTTTAGGAAGAGCCTGGCTGAGGCACTTGGTGCCATGGTTTAGTTGATCAGATGGTGCTGGGTGATAGGTTGGACTTGATGATCTCAAAGGTCTTTTCCAACCATGTTTATTCTATTCTATTCTATTCTATTCTATTCTATTCTATTCTATTCTATTCTATTCTATTCTACTCTATTCTGTTCTACTCTACTGTACTCTATTCTATTCCTCAACACTTGGGGCTGCTGGTGCAGATGGCAGTGCTGACAGCTTGTCTTCAGAAGGATGACTCTGAAGACCAGATCAGAAGCAAATGTGTTTTAGCTCTCCCTAACCTACTTATGGAGGGTTTGTGTCCCACTTGTCCTTTGGAAAATCCTCTGCTGGGTTTTCTTTGAGGCTTTAATAAGGGGGAGGCAAATCAGTGAATGTTTGTGTCGATGAATGAAGAGGTCTGTGGAAGCCCTGTTTGGCCAGGGTGCTTTGAAAGCTGCATATTCATAAAATCAGTATTCATAGCATCAATAAGGTTGGAAAATCCCTCAAAGATATGGCACCAGAAGTGCTGAGCTGAAGCTTTTTACTGATGTAGTTTTAGTCAGGGTCTCCCTACAAGCACCCTCATTACCTCCCTAGCCTATTCTGATCTTCCTTTCCATCAGAGGGAAAGAAAAATGCACCACAGGAGGAGACTGATGGTCTTGGACATGATGCCCTGCTCCTCTTGACTTTTGCCTCTCCCACAAGACACACTTCCCACAGCCTTTTAGAGCTGTTTTCCCCTTGTGTGATTTGAAAGGCTGCAGGTAGAGCCCAGTGGTTGCCCTTCCCCCTCTGCTCCTGCTGAAGCTGGAGGAAGGGCTGCTTGCACTGACAAGACACTAACCTTCCTGTTGTGTTTGTTTTTCATTCTTTCCTTGCTGCAGATGCTCCAAGGTAGGTGCTGGGCAGGTAAAACTGCCCAGCTATAACATCCTGTCTCTGTCTCCTTTGTACCAGTTAATTCCCAGTCAGGGAGTGACCTTAATCTACTTCAGCAGGGGTTTGTCTGCACTGCTGTGCAGCAGCTCTCTGTGCTTTGGGGAAAGAGCTGAGCTAGCTGGATGTCACACACCCACTGATGCTAATAATCCTGCCACTCAGCAGAAAACACCAAAACCCTCCTCCCCTGCTCTTAGGTACCCCTGATGAGGAAAGGAACACAGATCACTGCCCAGTGGGGGCAGCTCTTGGCAGTGACTTGGTGGCAGTGGGGAAAGCACGACTGTGGAATGCTGAGATCCTTTGAAAGCTTGGCTGTGTTACTGTGGGTGTCTGCTTGTGGTGCCTCAGACACTCAGAATCATTTCAGAGAAGCTGGGGAGTTTTAGGGAAGCACTGACACTTTATAGGTGAGGAACTGAAGGTGACAGGCAGCATGGTTAATGCTCTGTAGGCACCCAGGTCCTACACAAATGGGTTTAAACCAGCCTAGAGGAGGCGGGGGCAGAGGAGAGGAGGCTAGAGGAGGCTCCAGGCAGACCTAAGAGCAGCCTGCCAGGACCTGAACGGGGCTACAAGAAGGCTGCAGGGGGACTGTTTGCAAAGGCCTGCAGGGCCAGGAGCAGGGGCAATGGTTTGAAATGAGAGCAGAGCAGATTGAGATTGGATGTGAGCAACAAGCTCTGCACCAGGAGGCTGCTGGGACACTGAACAAGCTGTCCAGGGAGGTGGTTGAGGCCCCATGCCTGGAGCTATTCAAGGTGAGGCTGGAGAAGGCTGTGAGCAACCTGCTCTGGTGGAGGATGTCCCTGCTGAGTGCAGGGGGTTGGACTGGATGGCTTTTGGAGGTCCCTTCCAGCCCAAACCACTCTGTGGTTCTACATGCTGCCAAGAACTTGCCTGGGCTACGAGAGAGAAAAGAAAGAAATAAGGAATTGCTCTAATTGCAGGCCAGTCCCCTAATAACAAGCCTGGACTCTTCCTGCACACAGGCAGCTGTCTGTGCTGTGTCTGTGTCACATGTGTCAGCACATGTGAAGAGAGCTCACCCAGCAAAGCTCTCGGAGGCCGCTGCAGTTCCTCACGCACTGCTCTGCTGCATGGCAACGGCACTTCGGTGTCGGTCACTCATCCTCTGCTGCAGATGCCACCATGGTGATTTAGCTGTGCTCTTCTGTGACCCCCACCAACTGCCCATGCAGAATGCAAGGCAGGCAGGCAGGGGGTGGGAGCAGCTCACCAGAGCTAGCAGCTAGGAGCAGCCTCCTTGCTCAGCTGAGCGCAAACCTCAGGCTCCGAGCCGCCGCAGAAACGCGACCTTTAAGCTGCCAAGTTGGTTAAATTGCTGTACAGAGGGAAACTGTAAACAGGTCAGTGGCTTTTATATAGCTGCAGCTGTGGGTGCAAGTGCTCAGTGTGGAGGAAGAATAGCAAGTCTTGTTTTGTTTGGCACAGGGAGAGCTCTGCATGTGGAAAAGGGGCTATGAACTTAACAGGTCTAAGCTGCATGACAGAAACAGAAAGACTGCAGCTGCTGCCAGGGAGTGTAGGGACCTGCACCAGGGCTCTGCTGCACCTCCACACTGCTAACCACACAGCAAAGGCTTGAAACAAACAGCAAAGTGCTTTTGCTTATGGCCAAGCTGCTCTCCAGACCGTTGCCTTTAGTTTGTATTTACATATTGATGCTGCTGCTAATTGTGACATTAAACCCATTAGGATTTAATGATTAACTGCAGTCAGTTCCTTCCAGCTGATTATTTCCACACTGGGTGTGTTGTGGTGACCATGAAATGGCTCCTGAGCAGGTTGTGGGGCAGAGATTAACTTGCTGGGAAGAACAAGGGTAACTCTTGAGGCTGGGAAGCTCTGGGCAGGGCTGAGGAGGAAATGCTTTGCTACTAAACTGCACTGGGACATGGGAAAGCCATGGGAACATTCAGCAGAGCAGAGGGAAAGGTGCTAACACTTCAATGCCAACTGGAGTCCAACTGTACTTAAACGGCTTAAAATAGGTCTTTAAATCACAGAATGGCTTAGGTTGGAAGGGACCATAGAGATCCTGTGTTTAAATAGATGTTTAAATGTGTTTAAATAGAATCATGGCCAGAGATGGAGAGAGAGGATTCTGCCCCTCTGCTCTGCAGAGAAGGCTTGGGGGGCTGGTGGATGAGAAACTGGGCATCAGCCAGCAGTGTGAGCTTGCAGCCCAGAAGGCCAATGGCAGCCTGGGCTGCATCCAAAGCAGTGTGGCCAGAGATGGAGAGAGAGGATTCTGCCCCTCTGCTCTGCTCTGTGAGACCTCACCTGCAGGGCTGTGTCCAGCTCTGGAGCCCTCAGCACAGCAAGGACATGGACCTGATGGAGAGGGTCCAGAGGAGGCCACCAAGATGATCAGGGGGCTGGAGCAGCTCTGCTAGGAGGCCAGGCTGAGGGAGCTGGGGGTGTTCAGCCTGGAGAAGAGAAGGCTCCAGGCAGACCTAAGAGCAGCCTGCCAGGACCTGAAGGGGGCTGCAAGAAGGCTGCAGAGGGACTGTTTGCAAAGGCTGCAGGGCCAGGAGCAGGGGCAATGGTTTGAAATGAGAGCAGAGCAGATTGAGATTAGATGTGAGCAACGAGTTCTGCACCAGGAGGCTGCTGGGACACTGCAACAGGTTCCCCAGGGAGGTGGTTGAGGTCCCATGCCTGGAGCTATTCAAGGTGAGGCTGGAGAAGGCTGTGAGCAACATGCTGTAGTGGAGGATGTCCCTGCTGGGTGCAGGGGGTTTGACAGGATGGCTTTTGGAGGTCCCTTCCAACCCAAACCATTCTATGAAAAAGGGATGCAGCACAGGCCAGAGGCAGGATTAGGAATACTCTGTCCCAGCCTCTTTCCCTACCCAACCCTCCCTGGTTTCTCAGATCTGTGTGGCAAAATTACATGACCTGCATCTATCCTGTGCTTTATAGGCTTGTGACTGCATGGGATGGCAGCTGGGCTTGATGATTTCACACTCATTGGTGAAATACAGGCCCATAGGTGGCTTCATCCCAAACCCAGCAGTGCCTCAGATGAGATGTTACTCATTCCAGAGTTTGTGTGAGACTGAGGGCAACAAGCTAAGAGTGCCATGAATCCTCATCCTGAGCAGTTAGAGGGGTGCTTTACCACAGCAGCATGTGTGATGCATACATGTCCATTGAGCAAGTCCTGGATTTTGCCTCCTGTTTCCAGGGTCAGGAGCTGACCATCCGTCAGATTGCTCTTCTTGGCTTCAGAGACTTGGTCCTGCTAAAAGTGAAGCTGGAAGAAATTCTCCCCCTGGTCCAGACAAAGCTCCCAGCTTCCATTGTCCAGATGCTGTTGATTCTGCAGGTGGGCAGCCTCTTCCTTCCTTCATCTGACTCCACTTGGCTATCCCAGCCACCTCACCTTCATCCAGGAGGAGTGATGTGTGCCATGTGTGTGCTGATGTGTGTGCTCAGCTGAGCAGCAAATCCAGACCTGAGAGCTGCATTGGAATGTGCTGAGCTTTTATGGGAACAGGGGAAGAAGTGAAAGGGACCTCTAGAGATCGAGTCCAAGCCCCCTGTCAAAGCAGGAGCACAGAGTCCAGCACAGGTCACACAGGAACACATCCAGACAGGGCTGGGAAGGCTCCAGAGAAGGAGACTCCACAACCTCTCTGGGCAGCCTGCTCCAGGCCTCTGGGACCCTCACAGGCAAGAAGTTCCTCCTCATGCTGAGCTGGAACCTCCTGTGCTGCAGTTTATATCCACTGCCCCTTGTCCTATCTCAGGGTGCAACTGAGCAGAGCCTGTCCCCTCCCTCCTGACCCCCAGCCCTCAGCTATTGATAGACATTGATCAGATCCCCTCTCAGTCTTCTCCTCTCCAGGCTGAACAGCCCCAGGGCTCTCAGCCTCTCCTCCCCAGGCAGTGCTGCAGTCCCTTCATCCCCCTTGCAGCCCTCCCTTGGACTCTCTCCAGCAGATCCCTGTCCCTCTTGAACTGGGGAGCCCAGAGCTGGATGCAATATTCCAGGAGAGGTCTCCCCAGGGCAGAGTAGAAGGGGAGGAGAACCTCCCTGCACTGCTGGCCACACTGCTCTGAATGCAGCCCAGGATCTTGGCCCCCAGGGCACATTGCTGTCCCACACAGAACTTGCTGCCCACCAGCACTCCCAGGTTCTTCTCCAGGGGGCTGCTCTCCAGCAGATCACCTCCCAGCCTGTCCTGCTGCAGTTTAGTCTTGTCCCAGGTGCAGGACTCTGCACTCATCCTTGCTGAGCCTCATTAGGTTCCTCTCTGCCCAGCTCTCAGCCTGTCCAAGGCTTGAATGGCCTCACAGCCTTCAGGTGTCTCAGCCAAGCCTCCCAGTTTGGTATCATCAGCAAACCTGCTGAGCAGACTCTCTGTCTCCTCATCAATGTCACTGATGAAGTTGTTGAACAGGACAGGACCCAGCACTGATCCCTGGGGGACTTCACTAGTTACAGCTCTCAAGCTGGACTTGGCACCACTGACCACCACAGAGGCAGTTCCTGCTAGAGCTGCCCTGCTGGCATGACATGGCTGTAGGCATCAGCACAGCAACAGTATAATGACAACTCCTCAGTGCAGACCCTCAGTGGGATCCTACCTTCCACCTTCCTACCCCCGATCAGAAAAAAGACAGCTCAGCTGCTCAGTGTTCATAGGCTTCTGGCTATGACTTGGACAAGGAGGTTGACTTGGATGGCAGCTGAACCTTGCTTCAGGCTTCTCACCTGTGCTCATCCAAGTGCTCTGCTGAAACAGGAAAGAAATTTTTGGTCCTGAAGTGTGTCCAGAGAAGGGCAACCAAGCTGGTGAAGGGTCTGGAGAACAGGGCTTGGTGAGGAGCAGCTGAGGGAGCTGGGGTTGTTTAGTCTGGAGGAAAGGAGGTTAAGGGGAGACCTCATTGCTCTCTACAGCTCTCTGAAAGGAGGTTGGAGCCAGGTGGGGGTTGGGCTCTTCTCCCTGTGTGATACAAAGAGAGGCATGGTAGGACTCAATGACCTTAAAGGTCTTCTACAAGCAAACTGAGTCTATGACTGTGTGATATGGTTGGGATACTCCAGTGCTGAGAGATTTTGCCAGACCTCAGGCTTCACTCAGAACCCTTACTCAGAACTACCTAAGGGTAATGCTGGCTTTTTCTGTTTGAATTTCAGAGTGTCCATGAACCTAGTGGCCCCACTGAGGGCTACCTGCAGCTGGAAGAGCTGGTCAAGCAGGTGGTCTCTCCATACCTGGGCATGTGTGAGGATCACAGCTTCTCTAGTAGCACCTGCTTGCTTGGTAAGATACACACAGTGCACAGAACCTTTTCTGGAGTGACTCAGGACTGAGAGAACCGTTGCTGCTCCAGCACTGCACACACACAAAGCCTCTCCCCTCCCTGCATTTTAGCACTTTCTGGTGGGGCAGAAGCTGGACAGCAGCCAGCAGTGTGAGCTTGCAGCCCAGAAGGCCAGTGGCAGCCTGGGCTGCATCCAAAGCAGTGTGGCCAGGGATGGAAAGGGGGAATTCTGCCCCTCTGCTCTGCTCTGTGAGAGCCTCAGCACAGCAAGGACATGGAGCTGATGGAGAGGCTCCAGAGTAGGCCACCAAGATGATCAGAGGGCTGGAGCAGCTCTGTTAGGAGGCCAGGCTACAGAGCCCTCAGCTCCCTCAGGCTCTCCTCGTGAGGAAGATGTTCCACTCCCCGATCACGTTTGTGGCTCAGCGCTGGACTCTTCCAAGTCGCTCTGCTGTGCTCATACTTTGTGGCTCACTTCTCTCGCAGGCGGCCAGCAGGATGGGAAGTGCCTGCTGGCCGGGGCAGAGGCAGAACTGCCTTCCAAACCCGGCTGCCAGGATGCACAAGCATTCCCTGCTGGGACTCGGCGCTCCCCGAGGCCAGCCCAGCAGCTCAGCCGCGGCGCTGCCGGCGAGTGCGCTCCTGCTCACCGCTGCTTGCTTTGTCTCTTGCAGAGCGGCGGCACTCCAGGTCCCGCCCGAAGCCCGGGGCGCTGAATTACTCCTCCCAGGCGGCGGCCAGCAGGCAGCCCAGCGAGATGCCCCTGACCCCGCTGACAGAACAGGAGGGGGAGGCCTACCTGGAGAAGTGTGGCAGCGTCCGGCGCCACACCGTCGCCAACGCGCACTCGGACATCCAGCTGCTGGCCGTGGCCTCCATGATGCACACGGCGATGGTGGCCGAGGAGGCAGACAGTCCCGACAAGCGCCTGCTCCTGCCCCCCAGCCTCAGCCACAGGCAGTGCTCCAGCGAGCCCAGCATAGCCGACGGGCCAGAGGCGGCGGTGGCAGCGGGCAGGCAGGAGCCTGCAGAGCTGGGCTGTACCTCGGTCAGCTAGGAGGAGGCCGGTGGGGAAAGGACTGGACCGCGTCACGGAAAGGGAGACAGCTGGGAGCTCGGCTCCTGTCCTGGGAATGGCTTTGGGGGGCCTCCTGTCTTTTGGGGAATGCTCTCCAGATTTCCTTTTCCTGCCTGTTTGGGCTTAGCATGGATGGAGGTACCCAGTCTGCTCCCAAAGGAGACCTGAGGGCTGCAAAGGTTCTACTGTTGAGCAGCACCATGCTGCCTTCTCTGAGCTTTCTTCCTCTACTAGTGCAAACACAGGCTCAGGTTTTCTTCTCTTTCCTTGGTATCATAGAATTGTCAGGGTTGGAAGGGACCTCAAGGATCATCCAGTTCCAACCCTCCTGCCATGGCCAGGGACACCTCACACTAGAGCTCACAACCACATCCAGCCTGGCCTTAAACACCTCCAGGCAGGAGGCTTCCACCACCTCCCTGGGCAACCTGTGCCAGTCTCTCACCACCCTCGTGGGGACCAACTTCTTCCTCACATCCAATATGAACCTCCCCACTTCTAGTTTTGCTCCATGCCCCCCAGTCCTATCACTCCCTGACACCCTCAAAAGTCCCTCCCCAGCTTTCTTGTAGCCCCCTTCAGACCCTGGAAGGTCACAATAAGGCCCCCTTGGACAAATTAGCCTCTTTATGTTTTCCTCTGCCTTTCCCAGCTTTGTGCTGCTTGTTTGCTCTTGGTTCTTGCCACAGAGAGCTGTGTGCTAATGTTCTCTTTGCTTTTGGGGTCGTGGCTGAGGGGGCTGCATTTTTCTCTCTGGAAGTTGAACTCAGGGAGGAAAGCATTTGCATCCTGCAGAAAGGTCTGCTCAGGTGGCCTCTGAGAGAAGATCCTTGGGTTTGTCCTCCCATGGACATGGATGGAAAGTGCAAATCTGAAGAAATCAGACTTGGTTTTTGTTCCCCAGACCTGAAGAGGACTGAGTACACATGGGGTCCCAGCTGAGGAGTTCATATGTGCTGCATTCGGTTCCAGTCATGTCTGTGGTGGGGAGGTGTTGTGTAAATTGGATGAAAAGGAAGGGTGGATCTTTCAGTTGGGGGGTAAATATAGTCCTGAGCATCCTGGCATTTGGCATCAGTTTGCTTTCAGGTTTTCAGGGTGGTGGGGCTACAGTGAAAGGAGAAGTCTCAGTGGATTCCCTTGGGAAGGAGGCTCTAGGCAGAGTCTGTAGGTGTGCAGGAGACATGAAGGGGCTTCTCAGCACTGGGCCATCAGGATTGCAGATGGGAGGTGCCAAGCAGGATTTCATCCTTGGGCTGTCCTGGTACTTCTAGCACTTGTGCATTTCATAGAGCCATAGAATGGTTTGGGTTGGAAGGGACCTCCAAAGGGCATCCAGTCCAGCTCCCTGCACTCAGCAGGGACATCCTCCACTACAGCAGGTTGCTCACAGCCTTCTGCAGCCTCATCTTGAACAGCTCCAGGCACAGGGCCTCAACTCCCTCCCTGGGCAACCTGTTGCAGTGTTCAGCACCCTCCTGGTGCAGAACTTGTTGCTCACATCCAAGCAAAATCTGCTCAGCTCTCATCTCAAACCACTACAAGGCCAGGCTCTGCTCCCCAGCTGTGCTTAGCATTGAAAAGCAGAGACTGAGCTGTGCTGGCTGCCTGCTCCCTAGAGTCCAGCAGAGGCTCCCAAGCAGTCTTCCCTTCAGATAGACTCGAGGAGGGAGGTTCTCCTCCCCCTCTACTCTGCCCTGGGGAGGCCACACCTGTAATACTGCATACAGTTTTGGGCTCCCCAGTTCAGGAGGGACAGGGATCTGCTGGAGGGCTACAAGGATGCTGAAGGGACTGGAGCGCTGCCTGATGAGGAGAGGCTGAGAGCCCTGGGGCTGTTCAATCTGGAGAGGAGAAGGCTGAGAGGAGATCTAATCAGTGTCTATCAATAGCTGAGGGCTGGGGGTCAGGAGGGAGGGGACAGGCTCTGCTCAGCTGCACCCTGGGATAGGACAAGGGGCAGTGGATATAAACTGCAGCACAGGAGGTTCCAGCTCACCATGAGGAGGAACTTCTTCCTTGTAAATGTCCCAGAGGCCTGGAGCAGGCTGCCCAGAGAGGTTGTGGAGTCTCCTTCTCTGGAGCCTTTCCAGCCCTGTCTGGATGTGTTCCTGTGTGACCTGTGCTGGATTCTCTGTTCCTGCTCTGGCAGGGTGCTTGGACTGGAAGATCTCCAGAGGTCCCTTCCAACCCCTAACCTCCTGTGAGCCTGTGTGACAAATTGCCCTCCTATTCATAAACTGGACTGGCCAGGGCAGCTCATTCATTGTCTCCTGCCCCCAGGGGTCCATGGATTCTGGTGGAGGTTCAGAATCACTCTGGTGACAGCCAAAGCTAGCAGCCCACACTGGTCTCACCTTGGCACAGGCCCTCTGTGCAGGGCAGATGATGGCAGCCTGCTCAAAAGGAATTTCTTACAGAATCACAGAATGGTTTGGGTTGGGAAAATCCTTTCAGAGCACCAAGTCCAATCTTTATCTAGCTCTGCCAAGGCTGGTGCCAAACCATGGCTCTCAGCAACATCTCTCTGCCTCTTTGAAACCCCTCCAGGGATGGGGATTCAAGCAACTCCCTGGGCAGCCTGTGCCAGTGGTTGAGAACCCTTTTCAGTGCCCCTTTGCAATGACCTAAAGTTTTCTCTTGCCCACAGAATCACAGAATCATAGAATCAACCAGTTTGGAAAAGACCTTTGAGATCATCAAGTCCAACCTATTACCTAATGCCTAACACCTCCTGACAACTAAACCATGGCTAGAAGTGCCACATCCAAACCTTTTTTGAGCACCTCCTGGGATGGTGACTCCACCACCTCCCTGGGCAGCACATCCCAAGGGCCAATCTCTCTTGCTGGGAAGGGCTTTCTGCTCACCTCCAGCCTAAACCTCCCCCTGGCACAGCTTGAGACTGTGTCCTCTTGTTCTGGTGCTGGCTGCCCGGGAGTAGAGACCAACCCCCACCTGGCTCCAACCTCCCTTCAGGGAGTTGGAGAGAGCAAGAAGGTCTCCCCTGAGGCTCTTCTTCTCCAGGCTAAGCAACCCCAGCTCCCTCAGCCTCTCCTCACAGGGCTGTGCTCCAGACCCCTCCCCAGCCTTTTTGCCCTTCTCTGGACACCTTCAAGTCTCTCAATGTCCTTCTTAAGCTGAGGGGCCCAGAACTGGACACAGGACTCAAGGTGTGGCATAACCACTGCTGAGCACAGGGCAGAATGAGGCCTTACAGTGGGGGCTGTGGGGAAGTGGCCAACCTGCAGCATTTCAGTTTGCTCCCACCAGTGCTTTTCTTCTTCCTCTTTCTCCTGTAACCCATCTGCCTGCTGCAAACACTCAAACATTTGGCTCAGTGAGCAGTGCCCTCATTTTAGGGTGAAAACCAGAATGATTTCTTTATTTCCTGACCTCTTCTTGGGTCTTCTCTAGGGCTGTCAGGCATCCAGTGCTGGTTTCAACTCGAATGTCTGTTGTTTTCCACGGCTGCATCGTTGGAATGATTTGGGGTTTGTGTCTGTGCCTTTGCAAAACTTTGCACCAAGCCCCTCCTGACCCCTGCACTTCCCCAGATGTTTTGGGTTTGGAGGAGAATTAAAGCTGCTGATTTTACTGTTGTTAACTGAAGGAAACAAAACGTCTTCTGTAAACCACACACTGAAGGTCTTGCTCATGAGCACCACTTCTATAGGCCTGGGGTGCCACTCTCTGCTGCTGCTGTTCTCAGCTTGCTGAGGCTTAGGCCCCTGGAAGGGAAGAGCAGAGCCTCTGTCCCCAGGACAGAGCTGCAGTGTGAGACACGTTTGGATTTTTGTAGAGTCATGGAATAGTTTTGGCTGGAAAAGTTCTCCAGGATCATCAAGTGCAACCATCCACCCAGCACCACCATGGCCATTAAACCACGTCCCACAGTGCCATGGCCAAGGGTTTCTTGAACACCTCCAGAGATGGGGACTCCACCACCTCCCTGGGCAGCCTGTTCTAATCCCTGGCCACTCTTGCAGTGGAGATATCTTTCCTCATCTCCAACTATCTTTCCTCATCTCCAACTTATCTTTCCTCATCTCCAGCTTAACCCTCCCCAGGACAATTTCAGGCCATCTCTTGTTGTGTCACCTGATGCTTAGGGAGAAGCTGCCCTGCTTTGGCTTTCTGCAGCTGAGGCAGAGAAGGAGCTTTGCTAACAGAGGTGCCACCCACACTGAACAGACCTTCTCTAGGGCACTGGCCAGAGCAACCCAAGGTGATGGCATCCTTGCTGAGCAGGTCCTTGGCAAAGGGGTGAGATTCCTGGGAAGGCTCCTTCCAGGTGCATCTCCAGCAGTGTTGGCCTGTGGTAGCTCAAAAATTACCCCCAAAATAACATTGCCAGAGCAGCTGAGCTGGCAGCAAATGAAACCTTCCTGACAAGCAAAACTACAGTCTAGAAATAGGAAATGCAATGGATGTGTACAAAATAGACAATGATTACATGGAATTACAATTTATAGACAACAGGAGAACCCCCCATGGACAAAACCAGGGGGCTGTCAACAGCTTCCCCTCTCCTTTCATCCCTCCCCCCCGCCCCCCTCCATACAAGGGACAAGAGGAAAGTGTTAGTTTGTCCTTCTATGCCCAGGTGACTGCCTGGTGGATGTGGGGGCAGGCTGTGGATGTGGTCTACCTGGACCTCAGCAAGGCTTTTGACACCATCCCCCACAGCAAACTGCTGGCCAAGCTGTCAGCCCCTGGCTTGGACAGCAGCACTCTGAGCTGGGTTAGGAACTGGCTGGAGGCTGAGCCCAGAGAGTGGTGGTGAATGGTGCCACAGCCAGCTGGCAGCCAGGCACCAGTGGTGTGCCCCAAGGATCAATGCTGGGCCCCATCCTGTTCAATATCTTGACTGATGATCTGGAGGAGGGGATTGAGTCCATCATCAGTAAATTTGCAGATGACACCAAGCTGGGGGCAGGAGTTGATCTGCTGGAGGGCAGAGAGGCTCTGCAGAGGGAGCTCGACAGGCTGGACAGATGGGCAGAGGCCAAGGGCAGGAGATTGAACACATCCAAGTGCCAGGGGGGCTGCACATTGGCCACAGCAACCCCAGGCAGTGCTACAGGCTGGGGTCAGAGTGGCTGAGAGCAGCCAGGCAGAGAGGGACCTGGGGGTGCTGGTTGATGGTAGGCTGAACATGAGCCTGCAGTGTGCCCAGGCAGCCAAGAGGGCCAATGGCATCCTGGCCTGCAGCAGGAAGAGTGTGGCCAGCAGGGGCAGGGAGGTCATTGTGACCCTGGACACTGCACTGGTTAGGCCACACCTTGAGTCCTGTGTCCACTTCTGGGGCCCCTCAGGTTAGGAAGGAGGTTGACTTGCTGGAAGGTGTCCAGAGAAGGGCAAGAAAGCTGGGGAGGGGTCTGGAACACAGCCCTGGGAGGAGAGGCTGAGGGAGCTGGGGTTGCTTAGCCTGGAGGAGACTCAGGGGTGACATTCTTGCTCTCTCCAACTCCCTGAAGGGAGGTTGTAGCCAGGCAGAGGTTGGTCTCTTCTCCCAGGCAGGCAGCACCAGAACAAGAGGACACAGTCTCAGGCTGCGCCAGGGCAGGTTTAGGCTGGAGGTTAGGAAGAAGTTCTACACAGAGAGAGTGATTGCCCATTGGAATGGGCTGCCCAGGGAGGTGGTGGAGTCACCTTCATTGGAGGTGTTCAGGAGGAGACTTGATGGGGTGCTTGGTTGCATGGTTTCATTGATTAGGTGGTGCTGGATAATAGGTTGGACACGATGATCTTGAAGGTCTCTTCCACCCTGGTGGTGTATTGTGTATTGTGTATAACTAATTTTATGTTAGTGATCAGAGCAATGGGATTAGTTAGACCTTGTCATGATTTTCCCCTTTTGCATCCAGTGATAATTTATTTGCATTCTACCACTTTCCACTCAAGACGAGTGGAGTACTGCCTCCAGTTCTGGAGCCCCTATTGCAAGAGGGATCTGGAGGTGCTGGAAGGTGTCCAGAGAAGGGCCACAAGGAGGAGCAGAGGGCTGGAGCACCTCTCCTGTGAGGACAGACTGAAGCAGTTGGGGCTGTTCAGTCTGGAGAAGAGAAGGCTCCCAGGTGACCTCATTGTGGCCTTCCAGTATCTGAAGGGGGCTACAGGAAGCCTGGGGAGAGACTGCTCAGGCTATCAGGGAGTGATAGGACTAGGGGGAATGGAATGAAGCTGGAGGTGGGGAGATTGAGGCTGGAGGTGAGGAGGAAGTTCTTCCCCCTGAGAGTGGTGAAGCCCTGGAATGGGTTGTCCAGGGAGGTGGTTGAGGCCCTGTCCCTGGAGGTGTTTAAGCCCAGGCTGGATGAGGCTCTGGCCAGGCTGATCTAGTGTGGGGTGTCCCTGCCCAAGGCAGGGGGGTTGGAACTAGATGATCCTTGTGGTCCCTTCCAACCCTGACTGATTCTGTGATCCTATGATTCTATGAATTTCCCAGGCATCAGCCTAGAACTGCCACACAGCCTCACACCCAGACAATGCTGATCTGCACAGAGCTCCTGGCTTGAAATGGCACCAGGCTGTCCTGTCTTTCACCCTGTGCTCATCACAAGTGTCCCTAATGCCCTTGCAGCAGAGCCACAGCAGCCAGCACAGCCCTCTAGCTGCAGCAGAAGTTGGCTCTTGCAGCTGCCCATCAGGTCGTTCTGTCTACCTGGTGCTCTGCCCTGCTGTCACCACCTGAAATGATGATGAAGTTCAACAAGGGCCAGGGGAGAGTCTCCCACCTGGGAAAGGTCAACCCCCATGGATGACTTGCTGGAGAACAGTGAAGGGGAAAGGGACCTGGGGGTCCTAGTGGATGGAAAGTTGACCATGAGCCAGCAATGTGCTCATTTGGCCAAGAAGGCCAATGGCATCCTGGATTATATTAGAAGGGCTGTGCTTAGTAGGTCAAGAGAGGTTCTCCTCCCTCTCTTACTCTGCCCTGCTGGGGCCACATCTAGAGTATTGTGTCCAGTTTCTGGGCCCCTCAGTTCAGGAAGGACCTCAGGGAACTGCTTGAAAGAGCCCAGCACAGAGCCACAAAAATGATGGAGTGGAGATCTTGCTTAGGAGGAGAGCCTGAGAGAGCTGAGGGCTCTGTAGCTTGGAGAGGAGGAGCCTGAGTGTGACCTGATTGCTGGTAATGAAGATCTGCAGGGTGAGTGCCCAGAGGCTGGAGCCAGGCTCTGCTGCGTGGTGCCCAATGAGGGGCAATGTAGTTGAGGCATAGGAAGTTCCATGGAAACAGGAGGAAAAAGTTTTTTCCCTGTGAGGGTCCCAGAGCCCTGGAACAGGGTACCCAGAGATGTTGTGGAGTCTCCTTCTCTGGAGCCTTCCCAGCCCCATCTGGATGTGTTCCTGTGTGACCTGGGGCTGGAAGGGACATCTAGGGGTCATAGAATCATAGCATGGGAGGGGCTGGAAGGGACTTCAAGGGGTCACAGAATCATAGAATGGGAGGGGCTGGAAGGGGATTCCAGGGATTTTAGAGTCTTAGAATGGGAGGTGCTGGAAGGGACCTCATGGGGTCAGAGAATCAAAGAATGGGAGGGGCTGGAAGGGATCTCCAGGTGTGTTAGTATCTTAGAATGGGAAGGGTGGAAGGGACCTCCAGGGGTCAGACAATCATAGAATGGGAGGGGCTGGAAGGGATCTCCAGGGTTCAGAGAATCCTGGAATGGGAGGGGCTGGAAGGGATCTCCAGGGTTCAGAGAATCCTGGAATGGGAGGGGCTAGCAGGGACAACCATGGGTCATAGATTCATGGAATGGGAGTGGCTGGAATGGACCTCCAGGGGTCAAAGAATCCTAGAATGGGAGGGGCTGGAAGGGAACTCCAGGGGTCATAGAATCGTTAGAATGGAAGGGGCTGGATGGGACTTCCAGGGGTCAGAGAATCCTAGAATGGTAGGGGCTGGAAGGGACCTCCTGAGGTCATAGAATGGCAGAATGGGAGGGGCTGTAAGGAACTCCTTACGTCATAGTATCTCAGAATGGGAGGGGATGGAAGGGACTTCCTTAAGGCATAGAATCCTAGAATGGGAGGGGCTGGAAGGGGCTTCCGGGGGTCCCAGAAGCATAGAATGGGAGGGGCTGGAAGGGGCCTCCAGGGGTCATAGAATCCTAGAATAGGAGGGGCTGGAAGGGATGTCCTGAGGTCAGAGAATCTCACAATGGGGGGGGATGGAAGGGGACTTCAGGGGCCATAGAATCTTGGAATGGGAGGGGCTGGAAGGTATTGGCGCCGGAGGCTGGAATCAATAGGGATGACCAGTATGATCTAGTATTGTTCCTTTATTGTTCCAATGTTGTTCGGCTCTAGTGCAACACAGTGAGTGTAGCACAGCAAAGGAAAGTGAATGGAAAGGAGAGGAAAGTCAAGTGTGTGTTTCAGGCACTTCTACAGCTTCTATAAACTTGGGGGGCAGCGCTGGCACAGCTTCATTGGTTGCCCACGAGTGACCACACACGATGGACTATTGGTCCAGCTACTACTGACACGCGAGGTTGTTGATGCAGGTGCGTGTCCTGTGATTCCCAGGTAACTTGCTGTGTGTATAGCTGCCAGTGTCCTGCTTCAGTTACATGCTGCAGGCTCAGCACTGTTGTGCTCCACTGCTAGCATCTCTTGCACTTATGCTGAGCGTGGCCTACCACCATGTCAGGCTTGAAGCCTACACTGCCAGATTGCTCACACTGCTCATGCTGGCATTGCCACAGGAAGAGACCTCCTGAGGTCATAGAATCATAGAATGGGAGGGGCTGGATGGGCCCACCAGGTGTCACAGAACCTTAGAATGGGAGGGGCTGGAAGGGGTCTGGAGGGGTCAGAGAATCCTAGAATGGGAGGGGCTGGAGGGGAGCTCCAGGGGTCATAGAATCATTGAATGGGAGGGGCTGGAAGGGGCTCCCAGGGGTCCTAGAAGCTTAGAATGGGAGGGGCTGAAAGGGAACTCCATGAGTCATAGAATCATAGAATGGGAGGGCCTGGAACGGGCTTCCAGGGGTTATGGAATCATAGAATGGGAGTGGCTGGAAGGGAGCTCCAGGGGTCATAGAATCTTAGAATGGGAAGGGGTGGAAGAGACCTCCAGGGTTCCTAGAATCTTAGAATGGGAGGGGCTGGAAGAGATCTCCAAGGGTCATAGAATATTGGAGTGGGAGGGGCTGGAACGAAGCTCCTGATGTTATGGAATCTTAGAATGGGAGAGGCTGGAAGGGGCTTTCAGGGGTCCTATAAGCTTAGAATGGGAGGGGCTGGAAGGGAGCTCCAGGGGTCATAGAATCTTAGAATGGAGGACCTGGAAGGGACCTCCTGAGACCATAGAATCATATAATGGGAGGGGCTGGAAGGGACCTCTTAAGGTCATAGAATCCAAGAATGGGAGGGGTTGGAAGGGACCTTCAGGGGTCATTGAATCATAGAATGGGAGGGGCTGGAAGTGATCTCCAGGATTCCTAAAATCATAGAATGGGAGGGGCTGGAAGGGACCTTCATAGTTCATAGAATCCAGGAATGGGAGAGGCTGGAGGGGACCACCAGGGATCATAGAATCAAGGAATGGGAGGGGCTGGAAGGGATCTCCAGGGGTCATTGAATATTACAATGGGAGGGGCTGGAAAGCATCTCCTGGGGTGGTAGAAACATAGAATTGGAGGGGCTGGAAGGGATCTCCAGGGGTCAAAGAATCATAGAATGGGAGGGGTGGATGCGAGGTTGACCACGAGCCAGCAATGTGCTCTTGTGGCCAAGAAAGGTGAATGCCATTCTGGGGTGGATTAGCAGGGGGGTGGTCAGTAGGTCAAGAGAGGTTCTCTACCCCCACTACTCAGCCCTGGTAAGGCTGCATCTGGAGTATTGTGTCCAGTTCTGGGCCACTCAGCTCAGGGCGGACAGGGAACTGCTTGAAAGAGTCCAGCACAGAGCCAGTAAAAGGATGAAGGGAACGGAACGTATTCCTTACGAGGAGAGACTGAGGGAGCTGGGGTTCTGTAGCTTGGAGAGGAGACGACTAAGGGCTGACCTCATTCATGTTTAACAGTATGTAAAGGGTGAGTGCCAAGAGGATGGAGCCAGGCTCTTCTCAGTGATGCCCAATGACAGGACAAGGGGCAATGGGTGGAGGTGGAAGCATAGGAAGTTCCATGGAAACACAAGGGGAAAAATTTTCCCTGGGAGGGTGACAGAACCCTGGAAGAGGCTATCCAGGGGGGTTGTGGAGTCTCCCTCTCCGGAGGTATTTCAAGACCCGCCTGTGTGACATGGTCTGGGTGATCCTGCTCTGGCAGGGGTGTTGGACTAGCTGAGCTTTTGAAGTCCCTTCCAGCCCCTAATACTCTGTGATTCTGTGATTATGTCTTGAAAAATATTAGCCATGAAGCCCCCCCTGTTGCTGTACAGATGATGCTAGTACCTTTAAGCCATAGGACAGTCATAGAAGAAAACTTTGATTTGTCAGCTAGACTTCTGCCTTTTCTCAATGCACAGCTTGTAACCACCTTTGAAAGTACAGCCATACTTCAAGAGTTTCAGGGCTTCTTCTTCATGACATAGAATATGCCATACCACAGGAAGAAGTTTCGGTAGCTTTTGGCCTGTTTTTCAACCTGTCCACAACACGCACAAAACAACGCAAAAATTCTTGTCAAACCCGTTGTGTTCTGTTATTGGCAATGCTCTTTCAGAAGGTACCTGAATCGAGAAAACCATCCTAGCATCATCTTGGTAATCAGCTCCAGACGTTCTGAGATTTTCCAGAGTAAGTTTGTACTTCAAAAATGTTTCTCCTTGCTGAGCCTCACTATCAAGCTTGTAGCACAACCGACATCTGCCAACGGTGCGGGAGCTAGCGGGAACTGGAAACTCAGCAGACATTAAGTGGTTTCTGCAACTCTGACAGAAATGAACAGTTTTAGAAAGCTTCAGGGGATCTGGTGGGACCTAACAAAAGAAACAACAAATTAATTTACTGCTGGCAGCCAGGTACCAGTGGTGTGCCCCAGGGATCAGTGCTGGGCCCAGTGCTCTTCAACATCTTTACTGATGATCTGGATGAGGGCATTGAGTCCATCAGCAGTAAATTTGCAGATGACACCAAGCTGGGGGCAGGAGTTGATCTGCTGGAGGGCAGAGAGGCTCTGCAGAGGGACCTCGACAGGCTGGACAGATGGGCAGAGGCCAAGGGCAGGAGATTGAACACATCCAAGTGCCAGGGGCTGCACACTGGCCACAGCAACCCCAGGCAGTGCTACAGGCTGGGGTCAGAGTGGCTGAGAGCAGCCAGGCAAGAGGGACCTGGGGTGCTGGTTGATTGTAGGCTGAACATGAGCCTGCAGTGTGCCCAAGGCAGCCAAGAAGGCCAATGGCATCCTGGCCTGCATCAGGAAGAGTGTGGCCAGCAGGAGCAGGGAGGTCATTGTGCCCCTGGACACTACACTGGTTAGGCCACACCTTGAGTCCTGTGTCCAGTTCTGGGCCCCTCAGTTTAGGAAGGAGGTTGACTTGCTGGAAGGTGTCCAGAGAAGGGCAACAAAGTTGGGGAGGGGTTTGGAAGACAAGCCCTGTGAGGAGAGGCTGAGGGAGCTGGGCTTGCTTAGCCTGGAGAGGAGGAGACTCAGTGGTGGCCTTCTTGCTCTCTACAACTCCCTGAAGGGAGGTTGTAGCCAGGCAGAGGTTGGTCTCTTCTCCCAGGCAGCCAGCACCAGAACAAGAGGACACAGTCTCAGGCTGCACCAGGGGAGGTTTAGGCTGGAGGTTAGGAAGAAGTTCTACACAGAGAGAGTGATTGCCCATTGGAATGGGCTGCCCAGGGAGGTGGTGGAGTCACCTTCATTGGAGGTGTTCAGGAGGAGACTTGCTGGGGTGCTTGGTGCCATGGGTTAGTTGTTTAGGTGGGTTGGATTGGTTGATGGGTTGGACACGATGATCTTGAAGGTCTCTTCCAACCTGGTGTAGTGTATTGTATTATTATTACTTGTGTGTCACTAACTCTGTCAGTTATGGAAGTATTCTAACATGTACAAGCCAGTAATATTTAGTTTTAAATATAGAATAGAATAGAACAGACTAGACTAGTTAGAAGAGACCTTTGAGATCATCGAGTCCAACCTATCATCCAACACTATCTAATCAACTAAACTGTGGCACCAAGCACCCCAGCAAGTCTCCTCCCAAACGCCCCCAGTGATGGTGACTCCACCACCTCCTCAGGTAGCCCACTCCAATGGGCAATCACTCTTTCTATGAAGAATTTCTTCTTAACATCCAGCCTAAACCTGCTAAGGCTTGCAGAGTTAGACAGAATACAGAATTAACCAGGCTGGAAAAGACCTCAGAGATCATCCACCCTACCACCCAACACCATCCAATCAACTAACCATGGCACCAAGGGCCTCACCCAGGCTTTCCTAAACACTCCAGGGATGGGGACTCCCCCACCCCGGGCAGAACATCCCAAGGCCAATCTCTCTGGCTGGGAAGAACTTTTCCTCACGTCCAGCCTAAACCTCCCCTGGCACCTGAGACTGTGTCCCTGGTCTGGTGTGGTTGCCTGGGAGAAGAGACCAGCCCCACCTGGCCAAACCTCCCTTGAGGTAGCTGTAGACAGCAATAAGTTCTGCCCGAGCTCCTCTTCTCCAGGCTAAGCAACCCCAGCTCCCTCAGTGTTTGGGTTTTCAAACAGAAGACCAAACCCGTGTATTTTCTCAGTGTGCTTGTTAAAATCAGTATATAAAGCAGTTAATAATTTAAGCTACATGAGGACTGTAGACATTATGCTCCAGTGCTGGTGCTGGTGCTTTTGCATATGCAATTTGTAGATATTCTGAATAGATGACAACAAATACACAAAAGATAACTCTTCTGCATTTTATTTTTCATACAGAATCTACACTTCATGTCGAGACGCAATGCCGGCTGGGGCATACCAATATTTCAGCAAATGACTATGAAATCAGAGCCACGTGTCAAAAACCAACATAGGGGAAGATAACAAATTAAACTTGCCAGTGACCTCCTCATCCTCACATTGCTTCACAGGTTCTTCAAGTAATATAACGTAGTCTGTGCAGAAGGCCTTTGTTTGCAATTGGGTAGTTTGAGAAGTCTGATAATCAAGCTATGTATTGCAGTCACTTGCCTTTATTGGTTTGGAAGGTACCCCAAGGTTTTGTCACTTTGACTGACTGTTGATGAATTCCGATCTTTTTTTATGGGAAGGTTAAAAGATTCCAATAAAAATATAGGGGCAACTTAGCCTTCAACACAAGGGACTGTTAACCAAAAGCTACAGCGGACAAAAATCTCCTGTCTTTAGCCTCTGCTACATCACAGCTAGATAACCCCATCCAACAACCCAGCCTAAAATAACTGTTAGTTAGTTCTGAACATGAGCCAGCAGTGTGGCCAGGGGGCCAAGCAGGCCAATGGCATCCTGGCCTGCATCAGGAACAGTGTGGCCAGCAGGAGCAAGGAAGTCATTCTGCCCCCGCACTCAGCACTGGTTAGGCCACACCTTGAGTCCTGTGTCCAGCTCTGGGCCCCTCAGTTTAAGAAGGACATTGAGACACTTGAAGGTGTCCAGAGAAGGGCAACAAGGCTGGGGAGAGGCCTCAAGCACAGCCCTGTGAGGAGAGGCTGAGGGAGCTGGGGTTACAATAATACAATAAATCCAGGTTGGAAGAGACCTTCAAGATCATCGTGTCCAACCTATCAACCAATCCAATCCACCTAAACAAATAGATCATGGCACCCAGTACCCCATCAAGTCTCCTCCTGAATACCTCCAATGATGGTGACTCCACCACCTCCCTGGGCAGCCCATTCCAATGGGCAATCACTCTCTCTGTAAAGAACCTCCTCCTAACATCCAGTCTAAACCTCCCCTGGCGCAGCCTGAGACTGTGTCCTCTTGTTCTGGTGCTGCCTGCCTGGGAAAAGAGACCAACCTCTGCCTGTCTACAATCTCCCCTCAGGTAGTTATAGAGAGCAAGAAGGTCACCCCTGAGTCTCCTCCTCTCCAGGCTAAGCAACCCCAGCTCCCTCAGCCTCTCCTCATAGGGAGTTTAGCCTGGAGAAAAGGAGGCTCATGGGAGACCATATTGCTCTCTACAACTCCCTGAAGGGAGGCTGTAGCCAGGTGGGGGTTGGTCTCTTCTCCCAGGCACCCAGCACCAGAACAAGAGGACACAGTCCCAAACTGTGCCAGGGGAAGTTTAGGCTTGAAGTGAGGAGAAAGTTCCTCACAGAGAGAGTTGTTAGCCATTGGAATGTGCTGCCCGGGGAGGTGGTTGAGTCACCATCCCTGGAGGTGCTCAAGAGGGGATTGGATGTGGCACTTGGAGCCGTGCTCAGTAGTCATGAGGTCAAGTGGTGACAGGTTGGACTGATGATCTTGAGGTCTTTCCAACCTCATTGATTCTATGAGTCTATGATCAATCTGACTAAAACTTACTGGCAGATTCTGTACTCCTGAGATACCACCAACCACTGTATGAAGAGTCCTGGTCTGACAGCTGCAGAACACATGCTACTGCCTGGAGCAGCAGCAAATGACAGTGAATTTTATTTTTCATTGCACTCTGTAGCCAAAAATGAAAACAATCCCTCCAGAAGTGGCTAGCACTGACTACACCTCCTCAGCTAGACTTCTGCCTTTTCTCAATGCATAGCTTGTAACCACCTTTAAAAGTACAGCCATACTTCAAGAGTTTCAGGGCTTCTCTTCATGACATAGAATATGCCATACCAGTGGAAGAAGTTTCATAGCTTTTGGCTGCTTTTTTCAACCTGTCCACAACATGCACAAAACAACGCAAAATTCTTGTCAAACCCGTTGTTTTCTGTTATTGGCAATGCTCTTTCAAAGGTACCTGAATCGAGAAAACCATCCTAGCATCATCTTGGTAATCAGCTCCAGACGTTCTGATTTTCCAGAGTAAGTTTGTACTTCAAAAATTTTCTCCTTGCTGAGCCTCACTATCAGCTTGTAGCACAACCGACATCTGCCAACCGTGCGGGAGCTAGCGGGAACTGGAAACTCAGCAGACATTAAGTGGTTTCTGCAACTCTGACAGAAAGAACAGTTTTAGAAGCTTCAGGGGATCTGGTGGGACCTAACAAAAGAAACAACCAATTAATTTACTGCTGGCAGCCAGGTACCAGTGGTGTGCCCCAGGATCAGTGCTGGGCCCCATGCTCTTCAACATCTTTATTGATGATCTGGATGAGGGCATCGAGTCCATCATCAGTAAATGTGCAGATGACACCAAGCTGGGCAGGAGTTGATCTGCTGGAGGCAGAGAGGCTTGCAGAGGGACCTCGACAGGCTGGACAGATGGGCAAGGCCAAGGGCAGGAGATTGAACACATCCAAGTGCCAGGTGCTTCACATGGCCACAGCAACCCAGGCAGTGCTACAGGCTGGGGGCAGAGTGGCTGAGAGCAGCCAGGCAGAGAGGGACCTGGGGGTGCTGGTTGATTGTAGGCTGAACATGAGCCTGCAGTGTGCCCAAGCAGCCAAGAAGGCCAATGGCATCCTGGCCTGCATCAGGAAGAGTGTGGCCAGCAGGAGCAGGGAGGTCATTGTGCCCCTGGACACTGCACTGGTTAGGCCACACCTTGAGTCCTGTGTCCAGTTCTGGGCCCCTCAGTTTAGGAAGGTTGACTTGCTGGAAGGTGTCCAGAGAAGGGCAACAAAGTGGGGAGGGGTTTGGAAGACAGCCCTGTGAGGAGAGGCTGAGGGAGCTGGGGTTGCTTAGCCTGGAGAGGAGGAGACTCAGTGGTGGCCTTCTTGCTCTCTCCAACTCCCTGAAGGGAGGTTGTAGCCAGGCAGAGGTTGGTCTCTTCTCCCAGGCAGCCAGCACCAGAACAAGAGGACACAGTCTCAGGCTGCACCAGGGGAGGTTTAGGCTGGAGGTTAGGAAGAAGTTCTACACAGAGAGAGTGATTGCCCATTGGGATGGGCTGCCCAGGGAGGTGGTGGAGTCACCTTCATTGGAGGTGTTCAGGAGGAGACTTGCTGGGGTGCTTGGTGCCATGGGTTAGTTGTTTGGGTGGGTTGGACTGGTTGATGGGTTGGACACGATGATCTTGAAGGTCTCTTCCAACCTGGTGTAGTGTATTGTATTATTATTACTTGTGTGTCACTAACTCTGTCAGTTATGGAAGTATTCTAACATGTACAAGCCAGTAATATTTAGTTTTAAATATAGAATAGAATAGAACAGACTAGACTAGTTAGAAGAGACCTTTGAGATCATCGAGTCCAACCTATCATCCAACACTATCTAATCAACTAAACCATGCAACCAAGCACCCTAACAAGTCTCCTCCCAAACGCCCCCAGTGATGGTGACTCCACCACCTCCCTGGGCAGCCCATTCCAATGGGCAATCACTCTTTCTATGAAGAATTTCTTCTTAACATCCAGCCTAAACCTCCCCTGGCGCAGCTTGAGACTGTGTCCTCTTGTTCTGGTGCTGGTTGCCTGGGAGAAGAGACCAGCCCCCACCTGGCCACAACCTCCCTTCAGGTAGCTGTAGACAGCAATAAGTTCTGCCCTGAGCCTCCTCTTCTCCAGGCTAAGCAACCCCAGCTCCCTCAGTGTTTGGGTTTTCAAACAGAAGACCAAACCCATTGTATTTTCTCAGTGTGCTTGTTAAAATCAGTTATATAAAGCAGTTAATAATTTAAGCTACATGAGGACTGTAGACATTATGCTCCAGTGCTGGTGCTGGTGCTTTTGCATATGCACTTTGTAGATATTCTGAATAGATGACAACAAATACACAAAAGATAACTCTTCTGCATTTTATTTTTTCATACAGAATCTACACTTCATGTCCGAGACGCAATGCTCGGCTCATGGGCATACCAATATTTCAGCAAATGACTATGAAATCAGAGCCACATGTCAAAAACCAACATAGGGGAAGATAACAAATTAAACTTGCCAGTGACCTCCTCATCCTCACATTGCTTCACAGGTTCTGGAAGTAATATAATGTAGTCTGTGCAGAAGGCCTTTGTTTGCAATTGGGTAGTTTGAGAAGTCTGATAATCAAGCTATGTATTGCAGTCACTTGCCTTTATTGGTTTGGAAAGTACCCCAAGGACTTAGTCACTTTGACTGACTGTTGATGAATTCCCATCTTTTTTTATGGGAAGGTTAAAAGATTCCAATAAAAATATAAGGGCAATTTAGCCTTCAACACAAGGGACTGTTAACCAAAAGCTACAGCGGACAAAAATCTCCTGTCTTTAGCCTCTGCTACATCACAGCTAGATAACCCCATCCAACAACCCAGCCTAAAAATAACTGTTAGTTAGTTCTGAACATGAGCCAGCAGTGTGGCCGGGGCCCAAGAAGGCCAATGGCATCCTGGCCTGCATCAGGAACAGTGTGGCCAGCAGGAGCAGGGAGGTCATTCTGCCACCGCACTCAGCACTGGTTAGGCCACACCTTGAGTCCTGTGTCCAGTTCTGGGCCCCTCAGTTTAAGAAGGACATTGAGACACTTGAAGGTGTCCAGAGAAGGGCAACGAGGCTGGGGAGAGGCCTTGAGCACAGCCCTGTGAGGAGAGGCTGAGGGAGCTGGGGTTACAATAATACAATAAATCCAGGTTGGAAGAGACCTTCAAGACCATCGTGTCCAACCTATCAACCAATCCAATCCACCTAAACAACTAGATCATGGCACCCAGTACCCCATCAAGTCTCCTCCTGAATACCTCCAATGATGGTGACTCCACCACCTCCCTGGGCAGCCCATCCCAATGGGCAATCACTCTCTCTGTAAAGAACCTCCTCCTAACATCCAGCCTAAACCTCCCCTGGCGCAGCCTGAGACTGTGTCCTCTTGTTCTGGGTGCTGCCTGCCTGGGAAAAGAGACCAACCTCTGCCTGGCTACAATCTCCCCTCAGGTAGTTATAGAGAGCAAGAAGGTCACCCCTGAGTCTCCTCCTCTCCAGGCTAAGCAACCCCAGCTCCCTCAGCCTCTCCTCATAGGGAGTTTAGCCTGGAGAAAAGGAGGCTCATGGGAGACCTTATTGCTGTCTACAACTCCCTGAAGGGAGGCTGTAGCCAGGTGGGGGTTGGTCTCTTCTCCCAGGCAGCCAGCACCAGAACAAGAGGACACAGTCCCAAACTGTGCCAGGGGAAGTTTAGGCTGGAGGTGAGGAGAAAGTTCCTCACAGAGAGAGTTGTTAGCCATTGGGATGTGCTGCCCAGGGAGGTGGTTGAGTCACCATCCCTGGAGGTGCTCAAGAGGGGATTGGATGTGGCACTTGGAGCCATGGCCCAGTAGTCATGAGGTCTGTGGTGACAGGTTGGACTTGATGATCTTTGAGGTCTTTTCCAACCTCATTGATTCTATGAGTCTATGATCAATCTGACTAAAACTTACTGGCAGATTCTGTACTCCTGAGATACCACCAACCACTGTATGAAGAGTCCTGTTCTGACAGCTGCAGAACACATGCTACTGCCTGGAGCAGCAGCAAATGACAGTGAATTTTATTTTTCATTGCACTCTGTAGCCAGAAAATAAAAACAATCCACTCCAGAAGTGGCTAGCACTGACTACACCTCCTAGCTACTTCTTTGTTCTGAAAAAGTAGAAACTGGCTGTAGAACACAGAGTTGTAAAAGCTCTTGCTCAGGTGCAAGCTCATGAGACATTGTTTTGACATGGGCAGTGTGGATGCATGGGATGCTGTCCCCTGTCCAGTGGCACAAAAGAGGATTGCTCTCTGTTGTTCCCCATTTGCTCTTACATTCTACTCTTACCATCCCATGAGATCCACAATTCCTAATTCTCAGGGTTTTTAGTTCATACTTAGTGTTGCTGGGTTCTCACAAGTGCTATCAGTCACTTGTCAGGTTCTTATACACATCCTGGCCTGCATCAGGAAGAGTGTGGCCAGCAGGAGCAGGGAGGTCATTTTGCCCCTGTCCACTGCACTGGTTAGGCCACACCTTGAGTCCTGTGTCCAGTTCTGGGCCCCTCAGTTTAGGAAGGAGGTTGACTTGTTGGTGTGTGTCCAGAGAAGGGCAACGAAGCTGGGAAGGGGTTTGGAACACAGCCCTGTGAGGAGAGGCTGAGGGAGCTGGGGTTGCTTAGCCTGGAGAGGAGGAGACTCAGGGGTTGACCTTATTGCTCTCTACAACTACCTGAAGGGAGGTTGTAGCCAGGCAGAGGTTGGTCTCTTCTCCCAGGCAGCCAGCACCAGAACAAGAGGACACAGTCTCAGGCTGCACCAGGGCAGGTTTAGGCTGGATGATAGGAAGAAGTTCTACACAGAGAGAGTGATTGCCCACTGGAATGGGCTGCCCAGGGAGGTGGTGGAGTCACCATCCCTGGAGGTGTTCAGGAGGAGACTTGCTGGGGTGCTTGGTGCCATGGGTTAGTTGTTTAGGTGGTGTTGGATTGGTTGATAGGTTGGACACGATGATCTTGAGGGTCTCTTCCAACCTGGTTATTCTATTGTATTCTATTGTACTCTACCCATGCCCTGTGCTTCCTACGACTATATAGATCATTGGTGTGAAGTCTGTGTACTGGGCATTTTTACTGCTTAAGGAACTCCCACAGCAGTTCTACCGCAAAATGTCAAATAAAAAAGCTTTCATTGTTCTCCATTCCCCTTCTCCACCATCCTTATTTCAGTGGCCACTATCTCAGACTGCAAAATAGGAATAATACCTGAAGTACCCTTCCAACTTCAGGGTTGAACCTTGGACTTTTAGTATACTGAAGGAATAATGTACGAATTCTTCTCCTCAGTCCTTCTAAGTTGTGTTCCTTCACCTCTCTCGACATAAGATCAACTTCTCTGTCAACTAATTCCACCCCTTCTTGTGTTAGTTTACATTCATGTTCCTGAAAGAAAATACAAATAGGAAGGAAAACAAATTCCACAACAATAAGGAAACAAACAGCTATGCAAGGAAGCTATGAACTCTAGGACAAGCATTCATATCACAGAAGAACCTCTTAGTGTCTTAGGAACTGCCTCCAAGAAAACTAATGTGAAGAGCTACAAATTTGAGAAGACTCAGACAGACTCCTCTCCAAGTGTCACGGGGATGTCTGCTAAATCTGTGACTAGTAACTTGGAGGCATTTGGAAATGCTAACAGAGGCACACAACACAAGTAAAATCTTCAGTTGCCATAAGCCCCAAGGAATACCTCCCTAAGGAGCTGCCTCAGGATATATGAAAGGAGGTGCAATGTATATACACAGCAGAGGGTTAAAAACCCCCTACACTGTCAACAAAATCCACCCCCACCAAGAAAACCAAGCAACAACAACAAGAGCCCCAAAGCCCACCACACAAAAGGCCTGGGGGACGTGGTAAGCATGTTTGGAAATGAGTTATTTCAGTGTGCCAAATACTCAGTAGAAGATTCTCTGGAGAAATGAACAGTGCAGAAGTGCAAAGTTCTCTCGCCCAGCACAGAGTGCTGGCTTACAGAAGCTCTGGGATTTGTTCATTACAGCAACACAGAATAATAATAGAATACTAGAATAAACCAGGGTGGAAGAGACCTTCAAGATCATCGTGTCCAACCTATTATCCAGCACCACCTAATCAATGAAACCATGCAACCAAGCACCCCAGCAAGTCTCCTCCTAAATACCTCCAATGAAGGTGACTCCACCACCTCCCCAGGCAGCCCATTCCAATGGGCAATCACTCTCTCTATGAAGAATTTCTTCCTAACCTCCAGCCTAAACCTCGCCTGGCACAGCCTGAGACTGTGTCCCCTTGTTCTGGAGCTGGGTGCCTGGGAGAAGAGACCAACCTCTGCCTGGCTACAACCTCCCTTCAGGGAGTTGTAGAGAGCAAGAAGGTCTCCCCTGAGCCTCCTCTTCTCCAGGCTCAGCAACCCCAGCTCCCTCAGCCTCTCCTCACAGGGCTGTGCTCCAAACCCCCAGGTCCCTCTCTGCCTGGCTGCTCTCAGCCACTCTGACCCCAGCCTGTAGCTCTGCCTGGGGTTGCTGTGGCCAATGTGCAGCCCCTGGCACTTGGATGTGTTCAATCTCCTGCCCTTGGCCTCTGCCCATCTGCCCAGCCTGTCGAGGTCCCTCTGCAAAGCCTCTCTGCCCTCCAGCAGATCAACTCCTGCCCCCAGCTTGGTGTCGTCCACAAATTTACTGCTGATGGACTCAATGCCCTCATCCAGATCATCAATAAAGATGTTGAAGAGCATGGGGCCCAGCATTGATCCTTGGGGCACACCACTGGTGCCTGGCTGCCAGCTGGCTGTGGCACCATTCACCACTACTCTCTGGGCTCAGCCTCCAGCCAGTTCCTAACCCAGCTCAGAGTGCTGCTGTCCAAGCCAGGGGCTGACAGCTTGGCCAGGGGTTTGCTATGGGAGACAGTGTCAAAGGCCTTGGTGAAGTCCAGGTCGACATAAATGGACCAGGAGTGCTCCCAATGCTGGTACCCAAATTCTGGTACTACTAAGGCAAAGACCAAGAAGGGTTTTTTTGGCAAGACCAGAAAGCAGCATTCTGTTCTAGCTGGATATCTGACAGTATCACCCTGGAAGTCCTTTGAAACTTCTATCATTCTTTTGGTACACGGATCAATAAAACAAATACGAAGGACTAAAAGAAATGCAAACAGATTTTCATTCACTGGGAGCCCTGGCAGCAGCAGTGGGGCTAGGGAGCAAGTAGAGAAAAAGAGAAAAGAAAATCTGTGTTTGCCACCCATAACAATGGGTACTTGAACCAACAGACTGAAAAGTTCTATAGAGACACTTCAGCAAACTGGGGAAACCCAGCAGCAGCCACTGACAGCTCTGCCAAGGTTTGCATGAGGTTTTTATCAAATTAAGCGAAACTTGGTACTAGGATCATATTATGTATTGATACACAAACAGTCTCACACCATGCAATGAATTTTTGACACAATTCAAGAGAAATGTGACATCACAAAGTGAGCAGGAGTTCAGAGTGCATCTCGATGTGAATGCCACTCTCATGCGAGGTGGTGCACTAGGCTTTTTCTTGCTGTCAGCCGATCAGCCTGGCACCTGTCTGTCAGAAGAAACGTTGCTTGTGTGCCAACACAATTACCTGACTGCATCTTTGTGAAGCACAGCTGAAGCTAAACATAAATGCAAAAATGAAGCACAGCCTCACGGTACGCCGGAGTGTCGGCAGCACATCCATCCGCTCATCGGCTGGGGTGCCACTCATGCTAATGCTGAAGTAGATCTCAAACAGCTGCCTGGCACGGAGTGTGTACGGTGTGTCCATTCCAGTGATTCTCCCGTCATGTGCTTTCCATCTCTTGGGATGTGCACACTTCAGAAGCTATTTACAACAGAGCAGAACAGAACAAAACAGAACAGGCCAGGTTGTAAGAGACCTTCAAGATCATCGTGTCCAACCTATCATCCAACACCACCTAAACAACTAACCACTGCACCAGCACCCCCGCAGTCTCCTCCTGAACACCTCCAATGAAGGTGACTCCACCACCTCCCCAGGCAGCCCATTCCAGTGGGCAATCACTCTCTCTGTATAGAACTTCTTCCTAACATCCAGCCTAAACCTCCTCTGGTGCAGCCTGAGACTGTGTCCTCTTGTTCTGGTGCTGGCTGCCTGGGAGAAGAGACCAACCTCTGCCTGGCTACAACCTCCCTTCAGGGAGTCGGAGAGAGCAAGAAGGTCACCCCTGAGCCTCCTCTTCTCCAGGCTAAGCAACCCCAGCTCCCTCAGCCTCTCCTCACAGGGCTGTGTTCCAAGCCCCTCACCAACCTTGTTGCCCTTCTCTGGACACACACCAACAAGTCAACATCCTTCCTAAACAGAGAGGCCCCGAACTGGACACAGGACTCGAGGTGTGACCTAACCAGTGCAGTGTACAGGGGCAGAATGACTTCCCTGCTCCTGCTGGCCACACTCTTCCTGATGCAGCCCAGGATGCCATTGGCCCTCTTGGCTGCCTGGGCACACTGCAGGCTCATGTTCAGCCTACCATCAACCAGCACCCCCAGGTCCCTGTAGACCAACCTCCGCCTGTCTATGACTTCCCTCCAGGTAGTTGTAGAGAGCAATGAGGTCTCCCCTGAGCCTCCTCTTCTCCAGGCTAAGCAACCCCAGCTCCCTCAGCCTCTCCTCACAGGGCTGTGCTCAAGGCCTCTCCCCAGCCTTGTTGCCCTTCTCTGGACATATTCAAGAGTCTCAATGTCCTTCTTAAACTGAGGTGCCCAAAACTGGACACAGGACTCAAGGTGCAGCCTAACCAGTGCTGAGCACAGGGCACAATGACTTCCCTGCTCCTGCTGGCCACACTATTTCTGATACAGGCCAGGATGCCATTGGCCTTCTTGGCCACCTGGCCACACTGCTGGCTCATGTTCATCCAGCTGTCAATCAGTACCCCCAGGTCCCTTTCTGCCTGGCAGCTCTCAGCCACACTCACCCCAGCCTGTAGCACTGCATGGGGCTGTTGTGGCCAAAGTGCTGCACCTGGCACTTGGACTTGTTGAATGCCCTGACATTCACCATAGACACAGGCAGTTAACAGACTTAATGATGCACTGATAGTTCTTCAGTCACCAATAGAAGAAATTCTTGCTTTGGAAGGATAACTCAATGGTATTGACATGAGCAACCAGATAATGTGGATTATTTGCATGATTTACTGAGTAACAATATTTACTTTTTGGCAGGCAGTTTGCAAATTCCTCTTCTGTTCTTGTACTTTGGTATTCTTCATGTTCAGCCTAAAATTACCATACTGACCTTATCCAGAAAGTGCAATATTGCTTGTTGATTCTCCTCATCTGCATTTAGTTTGTGTCTCCCAATGGAAGCAATCAGCTGCGCCTCTTGTTCCAGAAGTCCACAAAGTGCAGCCTTTCTTTCGGCTCCAGTAAGACTTCTGTTCATCTTCTCTGTCTCCTCCTGCCTCCATACTACACATAAAAATAATTTGGGTATTGTTTACAGTATGGTTTCCAGTGAAACTTCTACTTTTATAATCAAGAAATAATTGTTTTTCAATATTCATCAAAAGCCAGTTCCAACATAGCCCATAAATGAATGTAAATTCTCCTTCCATGCCCAGGTGACTGCCTGGTGGATGTGGGGCAGGCTGTGGATGTGGTCTGCCTGGACCTCAGCAAGGCCTTTGACACCGTCCCCCACAGCAAACTGCTGGCCAAGCTGTCAGCCCCTGGCTTGGACAGCAGCACTCTGAGCTGGGTTAGGAAGTGGCTGGAGGCTGAGCCCAGAGAGTGGTGGTGAATGGTGCCACAGCCAGCTGGCAGCCAGGCACCAGTGGTGTCCCCCAGGGATCAGTGCTGGGCCCCATGCTCTTCAACATCTTTACTGATGATCTGGATGAGGGCATTGAGTCCATCATCAGTAAATTTGCAGAGGACACCAAGCTGGGGGCAGGAGTTGATCTGCTGGAGGGCAGAGAGGCTCTGCAGAGGGACCTCGACAGGCTGGACAGATGGGCAGAGGCCAAGGGCAGGAGATTGAACACATCCAAGTGCCAGGTGCTGCACATTGGCCACAGCAACCCCAGGCAGTGCTACAGGCTGGGGGCAGAGTGGCTGAGAGCAGCCAGGCAGAGAGGGACCTGGGGGTGCTGGTTGATGGTAGGCTGAACATGAGCCTGCAGTGTGCCCAGGCAGCCAAGAGGGCCAATGGCATCCTGGCCTGCATCAGGAACAGTGTGGCCAGCAGGAGCAGGGAGGTCATTGTGCCCCTGTACACTGCACTGGTTAGGCCACACCTTGAGTCCTGTGTCCAGTTCTGGGCCCCTCAGTTTAGGAAGGAGGTTGACTTGCTGGAAGGTGTCCAGAGAAGGGCAAGAAAGCTGGGGAGGGGCTTGGAACACAGCCCTGTGAGGAGAGGCTGAGGGAGCTGGGGTTGCTTAGCCTGGAGAGGAGGAGACTCAGGGGTGACCTTGCTCTCTGCAACTCCCTGCAGGGAGGTTGTAGCCAGGCAGAGGTTGGTCTCTTCTCCCAGGCAACCAGCACCAGAACAAGAGGACACAGTCTCAGGCTGCGCCAGGGCAGGTTTAGGCTGGAGGTGAGGAAGAAGTTCTACACAGAGAGAGTGATTGCCCACTGGAATGGGCTGCCCAGGGAGGTGGTGGAGTCACCTTCATTGGAGGTGTTCAGGAGGAGACTTGCTGGGGTGCTTGGTGCCATGGGTTAGTTGTTTGGGTGGGTTGGATTGGTTGATAGGTTGGATGTGATGATCTTGAAGGTCTCTTCCAACCTGGTGGTGTATTGTGTATTGTGTATAACTAATTTTATGTTAGTGATCAGAGCAATGGGATTAGTTAGACCCTGTCATGATTTTCCCCTTTTGCATCCAGTGATAATTTATTTGCATTCTACCACTTTCCACTCAAGACAAGTGCAGTACTGCTCCCAGTTCTGGAGCCCCTATTGCAAGAGGGATCTGGAGGTGCTGGAAGGTGTCCAGAGAAGGGCCACGAGGAGGACCAGAGGGCTGGAGCACCTCTCCTGTGAGGACAGACTGAAGGAGTTGGGGCTGTTCAGTCTGGAGAAGAGAAGGCTCCCAGGTGACCTCATTGTGGCCTTCCAGGATCTGAAGGGGGCTACAGGAAGCCTGGGGAGGGACTGCTCAGGCTCTCAGGGAGTGATAGGACTAGGGGGAATGGACTGAAGCTGGAGGTGGGGAGATTCAGGCTGGAGGTGAGGAGAAAGTTCTTCCCCCTGAGAGTGGTGAAGCCCTGAATGGGTTTGTCCAGGGAGTGGTTGAGGCCCTGTCCCTGAGGTGTTTAAGCCCAGGCTGGATGAGGCTGTGGGCAGCCTGCTCTAGTGTGGGGTGTCCCTGCCCATGGCAGGGGGGTTGGAACTAGATGATCCTTGTGATCCCTTCCAACCCTGACTGATTCTATGATCCTATGATTCTATGAATTTCCCAGGCATCAGCCTAGAACTGCCACACAGCCTCACACCCAGACAATGCTGATCTGCACAGAGCTCCTGGCTTGAAATGGCACCAGGCTGTCCTGCCTTTCACCCTGTTGCTCATCACAAGTGTCCCTAATGCCCTCGCAGCAGAGCCACAGCAGCCAGCACAGCCCTCTAGCTGCAGCAGAAGTTGGCTCTTGCAGCTGCCCATCAGGTCGTTCTGTCTACCTGGTGCTCTGCCCTGCTGTCACCACCTGAAAAGATGATGAAGTTCAACAAGGGCCAGGGAGAGTCTCCCACCTGGGAAAGGTCAACCCCATGGATGACTTGCTGGAGAACAGTGAAGGGGAAAGGGACCTGGGGGTCCTAGTGGATGGAAGTTGACCATGAGCAGCAATGTGCTCATGTGGCCAAGAAGGCTAATGGCATCCTGGATTATATTAGAAGGGCTGTGCTTAGGTCAAGAGAGGTTCTCCTCCCTCTCTACTCTGCCCTGCTGGGGCCACATCTGGAGTATTGTGTCCAGTTTCTGGGCCCCTCAGTTCAGGAAGCACCTCAGGGAACTGCTTGAAAGAGTCCAGCACAGAGCCACAAAAATGATGGAGTGGAGATCTTGCCTAGGAGGAGAGCCTGAGGGAGCTGAGGGCTCTGTAGCTTGGAGAGGAGGAGCCTGAGTGTGACCTGATTGCTGGTAATGAAGATCTGCAGGGTGAGTGCCCAGAGGCTGGAGCCAGGCTCTGCTGGGTGGTGCCCAATGAGGGGCAATGTAGTTGAGGCATAGGAAGTTCCATGGAAACAGGATGAAAAAGTTTTTTCCCTGTGAGGGCCCAGAGCCCTGGAACAGGGTACCCGAGAGGTTTGTGGAGTCTCCTTCTCTGGAGCCTTCCCAGCCCCATCTGGATGTGTTCCTGTGTGACCTGGGGCTGGAAGGGACATCTAGGGGTCATAGAATCATAGCATGGGAGGGGCTGGAAGGGACTTCAAGGGGTCACAGAATCATAGAATGGGAGGGCTGGAAGGGACTTCAAGGGGTCACAGAATCATAGAATGGGAGGGCTGGAAGGGGATTCCAGGGATTTTAGAGTCTTAGAATGGGAGGTGCTGGAAGGGACCTCATGGGGTCAGAGAATCAAAGAATGGGAGGGGCTGGAAGGGATCTCCAGGTGTGTTAGTATCTTAGAATGGGAAGGGTGGAAGGGACCTCCAGGGGTCAGACAATCATAGAATGGGAGGGGCTGGAAGGGATCTCCAGGGTTCAGAGAATCCTGGAATGGGAGGGGCTAGCAGGGACAACCATGGGTCATAGATTCATGGAATGGGAGTGGCTGGAATGGACCTCCAGGGGTCAAAGAATCCTAGAATGGGAGGGGCTGGAAGGGAACTCCATGGGTCATAGAATCTTAGAATGGGAGAGGCTGGAAGGGGCTTTCAGGGGTCCTATAAGCTTAGAATGGGAGGGGCTGGAAGGGAGCTCCAGGGGTCATAGAATCTTAGAATGGAGGACCTGGAAGGGACCTCCTGAGACCATAGAATCATATAATGGGAGGGGCTGGAGGGGACCTCTTAAGGTCATAGAATCCAAGAATGGGAGGGGTTGGAAGGGACCTTCAGGGGTCATTGAATCATAGAATGGGAGGGGCTGGAAGGGACCTTCATAGTTCATAGAATCCAGGAATGGGAGAGGCTGGAGGGGACCACCAGGGATCATAGAATCAAGGAATGGGAGGGGCTGGAAGGGATCTCCAGGGTCATTGAATATTACAATGGAGGGGCTGGAAAGCAGCTCCTGGGTGTTAGAAACATAGAATTGGAGGGGCTGGAAGGGATCTCCAGGGGTCAAAGAATCATAGAATGGGAGGGGTGGATGCGAGGTTGACCACGAGCCAGCAATATGCTCGTGTGGCCAAGAAGGTGAATGCCATTCTGGGGTGGATTAGCAGGGGGGTGGTCAGTAGGTCAAGAGAGGTTCTCTACCCCCACTACTCAGCCCTGGTAAGGCTGCATCTGGAGTCTTGTGTCCAGTTCTGGGCCACTCAGCTCAGGGCGGACAGGGAACTGCTTGCAAGAGTCCAGCACAGAGCCAGTAAAAGGATGAAGGGAACGGAACGTATTCCTTACGAGGAGAGACTGAGGGAGCTGGGGTTCTGTAGCTTGGAGAGGAGGAGACTAAGGGCTGACCTCATTCATGTTTAACAGTATGTAAAGGGTGAGTGCCAAGAGGATGGAGCCAGGCTCTTCTCAGTGATGCCCAATGACAGGACAAGGGGCAATGGGTGGAGGTGGAAGCGTAGGAAGTTCCGTGGAAACACAAGGGGAAAAATTTTCCCTGGGAGGGTGACAGAACCCTGGAAGAGGCTACCCAGGGGGGTTGTGGAGTCTCCCTCTCCGGAGGTATTCAAGACCCGCCTGTGTGACATGGTCTGGGTGATCCTGCTCTGGCAGGGGTGTTGGACTAGCTGATCATTTGAAGTCCCTTCCAGCCCCTAATACTCTGTGATTCTGTGATTATGTCTTGAAAATTTAGCCATGAAGCCCCCCCTGTTGCTGTACAGATGATGCTAGTACCTTTGAGCCATAGGACAGTCATAGAAGAAAACTTTGATTTGTCAGCTAGACTTCTGCCTTTTCTCAATGCATAGCTTGTAACCACCTTTGAAAGTACAGCCATACTTCAAGAGTTTCAGGGCTTCTTCTTCATGACATAGAATATGCCATACCACAGGAAGAAGTTTCAGTAGCTTTTGGCTTGTTTTTCAACCTGTCCACAACATGCACAAAACAACGCAAAAATTCTTGTCAAACCCGTTGTTTTCTGTTATTGGCAATGCTCTTTCAGAAGGTACCTGAATCGAGAAAACCATCCTAGCATCATCTTGGTAATCAGCTCCAGACGTTCTGAGATTTTCCAGAGTAAGTTTGTACTTCAAAAATGTTTCTCCTTGCTGAGCCTCACTATCAAGCTTGTAGCACAACCGACATCTGCCAACGGTGCGGGAGCTAGCGGAACTGGAAACTCAGCAGACATTAAGTGGTTTCTGCAACTCTGACAGAAGAACAGTTTTAGAAAGCTTCAGGGGATCTGGTGGGACCTAACAAAAGAAACAACAAATTAATTTACTGCTGGCAGCCAGGCACCAGTGGTGTGCCCCAGGGATCAGTGCTGGGCCCCATGCTCTTCAACATCTTGATTGATGATCTGGAGGAGGGCATCGAGTCCATCATCAGTAAATGTGCAGATGACACCAAGCTGGGGGCAGGAGTTGATCTGCTGGAGGGCAGAGAGGCTTTGCAGAGGGACCTCGACAGGCTGGACAGATGGGCAGAGGCCAAGGGCAGAGATTGAACACATCCAGTGCCAGGTGCTGCACATGGCCACACCACCCCAGGCAGTGCTACAGGCTGGGGCAGAGTGGCTGAGAGCAGCCAGGCAAGAGGGACCTGGGGGTGCTGGTTGATTGTAGGCTGAACATGAGCCTGCAGTGTGCCCAAGCAGCCAAGAGGGCCAATGGCATCCTGGCCTGCATCAGGAAGAGTGTGGCCAGCAGGAGCAGGGAGGTCATTGTGCCCCTGGACACTGCACTGGTTAGGCCACACCTTGAGTCCTGTGTCCAGTTCTGGGCCCCTCAGTTCAGGAAGGAGGTTTACTTGCTGGAAGGTTCCCAGAGAAGGGCAACAAAGTTGGGAGGGTTTGGAAGACAAGCCCTGTGAGGAGAGGCTGAGGGAGCTGGGGTTGCTTAGCCTGGAGAGGAGGAGACTCAGTGGTGGCCTTCTTGCTCTCTACAACTCCCTGAAGGGAGGTTGTAGCCAGGCATGGTTGGTCTCTTCTCCCAGGCAGCCAGCACAAACAAGAGGACACAGTCTCAGGCTGCACCAGGGAGGTTTAGGCTGGAGGTTAGGAGGAAGTTCTACCAGAGAGGAGTGATTGCCCATTGGAATGGCTGGCTGCCCAGGGAGTGGTGGAGTCACCTTCATTGGAGGTGTTCAGGAGGAGACTTGCTGGGGTGCTTGTGCCCTGGGTTAGTTGTTTGGGTGGGTTGGATTGGTTGATGGGTTGGACATGATGATCTTGAAGGTCTCTTCCAACCTGGTGTAGTGTATTGTATTATTATTACTTGTGTGTCACTAACTCTGTCAGTTATGGAAGTATTCTAACATGTACAAGCCAGTAATATTTAGTTTTAAATATAGAATAGAACAGACTAGACTAGTTAGAAGAGACCTTTGAGATCATCGAGTCCAACCTATCATCCAACACCATCTAATCAACTAAACCATGCAACCAAGCACCCTAACAAGTCTCCTCCCAAACGCCCCCAGTGATGGTGACTCCACCACCTCCTCAGGCAGCCCATTCCAATGGGCAATCACTCTTTCTATGAAGAATTTCTTCTTAACATCCAGCCTAAACCTCCCCTGGCGCAGCTTGAGACTGTGTCCTCTTGTTCTGCTGCTGGTTGCCTGGGAGAAGAGACCAGCCCCCACCTGGCCACAACCTCCCTTCAGGTAGCTGTAGTTCTGCCCTGAGCCTCCTCTTCTCCAGGCTAAGCAACCCCAGCTCCCTCAGTGTTTGGGTTTTCAAACAGAAGACCAAACCCATTGTATTTTCTCAGTGTGCTTGTAAAAATCAGTTATATAAAGCAGTTAAATTAAGCTACATGAGGACTGTAGACATTATGCTCCAGTGCTGGTGCTGGTGCTTTTGCATATGCATTTGTAGATATTCTGAATAGATGACAACAAATACACAAAGATAACTCTTCTGCATTTATTTTTCATACAGATCTACACTTCATGCCCGAGACGCAATGCTCGGCTCATGGCATACCATATTTCAGCAATGACTATGAAATCAGAGCCACATGTCAAAACCAACATAGGGTAAGATACACCATTAAACTTGCCAGTGACCTCCTCATCCTCACATTGCTTCACAGGTTCTGGAAGTAATATAATGTAGTCTGTGCAAGGCCTTGTTTGCAATTGGGTAGTTTGAGAAGTCTGATAATCAAGCTATGTATTGCAGTCACTTGCCTTTATTGGTTTGGAAAGTACCCCAAGGACTTAGTCACTTTGACTGACTGTTGATGAATTCCCATCTTTTTTTATGGGAAGGTTAAAAGATTCCAATAAAAATATAGGGGCAATTTAGCCTTCAACACAAGGGACCGTTAGCTGCAGGAGGGAATACGATCAGGAACAGGTCAGCAGCTGCAGTCAACAAGTGGCTCAGAGGCTGGTGCAGTCGAAAGAATTTTGGGTTTTTCGATCTTGGAGAACTTTTTACTGCAGCAGGTCAGCTGGCAACAGATGGACTCCAGCTGTCCCAGAGGAGGGGGAAGGTCATAGTATACAAGAATGGCCTGTCCCCCGAAGGGAAAAAGATTCTGGGAAGAGAATTGGCAGGCCTCATTGACAGGGCTTTAAACTAGCTTCGAAGGGGGAAGGGGCTGGAACCAGTCGCCTCAGGCAGGAGTCTGGGGGAGGTAAGCCAGAGCTAGAGGTGAAACCAGCAGCCTAGCTTCAGTGCATGGACACTAATGCACGAAGCATGGGTAACAAACAAGAGGAGCTGGAAGCCCTGTTGCAGCAGGAAAGTTATGATGTAGTTGCCATCACAGAGACGTGGTGGGACGACTCACATGACTGGAGCGCTGCAATTGACGCTACAGGCTGTTCAGGAGGGACAGGCAAGGAAGAAGGGGTGGAGGGGTGCCCTGTACACAGGGAGGCACTAGATGCCGTCGAGATGGAGATCAGGGACGATCGGGTTGAGTGCTTGTGGGTGAGAATTAGAGGGAGGATCGGGAGGGCAGACATCCTGGTTGGAGTCTGTTATAGACCTCCCAACCAGGAGGAAGATGTAGATGAGGCATTCTATAGGCAGCTTAAGGCTGTCTCAAGATCACCTGACGGCGTTCTCATGGGCGACTTCAACCTGCCTGATATCTGCTGGGATCTCAGCACAGCAGAAAGAAGGCAGTCTAGGAGGTTTCTGGAGTGTATGGAGGACAGCTTCTTATCCCAGGTTCTGCGTGAACCTACCAGGGGTAAGGCTCTGCTTGACCTCCTCTTCACCAGCAGGGAAGGGCTGGTGGGGATGTGGTGGTCGAGGGTGTTCAGGCACCAGTGACCAGAGATAATTGAGTTTTGGTATTCACCAAGCCAAGAGGGGCAGCAAGAAGACCTCCACTCTGGACTGCAGAGGGCAGACTTCAGGCTACTCAAGGAACTAACTCAGAAGTTTCCTGGGATACAGCCCTTAGGAATAAGGGTCCAGGAGAGCTGGAGCTGCTTCAAAGAAAACTCTTGAAGCGCAGGAACAGGCTGTGCCAGTGTCCCGAAGATGAGCCCCGGGGCAGACGGCCAGCCTGGATGGGCAATGAACTCTTAATAGAACTAAGGGAAAAAAAGAGGGTGTACCATCTCTGGAAGAAAGGGGAGGCAACCCACAGAATGTTTAGGGATGTTGCTAGGACATGCAGAAAGAAAATTAGGGAGGCAAAAGCCCATTTAGAACTTAGCCTGGCCTCTGCTGTGAAGGACAACAAAAGTCCTTCTATAATACATCAATAGCAAGAGGAAGGGCAAGGACAACCTCCACTCCTTGGTGGGCACGGAGGGGAACGTTGTAACAAAGGATGAGGAAAAGGCAGAGGGACTTAACACCTTCTTTGCCTCAATCTATCCTAGCATGGCAGAACATCTTCCAGACAGCTGCCTGCAGAGCTGGCAGAAGGAGCCAGGAGCTGCATGGTTTCCCGCTGCTCCAGGAGCAGTTAGAGATCTTCTGAGCTGCTTGGACCCCACAAGGCCATGGGACCAGATGGATCCATCCTAGGTGCTGAGAGAGCTGGCAGATGAGCTGCCAGCCACTCTCCATCATTTTTCAGCAGTCCTGGCTCACTGCAGAGGTCCCAGAAGACTGGAAGCTGCCAACGTGGTGCCCATCCACAAGCAGGGCCGGTGGACGAGCCAGGGAATGATAGGCCTGGCAGCCTGACCTCAGTGCCAGGCAAGGTGATGGAGCAGTCATCCTGAGTGCAGTCACACAGCACTTACGGATGGCCAAGGGATCAGGCCTAGCCAGCATGGCTTTAGGAAGGCAGGTCCTGCTGACCAACCTGATCTCCTTCTATGATCAGGTGACTGCCTGGTTGATGTGGGCAGCTGTGGATGTGGTCTGCCTGGACCTCAGCAAGGCCCTTTGACACCGTCCCCCACAGCAAACTCCTGGCCAAGCTGTCAGCCCATGGCTTGGATGGGAGCACACTGCGTTGGGTTAGGAACTGGCTGGAGGCTGACCCAGAGAGTTGGTGAATGGTGCCACAGCCAGCTGGCAGCCAGGCACCAGTGGTGTCCCCAGGGATCAGTGCTGGGCCCCCATCCTCTTCAACATCTTGATTGATGATCTGGATGAGGGCATTGAGTCCATCATCAGTAATTTGCGGACGACACCAAGCTGGGGGCAGGAGTTGATCTGCTGGAGGGCAGAGAGGCTCTGCAGAGGGACTCGACAGGCTGGACAGATGGCAGAGGCCAAGGGCAGAGATTGAACACATCCAAGTGCCAGGTGCTGCACATTGGCCACAACCACCCCAGGCAGTGCTACAGGCTGGGGTCAGAGTGGCTGAGAGCACCAGGCAGAGAGGGACCTGGGGTGCTGGTTGATGGGAGGTTGACATGAGCCTGCAGTGTGCCCAGGCAGCCAAGAGGGCCAATGGCATCCTGGCCTGCATCAGGAAGAGTGTGGCCAGCAGGAGCAGGGAGGTCATTGTGCCCCTGTACACTGCACTGGTTAGGCCGCACCTTGAGTCCTGTTTCCAGTTCTGGGCCCCTCAGTTAGGAAAGCTGTTGTCTTACTGGAGCGTGTCCAGAGAAGGGCAACAAAGTTGGTGAGGGTTTGGAACAGCCCTGTGAGGAGAGGCTGAGGGAGCTGGGGTTGCTTAGCCTGGAGAAGAGGAGACTGAGGGGTGACCTTCTTGCTCTCTCCAACTCCCTGAGGAGGTTGTAGCCAGGCAGAGGTTGGTCTCTTCTCCCAGGCAGCCAGCACCAGAACAAGAGGACACAGTCTCAGGCTGCGCCAGGGCAGGTTTAGACTGGATCTTAGGAAGAAGTTCTATACCGAAGAGAGTGATGCCCACTGGAATCAGCTGCCTGTGGAAGTGGTGGAGTCACCTTCATGGGAGGTGTTCAAGAAGAGGCTTGATGGGGTGCTTGGTGCCAGGGTTTAGTTTTTCAGTTGTTTAGGTGGGTTGTATTGTAGTGTATTGTACTGTATTGTACTGTATTGTATTTAGGTGGGTTGGATTGGTTGATGGGTTGGACGTGATGATCTTGAAGGTCTCTTCCAACCTGGTGTATTGTATTGTATTGTATTGTATTGTATTGTATTGACTGTTAACCAAAAGCTACAGCGGACAAAAATCTCCTGTCTTTAGCCTCTGCTACATCACAGCTAGATAAACCTATCCAACCACCCAGCCTAAAAAACTGTTAGTTAGTTCTGAACATGAGCCGCATGTGGCCAGGGGGCCAAGAAGGCCAATAGCATCCTGGCCTGCATCAGGAAGAGTGTGGCCAGCAGGAGCAAGGAAGTCATTCTGCCCCCGCACTCAGCACTGGTTAGGCCACACCTTGAGTCCTGTGTCCAGTTCTGGGCCCCTCAGTTTAGGAAAGATGTTGACTTGCTGGAAGGTGTCCAGAGAAGGGCAACAAAGCTGGGGAGGGCTTTGGAACACAGCCCTGTGAGGAGAGGCTGAGGGAGCTGGGGTGCTTACCTGGAGAGGAGGAGACTCAGGGGAACCTTCTGCTCTCTACAACTACCTGAAGGAGGTTGTAGCCAGGCAGAGGTTGGTCTCTTCTCCCAGGCAGCCAGCACCAGAACAAGAGGACACAGTCTCATCAGGCTGCACCAGGGGGTTTAGGCTGGATGTTAGGAAGAAGTTCTACACAGAGAGAGTGATTGCCCATTGGGATGGCTGCCAGGAGGTGGTGGAGTCACCATCCCTGGAGGTGTTCAGGAGGAGACTTGCTGGGGTGCTTGGTGCCATGGGTTAGTTGTTTAGGTGGTGTTGGATTGGTTGATAGGTTGGACACGATGATCTTGAGGGTCTCTTCCGACCTGGTTATTCTATTGTATTCTATTGTACTCTACCCATGCCCTGTGCTTCCTACATGACTATATAAGATCATTGGTGTGAAGTCTGTGTACTGGACAGATTTTACTGCTTAAGGAACTCCCACAGCAGTTCTACTGCAAAATGTCAAATAAAAAGCTTTCATTGTTCTCCATTCCCCTTCTCCACCATCCTTATTTCAGTGGCCACTATCTCAGACTGCAAAATAGGAATAATACCTGAAGTACCCTTCCAACTTCAGGGTTGAACCTTGGACTTTCAGTATACTGAAGGAATAATGTACGAATTCTTCTCCTCAGTCCTTCTAAGTTGTGTTCCTTCACCTCTCTCGACATAAGATCAACTTCTCTGTCAACTAATTCCACCCCTTCTTGTGTTAGTTTACATTCATGTTCCTGAAAGAAAATACAAATAGGAAGAAAACAAATTCCACAACAATAAGGAAACAACAGCTATGCAAGGAACTATGAACTCTAGGACAAGCACTCATATCACAGAAGAACCTCTTAGTGTCTTAGGAACTGCCTCCAAGAAACTAATGTGAAGAGCTACAAATTTGAGAAGACTCAGACAGACTCCTCTCCAGTGTCACGGGGATGTCTGCTAATCTGTGACTAGTAACTTGGAGGCATTTGGAAATGCTAAGCAGAGGCACACAACACAAGTAAAATCTTCAGTTGCCATAAGCCCCAAGAAATACCTCCCTAAGGAGCTGCCTCAGGATATATGAAAGGGTGCAATGGATATGCACAGCAGAGGTTAAAAACCCCCTACACTGTCAACAAAGTCCACCCCCACCAAGAAACCAAGCAACAACAACAAGAGCCCCAAGCCCACCACACAAAAGGCCTGGGGGACGTGGTAAGCATGTTTGGAAATGAGTTATTTCAGTATGCCAAATACTCAGTAGAAGATTCTCTGAGAAATGAACAGTGCAGAAGTGCAAAGTTCTCTCGCCCAGCACAGAGTGCTGGCTTACAGAAGCTCTGGGATTTGTTCATTACAGCAACACGAATATAATAGAATACTAGAATAAACCAGGGTGGAAGAGACCTTCAAGATCATCGTGTCCAACCTATTATCCAGCACCCACCTAATCAATGAAACCATGCAACCAAGCACCCCATCAAGTCTCCTCCTAAATACCTCCAATGAAGGTGACTCCACCACCTCCCCAGGCAGCCCATTCCAGTGGGCAATCACTCTCTCTATGAAGAATTTCTTCCTAACCTCCAGCCTAAACCTCGCCTGGCACAGCCTGAGACTGTGTCCTCTTGTTCTGGTGCTGCTTGCCTGGGAGAAGAGACCAACCTCTGCCTGGCTACAACCTCCCTTCAGGGAGATGGAGAGAGCAAGAAGGTCTCCCCTGAGCCTCCTCTTCTCCAGGCTAAGCAACCCCAGCTCCCTCAGCCTCTCCTCACAGGGCTGTGCTCCAAGCCCTCACCACCTTTTTGTTGCCCTTCTCTGGACACTTCCAGCAAGTCAACTCCTTCCTAAACTGAGGGGCCCAGAACTGGACACAGGACTCAAGGTGTGGCCTAACCAGTGCAGTGTCAGGGCAGAATGACCTCCCTGCTCCTGCTGGCCACACTGCTCCTGATGCAGACCAGGATGCCATGGCCCTCTTGGCTGCCTGGGCACACTGCAGCTCATGTTCAGCCTACCATCAACCAGCACCCCCAGGTCCCTCTCTGCCGGCTGCTCTCAGCCACTCTGACCCCAGCCTGTAGCACTGCCTGGGGTTGCTGTGGCCAATGTGCAGCACCTGGCACTTGGATGTGTTCATCTCCTGTCCTTGGCCTCTGCCCATCTGTCCAGCCTGTCGAGGTCCCTCTGCAAAGCCTCTCTGCCCTCCAGCAGATCAACTCCTGCCCCCAGCTTGGTGTCATCTGGAAATTTACTGATGATGGACTCAATGCCCTCCTCCAGATCATCAATCAAGATGTTGAAGAGCATGGGGCCCAGCACTGATCCCTGGGGCACACCACTGGTGCCTGGCTGCCAGCTGGCTGTGCCATTCACCACCACTCTCTGGCTCGGCCCTCCAGCCAGTTCCTAACCCAGCTCAGAGTGCTGCTGCCCAAGCCAGGGCTGACAGCTTGGCCAGGGTTTGCTATGGGGGACAGTGTCAAAGGCCTTGGTGAAGTTCGGTCGACATAAGTGGACCAGGAGTGCCCCAATGCTGGTACCCAAATTCTGGTACTACTAAGGCAAAGACCAAGAAGGGTTTTTTTGGCAAGACCAAAAGCAGCATTCTATTCTAGCTGGTATCTGACAGTATCACCCTGGAAGTACTTTGAAACTTCTATCATTCTTTTGGTACACGGATCAATAAAACAAATACGAAGGACTAAAAGAAATGCAAACAGATTTTCATTCACTGGGACCCTGGCAGCAGCAGTGGGGCTAGGGAGCAGTAAAGAAAAGAGAAAAGAAAATCTGTGTTTGCCACCCATAACAATGGGTACTTGAACCAACAGACTGAAAAGGTTCTATAGAGACACTTCAGCAAACTGGGGAAACCCAGCAGCAGCCACTGACAGCTCTGCCAAGGTTTGCATGAGGTTTTCATCAAATTAAGCGAAACTGGTACTAGTATCATATTATGTATTGATACACGAAACAGTCTCACACCATGCAATGAAATTTTTGACAACAATTCAAAGAGAAATGTGTACATCACAAAGTGCAGGAGTTCAGAGTGCATCTCGGATGTGAATGCCACTCTCATGCGAGGTGGTGCACTAGGCTTTTTCTTGCTGTCAGCCGATCAGCCTGGCACCTGTCTGTCAGAAGAAACGTTTGCTTGTGTGCCAACACAATTACCTGACTGCATCTTTGTGAAGCACAGCTGAAGCTAAACATAAATGCAAAAATGAAGCACAGCCTCACACGGTACGCCGGAGTGTCGGCAGCACATCCATCCCTCTCATCGTGCTGGGTTGCCACTCATGCTAATGCTGAAGTAGATCTCAAACAGCTGCCTGGCACGGAGTGTGTACGGTGTGTCCATTCCAGTGATTCTCCCGTCAGTGCTTTCCTCTCTCTTGGGCTGTGCACACTTCAGAAGCTATTTACAACAGAGCAGAGCAGAGCAGAGCAGAGCAGAGCAGAACAGAACAGAACAGAAATAGAATAGAATAGAATAGAATAGAATAGAATAGAATAGAATAGGCCAGGTTGTAAGAGACCTTCAAGATCATCGTGTCCAACCTATCATCCAACACCACCCAAACAACTAACCCATGGCACCAAGCACCCCAGCAAGTCTCCTCCTGAACACCTCCAATGAAGGTGACTCCACCACTTCCCTGGGCAGCCCATTCCAATGGGCAATCACTCTCTCTGTAGAACTTCTTCCTAACCTCCAGCCTAAACCTGCCCTGGTGCAGCCTGAGACTGTGTCCTCTTGTTCTGGTGCTGGCTGCCTGGGAGAAGAGACCAACCTCTGCCTGGCTACAACCTCCCTTCAGGGAGTTGGAGAGAGCAAGAAGGTCACCCCTGAGCCTCCTCTTCTCCAGGCTAAGCAACCCCAGCTCCCTCAGCCTCTCCTCACAGGGCTGTGTTCCAAACTCCTCACCAACTTTGTTGCCCTTCTCTGGACACCTTCCAGCAAGTCAACCTCCTTCCTAAACTGAGGGGCCCAGAACTGGACACAGGACTCGAGGTGTGGCCTAACCAGTGCAGTGTACAGGGGCAGAATGACCTCCCTGCTCCTGCTGGCCACACTCTTCCTGATGCAGCCCAGGATGCCATTGGCCCTCTTGGCTGCCTGGGCACACTGCAGGCTCATGTTCAGCCTACCATCCACCAGCACCCCCAGGTCCTGTAGACCAACCTCCGCCTGTCTACGACTTCCCTTCAGGTAGTTGTAGAGAGCAATGAGGTCTCCCCTGAGCCTCCTCTTCTCCAGGCTAAGCAACCCCAGCTCCCTCAGCCTCTCCTCACAGGTCTGTGCTCAAGGCCTCTCCCCAGCCTTGTTGCCCTTCTCTGGACATATTCAAGAGTCTCAATGTCCTTCTTAAACTGAGGGGCCCAAAACTGGACACAGGACTCAAGGTGCAGCCTAACCAGTGCTGAGCACAGGGCACAATGACTTCCCTGCTCCTGCTGGCCACACTATTTCTGATACAGGCCAGGATGCCATTGGCCTTCCTGGCCACCTGGCCACACTGCTGGCTCATGTTCATCCAGCTGTCAATCAGTACCCCCAGGTCCCTTTCTGCCTGGCAGCTCTCAGCCACTCTCACCCCAGCCTGTAGCACTGCATGGGGCTGTTGTGGCCAAAGTGCTGCACCTGGCACTTGGACTTGTTGAATGCCCTGACATTCACCATAGACACAGGCAGTTAACAGTCTTAATGATGCACTGATAGTTCTTCAGTCACCAATAGAAGAAATTCTTGCTTTGGAAGGATAACTCAATGGTATTGACATGAGCAACCAGATAATGTGGATTATTTGCATGATTTACTGAGTAACAATATTTACTTTTTGGCAGGCAGTTTGCAAATTCCTCTTCTGTTCTTGTACTTTGGTATTCTTCATGTTCAGCCTAAAATTACCATACTGACCTTATCCAGAAAGTGCAATATTGCTTGTTGATTCTCCTCATCTGCATTTAGTTTGTGTCTCCCAATGGAAGCAATCAGCTGCGCCTCTTGTTCCAGAAGTCCACAAAGTGCAGCCTTTCTTTCGGCTCCAGTAAGACTTCTGTTCATCTTCTCTGTCTCCTCCTGCCTCCATACTACACATAAAAATAATTTGGGTATTGTTTACAGTATGGTTTCCAGTGAAACTTCTACTTTTATAATCAAGAAATAATTGTTTTTCAATATTCATCAAAAGCCAGTTCCAACATAGCCCATAAATGAATGTAAATTCTCCTTCTATGATCAGGTGACTGCCTGGGGGATGTGGGGCAGGCTGTGGATGTGGTCTACCTGGACCTCAGCAAGGCCTTTGACACCGTCCCCCACAGCAAACTGCTGGCCAAGCTGTCAGCCCCTGGCTTGGACAGCAGCACTCTGAGCTGGGTTAGGAACTGGCTGGAGGCTGAGCCCAGAGAGTGGTGGTGAATGGTGCCACAGCCAGCTGGCAGCCAGGCACCAGTGGTGTGCCCCAGGGATCAATGCTGGGCCCCATGCTCTTCAACATCTTGATTGATGATCTGGATGAGGGCATCGAGTCCATCAGCAGTAAATTTGTGGACGACACCAAGCTGGGGGCAGGAGTTGATCTGCTGGAGGGCAGAGAGGCTCTGCAGAGGGACCTTGACAGGCTGGACAGATGGGCAGAGGCCAAGGGCAGGAGATTGAACACATCCAAGTGCCAGGGGCTGCACATTGGCCACAGCAACCCCAGGCAGTGCTACAGGCTGGGGGCAGAGTGGCTGAGAGCAGCCAGGCAGAGAGGGACCTGGGGGTACTGGTTGATGGTAGGCTGAACATGAGCCTGCAGTGTGCCCAGGCAGCCAAGAAGGCCAATGGCATCCTGGCCTGCATCAGGAAGAGTGTGGCCAGCAGGAGCAGGGAGGTCATTCTGCCCCTGGACACTGCACTGGTTAGGCCACACGTTGAGTCCTGTGTCCAGTTCTGGGCCCCTCAGTTCAGGAAGGATGTTGACTTGCTGGAATGTGTCCAGAGAAGGGCAACAAGGTTGGGGAGGGGTTTGGAAGACAGCCCTGTGAGGAGAGGCTGAGGGAGCTGGGGTTGCTTAGCCTGGAGAGGAGAAGACTCAGGGGTGACCTTAGTGCTCTCTACAACTACCTGAGGGGAAATTGTAGCCAGGCAGAGGTTGGTCTCTTCTCCCAGGCAGGCAGCACCAGAACAAGAGGACACAGTCTCAGGCTGTGCCAGGGGAGGTTTAGACTGGATGTTAGGAGGAAGTTCTTTACAGAGAGAGTGATTGCCCATTGGAATGAGCTGCCTGGGGAGGTGGTGGAGTCACCATCCCTGGAGGTATTCAGGAGGAGACTTGATGGGGTGCTTGGTGCCATGATCTAGTTGTTTAGGTGGATTGCATTGGTTGATAGGTTGGACACGATGATCTTGAAGGTCTCTTCCAACCTGGATTTATTGTATTGTATTGTAATGGATAAATTATACAGATGCTCTTTGAGGGTATGTTTGTCTACATCAATTCTAAATTGCCCATTCATACTCCAAACTCAGTGATGGATGTGAGAAGGAGAACTTGTCTCCTCTGGAAATGCATGATGAAATTATTTTTTTATGATGTTGCACCTGAATTAGCTGTTTAAGATTCAAGCAGCTCCAGAAGGGATAAGCAATAGGAGCTTTTAATCAGTTTCTCCTCAAAGTCCCAAGAAGAGATATCTTCTCAAAGGACTACAGACTTACTGTAGTGCCATTAGTACTCAGTGCTGAGAATGCTAGTGCTTCTTGCTGAATAATCAAGTAAAACCTAAAGAAGCCTGATGTCCTCCAAAAGTGAGAGAAAACTTGAGAGTCACGTTTAGCACTCGAGGTCTTACACTGAATATTTGAGCAGTATCATCATTCGCCACCTAAGGCAGATAAAAGTGCATTGTTAATTGGTTTACAGTCCCTTTCCTCTTCTACAACTGAACTTCAAGGGGAAGTGGTATGCAAACCACAAGATGGCAGTGACAGCAGCATGTGAATCGGTACATGCTGTAGAAGAATGTGGCCTTAGGGTCAAATCACAGTATCACAGTATCACCAAGGTTGGAAGAGACCTCGAAGATCATCGAGTCCACCCTGGCACCACAGACCTCATGACTAAACCATGGCACCAAGGGCCACGTCCAATCCCCTCTTCAACACCTCCAGGGACGGTGACTCCACCACCTCCCTGGGCAGCACATCCCAATGGCCAATGACTCTCTCGTGAAGAACTTTCTCCTCACCTCCAGCCTAAGCTTCACCAGCCACAGATTCTTGCTGCACTTTTAAGTTAGCCCAGTTAATGATGGAAACATGTAAATATGCCATATGTGCTGGCTGATGATTATTTTATAGTACCTATATTTTTACTGTAAGTGCTGATACATAATTATATGTCCTTTACAGAAATCTGTTAGTAAAATCAAACTGTGTTTACTGATTAGTGTTTCCTTTGCATACATTGCCACATTTCTTGGCTTTTCCAAGGAGTCTGTTGCATGTCCAATACATCTGGAGTTTTGCAGGGATTTCATAAAATGCAACATTTCAATAATCTTGAGCCATACCTCGAAGCATTGTTATTGTTCCAGAACAGCTATGAAAACCCAAAACCCAACATAAAGAAAACAATCCAGTAAGGGAGGTCCACTTACTGGGGAAAAAACCATAACATCCTGTGTCAGGTATGATTAGAGGCAAGAGGAGGAAAAGGAAGAAGGTTTGTTTTCTGCTTATGGCTTCCTTATCTACATTACCTTATGCTTTCTATTTGAAAAGATTTCAGTTAATTTCCTTAAGGCTCTCCAGCTGTTTGACAAGTTCTGAGTACCCAAAGACCTGTTTTTAAACGAAGACTCTTCTGCAAACGAAAGCACTGCGTAGAATTAATTTACATGGAGATTTACAAGCCTGAAGGGGGCAGCAACTGCAAAGGTAGAGCTAGTCAGCACAGTAAGCAACTTCGAACCACAGCAGCCATTGTCAGTGCCTTCTGAGTCACCGTATACACGCAATTGAATTCAAATCATTCCTCTTAATGTGTTCTATGGACAGAGCATCTACTCAGTATCATTCTTATTCCGGTTCTAATGAAAAGAAGCAGTTCATGCTTTTCAAATAAATAATCAATGTCTCCACATGGAGATGCACTGAATGTACTGATACATATTTGCACCATACAGTCAACAGGCAAGTTTTCGTATCAACACGGACTGCCTGCACTGACTGACCCTGTCACAGTAGCCTCCTGTTCAATCAGCAGCAATAACCTTCACAGATCTGTAGAGGACAATTGTGTCATTCTATTACTGTCCCAAGGATTTAGCTTGTGTAGACTGTTGCCAGTGCAAGAATGTAAAAGTAGTTTCAGATGCAGGGAGAAAACAATCCACTTCCTGGAACCACTAAGCTCTATTAAAATAAAGAGCATGACTGCAAGTCTCCATAAACAAAGTGGGTGGATCAGAAGGGGGGAGAGAGAAGATAGGGAGAGAGAGAAGAGAGAGAGAAGAGGAAAAGAATTATATTACCACACCCCTCACCCCCCCCGCCGACAGTTTGAGTCTGTGGAGGAAAGGTGCTGCAGGAGATAGGAATAGAATAGAAAGGAATAGAATAGAATAGAATAGAATAGAATAGAATAGAATAGAATAGAATAGACCAGGTTAGAAGAGACCTTCAAGATCATCACATCCAACCCATCAACCAATCCAACCCACCCAAACAACTAACCCATGGCACCAAGCACCCCAGCAAGTCTCCTCCTGAACACCTCCAATGAAGGTGACTCCACCACCTCCCTGGGCAGCCCATTCCAATGGGCAATCACTCTGTGTAGAACTTCTTCCTAACCTCCAGCCTAAACCTGCCCTGGTGCAGCCTGAGACTGTGTCCTCTTGTTATGGAGCTGGGTGCCTGGGAGAAGAGACCAACCTCTGCCTGGCTACAACCTCCCTGCAGGGAGTTGCAGAGAGCAAGAAGGTCTCCCCTGAGTCTCCTCTTCTCCAGGCTAAGCAACCCCAGCTCCCGCAGCCTCTCCTCACAGGGCTGTGTTCCAAACCCCTCACCAACTTTGTTGCCCTTCTCTGGACACCTTCCAGCAAGTCAACCTCCTTCCTAAACTGAGGGGCCCAGAGCTGGACACAGGACTCAAGGTGTGGCCTAACCAGTGCAGTGTAGAGGGGTACAATGACCTCCCTGCTCCTGCTGGCCACACTCTTCCTGACGCAGGCCAGGATGCCACTGGCCCTCTTGGCTGCCTGGGCACACTGCAGGCTCATGTTCAGCCTACCATCAACCAGCACCCCAGGTCCCTCTCTGCCTGGCGCTCTCAGCCACTCTGACCCCAGCCTGTAGCACTGCCTGGGGTTGCTGTGGCCAATGTGCAGCACCTGGCACTTGGATGTGTTCAATCTCCTGCCCTTGGCCTCTGCCCATCTGTCCAGCCTGTCCAGGTCCCTCTGCAAAGCCTCTCTGCCCTCCAGCAGATCAACTCCTGCCCCAGCTTGGTGTCATCTGCACATTTACTGATGATGGACTCAATGCCCTCCTCCAGATCATCAATCAAGATGTTGAAGAGCATGGGGCCCAGCATTGATCCTTGGGGCACACCAGTGGTGACTGGCTGCCAGCTGGCTGTGGCACCATTCACCACTACTCTCTGGGCTCAGCCTCCAGCCAGTTCCTAACCCAGCTCAGAGTGCTGCTGTCCAAGCCAGGGGCTGACAGCTTGGCCAGCAGTTTGCTATGGGCGACAGTGTCAAAGGCCTTGGTGAAGTCCAGGTCGACATAATGGACCAGGAGTGCTCCCAATGCTGGTACCCAAATTCTGGTACTACTAAGGCAAAGACCAAGAAGGGTTTTTTTGGCAAGACCAGAAAGCAGCATTCTATTCTAGCTGGATATCTGACAGTATCACCCTGGAAGTACTTTGAAACTTCTATCATTCTTTTGGTACACGGATCAATAAAACAAATACGAAGGACTAAAAGAAATGCAAACAGATTTTCATTCACTGGGAGCCCTGGCAGCAGCAGTGGGGCTAGGGAGCAAGTAAAGAAAAAGAGAAAAGAAAATCTGTATTTGCCACCCATAACAATGGGTACTTGAACCAACAGACTGAAAAGCTTCTATAGAGACACTTCAGCAAACTGGGGAAACCCAGCAGCAGCCACTGACAGCTCTGCCAAGGTTTGCATGAGGTTTTTATCAAAATTAAGCGAAACTTGGTACTAGGATCATATTATGTATTGATACACAAAACAGTCTCACACCATGCAATGAAAATTTTGACACAATTCAAAGAGAAATGTGTACATCACAAAGTGAGCAGGAGTTCAGAGTGCATCTCGGATGTGAGTGCCACTCTCATGCGAGGTGGTGCACTAGGCTTTTTCTTGCTGCCAGCCAATCAGCCTGGCACCTGTCTGTCAGAAGAAACGTTGCTTGTGTGCCAACACAATTACCTGACTGCATCTTTGTGAAGCACAGCTGAAGCTAAACATAAATGCAAAAATGAAGCACAGCCTCACGGTACGCCGGAGTGTCGGCAGCACATCCATCCGCTCATCGGCTGGGGTGCCACTCATGCTAATGCTGAAGTAGATCTCAAACAGCTGCCTGGCACGGAGTGTGTACGGTGTGTCCATTTCAGTGATTCTCCCGGCATGTGCTTTCCATCTCTTGGGATGTGCACACTTCAGAAGCTATTTACAACAGAGCAGAACAGAACAGAACAGGCCAGAATTAGAATAGAATAGAATAGAATAGAATAGAATAGAATAGAATAGAATAGAATAGGCCAGGTTGTAAGAGACCTTCAAGATCATCGTGTCCAACCTATCATCCAACACCACCCAAACAACTAACCCATGGCACCAAGCACCCCAGCAAGTCTCCTCCTGAACACCTCCAGTGATGGTGACTCCACCACCTCCCCGGGCAGCCCATTCCAATGGGCAATCACTCTCTCTGTGTAGAACTTCCTCCTAACCTCCAGCCTAAACCTCCCCTGGTGCAGCCTGAGACTGTGTCCTCTTGTTCTGGTGCAGGAGGAGAACAGCCTCCGCCTGTCTACAACCTCCCTTCAGGGAGTTGTAGAGAGCAATGAGGTCTCCCCTGAGCCTCCTCTTCTCCAGGCTAAGCAACCCCAGCTCCCTCAGCCTCTCCTCACAGGGCTTGTGCTCAAGGCCTTTCCCCAGCCTTGTTGCCCTTCTCTGGACATATTCAAGAGTCTCAATGTCCTTCTTAAATTGAGGTGGACTCTGCCCATCTGCCCAGCCTGTCGAGGTCCCTCTGCAAAGCCTCTCTGCCCTCCAGCAGATCAACTCCTGCCCCCAGCTTGGTGTCATCTGCAAATTTACTGATGATGGACTCAATGCCCTCATCCAGATCATCAATCAAGATATTGAACACGATGGGGCCCAGCACTGATCCCTGGGGCACACCACTGGTGCCTGGCCTCCAGCTGGCTGTGGCACCATTCACCACCACTCTCTGGGCTCAGCCTCCAGCCAGTTCCTAACCCAGCTCAGAGTGCTGCTGTCCAAGCCAGGGGCTGACAGCTTGGCCAGCAGTTTGCTGTGGGGGATGGTGTCAAAGGCCTTGCTGAGGTCCCGGTAGACCACATCCACAGCCTGCCCCACATCCACCAGGCAGTCACCTGGGCATAGAAGGAGATCAGGTAACTGCTATCTGAAATTTACATATACTCTGAAACACAGAGAGTCACCTTGAAAAGCATTCCTCTCCTCCTAACAAATCTTGTGCACCATTTATGAAGCAGCACTTTGCTTACCTTTTGCCCCACATTAAGTCCCTCCTTGACACTCTGCTCAGTGGATTGCCTTATGCTGCACCTTTGGGAATATTTTGCAGGACCCCAAGGATTTTTGTGTACAGTATTCGCAGGCGCTGAAGGGAGAAAAAGAGATGGTTAAAACACACACCTGGAATCATTTAACTTCTTATCCTACTGAACATACCAGCTAACTTTCCATACACCAAATACAGGGCTATGGTATTCACTCCAGAAATGTAGGATTAACAACATAGCTATGTCTGAACCACGAACTCTGTCTCAGGTAAGATGGCTTTATCAGCCCTGGGAAGTTAGCAGGGACAGATTCCTAAAACAAACAAAACAAGCAAGCAGGCACCATTCACCACCACTCTCTGGCCTCAGCCCTTCAGCCAGTTCCTAACCCAGCTCAGAGTGCTGCTCTCCAAGCCACGAGCTGTCAGCTTGGCCAGCAGTTTGCTGTGGGGGACGGTATCAAAGGCCTTCCTGAAGTCCAGGCAGACTCCATCCACAGCCTGCCCCACATCATGCAGAATGAGCTGTTTCTCCCTTCATACTCAGACTGTCTATTCTTAAGAAATCACATTTGTAACTAGACTGTTTCCAAGGCAGTACTTCATCTAGTATGATGTTGGCTGCACAGCACTTAGATGTGCAGTCACTGAATACATGGTCTTCAAAAAGCAATTGGGACTGCTTAAATGGCATCCTCTGCACAACCACTACACATAACCCTCATCAGAGTCACCTGTAGGATGCAGCTCAGCATACCAAAAACCTCCACAGAACAACTTTAAAGCCAAAGCAGGAGTTGAAGACAATCCAGAGCAGAACAGTATGCCAAAACACACATGCTGAATGCAGGTCTGCTGAAGCCTATCCCAATACTCTATCCATTTGAAGCCATACATCAAAAGATTTAGGATCATTGAATGTTTGGGGTTGGAAGGGACCTTTGTTAAGGCCGTCAAGTCTGACCTCCCTGCAGTGAGCAGAAACATCTGTAACTGGATCAGCTTGCTCTGAGCCCGGTGTCCACCTTGAATGTTTCCAGCGATGGGACACCTCTCTGGGCAACATGTTGCAGCCTTTCACCACCCCCGTTGGAAAGAGTATCTTTCTGCCGTCTAGGCTATAGCTGAGATCATGACGGAGAGAGAAGTCTAGTGTCATTCCTGATGCTCTGTATGGAAACGTAGTGTCACTGAAAGGCTGAGACCAGCTGGACTTGATGATCTTTGAGGTCTCTTCCAACCTTGGTGATTCTGTGAAAATCACAATTCTTAATATTTAAGAAACCACCAGGTCTGCTATGTCATTGCAAAACCCAAATACTGTAAGTGAGCAGACACATGCTGCCCCATACCTGAAAGAGTAAAGAAAATCTGAAGATTGAGATGTAAGATTTTGCAGTTCACTGCTAACTCCACTCCCTGAACGTTCATTAACAATTCAGATAACCTTCATAACAATTTGCTTTCGAGATGCAGTTTCAAACAGATGAGAACTTACTGCTTGGAGCCTACCTGGATGGTGTTCCTCTGCTGTAAGATACTTTCCAGGGCTTATTATTTTGTCCGTCATATCTGACACATACAAGCCAATTTTAGTCATCTGTGTTGGTGTTGTGCCTTTTGTTTGTTGTGGCTTATTTTCCCCAAAAAGGTCTGGGGAAACAAGAATGCATGTCAGATATTCATCACAGCCATTTATAACAAAAATCACAAGATACTCATCTACTGAATGCTTTTACTTGCACACTTGGCTTCCGATGTACTTCCTCATTCCTACTGGAAATAATTCTGCCACACTCTATTCTGTGGGGCAAAACCAGCCTTCTAAAAAGACAGTGCAAAGCTACAATTACCTGTGTTTCCCTACAAAGTACTTGAATTCCTTTCTCAGGTGGAGTTTTGGGTATTGTTTGTGATCCTGCATGATGAAATTCCACTCCTGTTATCCTGTTCTTAAACCCACCCAGAAATGGTTTATGATAGGTAGGTCTTTCATTGTTACAACTACATCTTGGAATGAAGCAGAAGCTGTTAAAATGAAAGTTCCAGGACAGAGAAGTTGTTTCTCTTCGTAACATCTTAAGATTAGAGCACAATCACACATATTGATACAGGCTTTAAACAGCATTCACCTCTTGGTACCCTGACAGTGATGACATCAGGCACGTGGCAGTCGTCTTGAACTGCTTTCCCAGGAAAATCTTCCTCATCAAGATACAACTTCTCAGGCTGGATAAATAAAAGCTACCCACTGATACAAGGAACTTTTACTGAAAAATCTTACCCAAACTTGCTCCAGTTCTGATGACTGAAAAGGCATGGATAACAGAAGGGTGGCAGGTAAATGACAGTGGAATCTGAAACATCTACTGTTAAGGTGATCGATACGGTCAAGTTGAAACTGTTCGAAGCCCACGTGTGCATGTGAGTCACACACTGCTGTTACTCAAATGGGAGTACAAAATACACACACATACACCTGTTTCTGGAATGAAGATTCCTATAAAGTGCCATATTAGTCTATAAACAGATACTACACCTTTTAAGAATGCATTCCTGGTCTTTTCAAGCATGTTTTTATGAGATTTTGAAAAGTCATTGCAACACCAGATGCAGGGAGAAAACAATCCACTTCCTGGAACCACTAAGTTCTATTAAAATAAAGAGCATGACTGCAAGTCTCCATAAACAAAGTGGGTGGATCAGAAGGGGGGAGAGAGAAGATAGGGAGAGAGAGAAGAGAGAGAGAAGAGGAAAAGAATTATATTACCACACCCCTCACCCCCCCGACAGTTTGAGTCTGTGAAGGAAAGGTGCTGCAGGAGATAGGAATGGATTAGAATAGAATAGAATAGAATAGAATAGAATAGAATAGAATAGACCAGGTTAGAAGAGACCTTCAAGATCATCACATCCAACCCATCAACCAATCCACCCACCCAAACAACTAACCCATGGCACCAAGCACCCCAGCAAGTCTCCTCCTGAACACCTCCAATGAAGGTGACTCACCACCTCCCTGGGCAGCCCATTCCAATGGGCAATCACTCTCTCTGTGTAGAACTTCTTCCTAACCTCCAGCCTAAACCTGCCCTGGTGCAGCCTGAGACTGTGTCCTCTTGTTATGGAGCTGGGTGCCTGGGAGAAGAGACCAACCTCTGCCTGGCTACAACCTCCCTTCAGGGAGTTGGAGAGAGCAAGAAGGTCTCCCCTGAGTCTCCTCTTCTCCAGGCTAAGCAACCCCAGCTCCCGCAGCCTCTCCTCACAGGGCTGTGTTCCAACCCCTCACCAACCTTGTTGCCCTTCTCTGGACACCTTCCAGCAAGTCAACAGCTTTCCTAAACTGAGGGGCCCAGAGCTGGACACAGGACTCAAGCTGTGGCCTAACCAGTGCAGTGGACAGGGGCACAATGATCTCCCTGCTCCTGCTGGCCACACTCTTCCTGATGCAGGCCAGGATGCCACTGGCCCTCTTGGCTGCCTGGGCACACTGCAGGCTCATGTTCAGCCTACCATCAACCAGCACCCCCAGGTCCCTCTCTGCCTGGCTGCTCTCAGCCACTCTGACCCCAGCCTGTAGCACTGCCTGGGGTTGCTGTGGCCAATGTGCAGCACCTGGCACTTGGATGTGTTCAATCTCCTGCCCTTGGCCTCTGCCCATCTGTCCAGCCTCTCGACGTCCCCCTACAAGGCCTCTCTGCCCTCCAGCAGATCAACTCCTGCCCCCAGTTTGGTGTCGTCTGGGGAAAATACTTAATTCATTATTAAAAATGTCTGCATTAAATGATAAGTGGTAGGTCTTTATGGTATTATCTTCAGCATCCTAAATATAGAGTAAAAAGATTAAAGTAATTCTGCTATAAAAACCCACTGCCTCCTCCTCGAGTTGACCTTAACATTAGAGATGAATGAGGAAAAAAAGGCCAAAGATTATCAAATACCATTATTCAACAAGCTGATGGTTTCATATAAAGGTGGGCTAGTTTTGGCTGGTATGAAGCTAATTTTATTTTTAATGGTTTGTGTAGTGCCATGTGCTGTATTTGTACTGAAAACATAGCTGATAGCATAAGGATGTTGCAGTTATTGCTAAACAGTGCTTACACAGAATAAAGGCTTTTTCTGCTTCAAGAAGAATATTAAAGTCAAATAATTCTTTTAAAACGGAAGAATTCCACTGTAAGTCAAAAGAATCAAGGAAGCATCTATTGAAATATGTCAAAACAAGGAGAGTTTTCTTCAACAAACTCTTCTGCAGATTTAAGAGCATTGCTTTACAAGAGAAAAAAAGACAACTTACATTCCACAGCATGGGACAGTACCTCAAAATCGTCTTTTGTTTTAGGGTTCAGTCTTCATACTCCCTTCTCAGTTTTTCTTCTTTTGCTTCTTCCTGGTCTTTTCAAGCATGTTTTTATGAGATTTTGAAAAGTCATTGCAACACCAGCATCCAGTAAACATGCAGAGAATGAGGGTGAGGGGTGTGCAAGAAGCCATGGTCAAGTTGCAGGGGAAAAAACAAACCATCTTTTTAAAGCTTTCATGTCCAACTCCTTTGTTACTTCTTTACCTGTTCCTGTTCCACTTGCCATATCCTCTGACAGGACCCAGGTTTGAGATGTTTGTCCCTCTCTTGATGAATCTCTTCTTTCAAGTAAAGTAGGAGCACTGTCACGGGTAACAAGAGACACGCTCTCGGACGATGCACTGAATGAGGCATCCGGCTCAAGTACATCCTGCCCCTTATTTCTGGTCACTTCGTTGCCTCGTCCTTCGCAAGGTGATTCACACTGTGCTCAACTTGGCAGCTTCTGTTCCATCCTTGACGGCTGCAGAGAAGACTGCCCCTTCCAGTCCTCCTCTCTACACCCTGTGCACTGCACAGTACCTGCAGCTTCGGAAAGCAGAGGTTTCTCTTCTGGGTCCCCATTCTTGGCCTCTCTAACTAGTCTTTCCGAGGAAGCTGGTGTCTGCTCTCCACCTGTCTTTTCCGCTGTAGCAACTTCAAGACAACTATCTGATGTATCATCCATCTCCTAAAGCATCGGTCGCACATTTTTAACCTGCCTGCAAGAATAATCCCATTATCTACTTAAAATTTCATACTGGCCCATTTCTGCTTGCGAGAATATGGCGGGGGGTCTTTACTTCCACCAAACACACAACACTTAACATCTCACTGGTCTTTCACAGTAGTAATGCTGCACAGCATTGCCAGCAGGGCATCCGGAGAACTCTGCTATCATCAATCTATACAGTCTTTATATAGCTATAAACGCTTTACAGACCAGTGTTACCCAGAGGCAGCACACCCGCCGGGCCGCCGCGGCGAGCCACGCACAGGAGCTCCTGGCACGGGACGCGCTGGGGGCCGCAGGGCTGCGGCCGCCGTCTGGGGCACGACTGGGGCTCCCCTTCACCCTTCTCCTGGCCCTGCACCCGTTGCTTTCTCTCCCACGCTTCCCGATGCGCCTTCCTCCTCGGGCGACTCCCCGCAGCGCCCGCTCCTCACAGCAGCCGCCTGGGGCAGCAGCTCGAGTAACCGGGGCCGGGCGCTGTGCAGGCCGGGGCTGGGGGGCGGGAGCCGCGAGCACGTCCCGCCCCGAGCATGCGCAGCAACAGAGGCCTTGGCCGGGACGCGGGGCGCCGGCCTGCGCTGCCCTCGCCTCGGGGGCGAGGCGGGACAAAAGCAAGGGGAAAGCGCAAGCAGCTTGAGAGGAGTCGAGACACCGCAGGAGCTCCACTTTACCCCACCGCGGTTAACGCAAGCACCGCAGCACCACAGACTGTAGCACTCGCAGCGGTTTCGCCCGGCCTCGTTTAGCTTCATCACTGCCTTGGCGTTACACAACCACTTACAATTGCCATGGTCCTGTTACACTGACCGAGCCAATTAAAGTCAAATGAATACAGTTGTAATTTGAAAAGAGCAATTTTAAAGTGATAAGAGACATGCAAAACCGCGCTGGGTGCTACAATGCACGCTAACCGCTTTCTACCTACCCCTTCAATATTCTACCCTTAATACATATGCACACAAAGGTGGCCTTATTTCAATTAGTTTGTCCTTCTGGTGGTCTTTCAATGAAGTAATCCTCTAGTCAGCACAGCCGGTGGGTTGTGTGCTAAGTCCTTGGGACTGTGCCTTTTTCGTTCTGGTGTTACAACCAATGTCCTTTCCCAGGGATGGGGCTTCACCTAGGTTCTGTTGACTCTCAGCAATCGTCCTTTGTGTTCAGGTCTTCTGTAGCAACTTCTCTTCCTTTCTCATCCTCGAAGAACTTCTCTTCCTTTCCCATCCTTACAGAACTTATTATTTCTTAATACTTCAATTATTAGCTGTTAATTCCTAACATTTCACTAGGGCATTAGTATACATACATTAAAGCAAGTAAAACAACAGCAGCTTAGCATAAATCCTAAAATCTTACTCTATACTAAAACAAGTCAAATTCATCATAAACAACTAATTATAATGAGGCCTAAAAGGAATTTCACCCCAGTTACATATGTAAGTGCCCAGTGTCTGACCCTCGTCTCATCATTCACGCCTCTGCTTTTGCTTTAATCAGAATCATCTAATTGACACGAATTATCATTCCATTTATCACAATCCTATGTTGGGATCCTCAGCTGGGTGAAGATCAACTCTTGCCGTCTTACAGTGGCATTTACATGAGAAAACAGCCATTCTTCTTCCAGTCTCTACTTCAGACAGCAGCAGAATTCGTGCTAATACCCCAGACTGTTCCCTGGAGATTACCGAAAGTTGCTGTTCGGCTGTTGACAACCCTTGCTGTGCGATAGCCCTCCCCAGCTGTGTGTGACCTGTGGGATGTGTTCAGCCCATTAGGGATGTTCTCCCCTGGAAGGTTCTGTTGAGAGGACTGACACTAACCCCGTAAGTTAGTTTTCACTCATCCCCTCCCTTTGAACGCAATCAGAACGTATGGCCGAGATTAAGATGGGGCCCTGCTCAACGCACAGCCACTCACAATAGGTTAAGCAGTACAGGCAGCATGCTAGGAACTCAGTACTGCAATCCAAAAGTTGTTTGTCTGGTTTCCCGGGCTGTCTCTACCCCTCCTTGCAGACAGGGTGATTTTTCACTTGCATAACAACTTCAATCAGAAGATCTCAAAGCATGTGGATTCTGGCTCCTACAAACACATATCAAATACAGTGGCTTATGCATTAAGCACAGTGACCTACAATACCAAAAAGCACGCTATGAACAGTGTATACAAACCACACAAACCACGTAGCCATGAACAAAGTGTTAACACAAACACTGGAGAGCAGCATACGCTCGGAGCCCAATCCTTTGGTGCTTTTCCAGTTAAGCACCCCCTGACTGTTGATGGCTGTGTCTCCAGTGTGACACTGAATTAATCAAAGTGGCCATGGGGCTTTTCAATTTCCCACCCCCCAGATGTAAACGGGGCTCTGTGCCTGAGAGACAGCCTTCCTCGATATGGAGGTGAGGGAGAATGCTCTCCCTTGCCAGGCAAACTGGCAAAGCTGAAGCAGCTGTCTTTGAAGGCTGGAGCAGGAGAGCAGACTCGCCTCTGCCTTCCGTTGAGGTTTCTACCATAGAGCTGCTTTTCCTGGCTGCTGCTTTCATTCAAAGCTTGAAGCACTATCCTTTTCACTTGAGATTCCTTCCAACATCTTGTGAGGGGCTCTGACACTCCCAGGGAAATAGAAGCATCACAGTCTCACAGTATCACCAAGGTTGGAAGAGACCTCAAAGATCATTGAGCCCAACCTGTTGCCACAGACCTCATGACTACACCATGGCACCAAGTGCCACGTCCAGTCCCCTCTTCAACACCTCCAGGGACGGTGACTCCACCACCTCCCTGGGCAGCACATCCCAATGGCAAATGACTTTCTCCGTGAAGAACTTTCTCCACTCCTCCAGCCTAAACTTCGCTTGGTGCAGCTTGAGACTGTGTTCGCTTGTTCTGGTGCTGGTTGCCTGAGAGGAGAGACCAACCCCTTCCTGGCTACAACCACCTTTCCGGTAGCTGTAGAGAGCAATGAGGTCTCCCCTGAGCCTCCTCTTCTCCAGACTAAGCAACCCCAGCTCCCTCAGCCTCTCCTCACAGGGCTGTGCTCAAGGCCTCTCCCCAGCCTTGTTGCCCTTCTCTGGACACCTTCAAGTGTCTCAATGTCCTTCTTAAATTGAGGGGCCCAGTACTGGACACAGTAATCAAGGTCTGGCCTGTGTTTTTTTTGGTTTATTAGTTTGGGGGTTTTTTGTTTGGTGTTTTGTTTGTTTGGTGTTTGTTTGTTTGTTTGTTTTAAGAAACAATCCTAGCTTTATTTTCACAGACTCGGTTGCAGACTCGGGACCACAGCAACAAGGAGAGCGGGAGGAGTTTTCAGACATTGCAGCCAGTCAGGCCGCCCTTTGCCTATGATATCCCCGATGGAGAACCAAAGCAGCACCTCCGTGGCCACCAGAACATTCCTCAGCGCGTCCCGGACGGTGAGCTGTGCCAGCCAGCCACTCGGCAAGCTCCGGACCAGCACCTTCGGGCTGGCGATGGCCCGCGGGATTGATGGCGATGGTTTCGGTGCCTTTTGTACTTTCAGTTTCAGGCGGCACGGTCCCGGGTCGAGGCGAGCGGCGATCGCTCGCAGGCTTCTGCGACTCCGTGCTGGCAGCGGGCGGCGACAGCAGTTTCAAAGGCATTCCTCAGGGCGGCTGCTGCGCGGGCGGGATCGGTCCGCTTTCGAACGATGCGGGCAGTTGCCTTTTCCTCAGGGCAGGAACAGAATTGCTTTCTGCCTCTGCGACTCCTCTGAAGGAGGCAGTCGACTTCATTTGCAGCACTCATTAGAAAGCCTCTGATTCTGCCTCCATCATTTCTCTGCCGAGGAGGAATTGCTGGTCGTAACTTTGACATTCCTCTCGCACAGTACGATGCAGGTGCCCGTGACCACAGCATGGAGGCTGCAGGGCTGGCCAGCGCTCTCGGCCAGCGTTTGGGAACTGCGCTCCGGATTCTTGCAGTTCTGTGTTGCCCAGTCTAAATCCAAGACTGTTGGTACACCCCCCAGTTCTCGCAAAACACATTTCCTTGTACATCCTGCTTGATTCTGTGCCACTCTGGAACTGCCTCCACTTCTGATGTGGGTGGTGCTGCCTGCAGAAGGACCGGGGGAGAAGCTGGCAGGCAGAGGAATGAAGGTAGGAAGGCACCTGTGGATGTGGCCACAGCTGAGGCGCAGCCCACAGATCCACCTGGCAGACAACAGTCCTGTGCAGGCCCCTCTCTGGAGCTGATGGGAGCAAGACATTTGTCCCAGAGCTGTCTGGAAGTGCTGGGCTTCTTTCCTGGCTTCTGGGCTAAGCCCATAGAATGTTCCCTCACACAAGGACTGCATTGATGGGAGAGGCACAGCAGCGATGCCTGGGCCATGCTGGCTAGCTCTCAAGTGGGCAAAAGCAGCAGGGATCCCCGATGCTGGAGAAGGCTGTGGGGCCAGCAAGGACCAAAGCACACAGTCCCCGTCCATGGTGCTGCGCAGCTGGGCAAGGGCAGCCAGCAAGGAGGAGGTGTGGGCAAGGTGCTCCCAGCCCCTGGGCCCAGCTCCTAATGCTGCTCCCGAGGAAGGGAGAAGAGAATGAGGGAGAGGCAAAGGAGCGTGGAATCTGCCAGTGTAGAAATTCAAACCCACCTCTACTGTGGAGGTGGTGCAGGGGGATCAGGGCCAACACTTGGAGATGCTGCACGGTTGTTCCTTCTGCGGCGCCTTCTGGGTCGGGGTGGGCTGTAGGGAGCAGCTTCCTCTCGACGCTGCCGGGGGACCTAGCACGCACCCGCACAGGCCCAGGGCTGCTGGACGGGCTGGCAGGCTCAGGCACTGGGGAGCTGCCCCGCTCTCCGGATGGTGTCTCTCTGGTGGTCCTTGGGCTGCGGGTCTGCAGGTCCAGCGAGCTGCACGATGGCTCCTCCAGCAGCCCCTCTGTGGAGGTACTGCTCTCGGTGTTTGCTCTTGCCCTGCAGGTCTCCCAGCGTCTTCGGGGTCGTCTGCAAGGAGGAGCTTCATCCTGACGCTGCAGGTGGGAGGCACGTCGCTTCCTCCTGTGCCGACGGCTGCTGGACCGGCTGCCAGTCTCACGCACTGGGGAGCTGCCCCGCTCTCCTGATGATGTCTCTGTGGAGCTACTGGGGCTGCTGGTCTGCGAGTCCAGCGAGCTGCACGATGGCTCCTCCTGCAGCCCCTCTGTGGAGGTACTGCTCTCGGTGTTTGCTCTTGCCCTGCGGGATCTGCCACGCTGTGTTCTGGGCCGTCTGCAAGGAGGAGCTTCATCCTGACGCTGCAGGTGGGAGGCACGTCGCTTCCTCCTGTGCCGACGGCTGCTGGACCGGCTGCCAGTCTCACGCACTGGGAGCTGCCCCGCTCTCCTGATGATGTCTCTGTGGAGCTACTGGGGCTGCTGGTCTGCGAGTCCAGCGAGCTGCACGATGGCTCCTCCTGCAGCCCCTCTGTGGAGGTACTGCTCTCGGTGTTTGCTCTTGCCCTGCGGGATCTGCCACGCTGTGTTCTGGGCCGCCTACAAGGAGGAGCTTCATCCTGACGCTGCAGGTGGGAGGCACGTCGCTTCCTCCTGTGCCGACGGCTGCTGGACCGGACCGTTGAGTCGCGGGATGGCACAAGCCGCGCCTGGCTGGAGGATGCCACAGCTGCCGCCTGGCTAGGGGCATCCGGGTCCGGAAGCTCCAGGCTGCCCCTGGAGGCTGTAAAGGAAAGCAGAAGGGTCAAGGCACAGCCGCCAGCTCTGTGGCAGCACAGGCCTGTGCAGTGCCACCAGCCCTCCCGCAGAAGAGAGGCTCAGCCAAGCTCAGCCTGGTCACTGCTGCCAGCACACCATCGCGGTGGGGTGGGGAGCAGCTGAGTGCTTTGCCTCTTACCTCTGCTGGGGCCAGCACAGCTGCTGCACTCCCAGCTGTTGGTGCTGGGCCTCAGATGGGAGCATCGCCTGTGGGTGCCCTCAGCAGCACAGGAGCTGCATAACAGCAGTTGCCAGGGCCTGGGAAGGAAAAGGGTTCATGGCTGTGAGGACACACCGAGTGTAGCACTGGACCATCTGGCAGAGCTTTTGCTCCTAGTGCTTCTGCTCTGAGGCCTTAGCCAGAGAGGATCCTGCACAAAGTAGAGCCCCACGGTGCAGCTTTGACAACTTACCCTTCTTGCTCTGCCTGCTCCCTGCCTTCTGGGCATAGGCACTCGCTGGCATCGCAGCGGCTGTGCCTCTGAAGTAGTTCTTCTATATCCTCCTGGTCATCCCAGAATGACAGCCTGGTAGAGAAAGGAATACTGATGAGTCCCTGCTGCCATCCTGACATAAGGCGGATGCAGGACATCCTTGTTTGCCCAGTCCTGCCCTGTTTCCAGCTCCTCCGTGACGCTGGAGCAAGGACTCCCGAGAGAGCAGAGAGCCAGGGCTGCAGGGGCAGGCCCTGGGGCAGCACAGTGCTTGCTCCTTCCTGCCTTGTGAGGTGGATGGAAGGACACCAACCTGAAGGGGATTCGGATGCCCATGCTGAGCATTTCTGGCAGAAATGCATCCGATCCCTACACACTGGGCACTGGAATCTCAAGAGGCCATCATTCAGAGCTTGTCCCTGCAGGAGACATGTGAAGAGCGTGAGTTGGGTCCTGGTGCTGCTGAGCACCTGTGCTCTCCGGGAGCCAGGGATGGGCTCCTACCTGGATGCACTCCCGATGGAACCATGCGTGCTGACACGCCGGGCACACCATGGTCCTGTAGGAGGTTTGGTTGTCCACAGGATCCGTGCAGATGAGGCAGGCGGTGTCCTGCTCTGGAACCGCCTCCACTTCCTGACGTGGGGGGTGTTCCCTGCAGAAGGCCCTGGGGAGAAGAGGAAAGAGCCATCATGGGCGAGGAGACAAGGGTCAGGCCCTTTCATAGTGCTGGAGGAAAGGGAGAGGACTTAAGCGCACTAGGGAAAGTACTGGCTTAGGGTGAGGGTTAGGGTTAGCGTTAGGGTTAGGGTTATGGCTATGCATATCAGTTTTAGGGTTTGTGACAAGCAAGGAAGGGTGAAGATGTCTGAAGGAGCCTCAGAGCTCTTCTTTTGGGTAGTGGGAGGTGTCCCCATGAGTTGCTTGCTTCTGTGCCTGAAGCTGGCAGGCAGAGGAATGAAGGTGGGAAGCCTCCCTGTGCGGGCCAGCTGCCCTTACCTGTAGTGTCCAAAGTACTGGGTGGTACAGCCACCCCGTGTGGCACAGGGGAGATGGAAGCTGACATCACAGCCTGTCTCACTGCAGGTGATGGTGGCCCCATTCTGATGGCAGACACAGCACTCCTGTTAATGGCAGAGCAACTTCTGTCAGCCTGGGGGCCTTTGCAGGAGGCTCCCCGTGCCTCGGGGTCGGGGTGCTGCTGGGTCACAGCCCACAGATCCCTTTGGCAGGCACAATTCCTGTGCAGGAGCCTCTCTGGAGATGCTGGCAGCAAGACTCAAAAGTCTGGAAGGTCAAAAGAGCTGTCTGGAAGGGCCAGAATTCTAGCCCAAGCTGTGGGCTAAGCTGCCACAGCACTCTCCTGGCACCAACCTCAGCGATTTTGTCATGCCCTCACCTTCTGTGCTCCCTGCTCAAGTGCACGTTGAATCTCCTCCGCAAGAAATTGCACCTCTCCTTCTTCCGCGTCCACTATTGGAGAAACCTCGTTGGCAAAAAACTGCAGAAGGGAAGAGACAGGGAGCCATTGAGGAGAGTGTGGCAGGGAGTGCCTGCAGGAAAACGGGAGGCAGCCCCCGGGGAACTCACCAGGCAAAAGACATGGGCAGGGACTCCTTGCTCATTCAGGATTTCTCCACAGAAATCCGCGTCAGCCTCTGCCTGACGGCACAGAATGCATGCTGGAGAGGAGAGAGCAAACACCGATGGAAGGAGCACTTCTGTAGGGCTGGGGGAAGTGTCCCTGAGGGAGTGTCCCCAAGCGCCTGCTCTGTTCCTGCCTGGCTGGCTGATGGGCAGAGCTGCAGGGCTTGGAGATCAGCATGGAGGCACAGGGTGCCCCAGCAGGTGCCCACTGGTCAGGCCTGAGCCCTGCTTGCTGAGAAAGGAGGGCTGTGCCCTGGGGCACTCTGGGGAGCTCTTTGCCTCCCTCTGTCCTTCCTCTCTCAGCCCTATGCTCTGCTGACCCCTCTAGCAGTACTCCCTGGGACAGGCTGCCAAGGGGATAACTTTGCTCACCACGCTCCATCTCGTCGAGCGTCTCCTCCTTCCTTGCAGACAAGGCACACGTCAAGGGTGAGCTCTTGGAGAGTTGCTGTCCCAGCAGTGCTGAGCCGTCTCCTCCAAATGCTCCTCTGCTGACTCTGAGAAGCAAGACATGCCAGTGAGCTTGGAGCACAGCCCCAGAGGCCTGAGGTGCAGGGGCTCCCCTGCGGCTCCCCTCCTGCCTTGGCAGCCCCTTCCCTCTCCCGCCCTCTCCTTACCTCACCAAGTCGCAAGGATGCAGGAACTGAGCCCTGCGCTGCCTTTTGTAGCTCTCCCCCTCGCCTGTGCCAGTGACTGCTGTGACGTCATGGCCATGAAATCACCACGACCACTGTGACGTCATCACTGCTGGCCCGCGTGCACCACGCCCTCAGCCACCTGCCCCCCTCTCTGACACAGTCAGCACCTCACAGGGGCCGATGTGAAGCGCTGAGGCAGGGGCCCGTGCCCTTGGCACCCCTGTAAGAGGGCAGCAAGGGCAGAGTCAAATGCCAGATCCCCTGGGACAGTTCTCGAGGGTGGCCAAAGGGTGCTGTTCAGGCAGCGCCACTCCAGCGCCCCAGCGCTGGCCAAGGCAGCTCTCTGCTCCTGGCCCTGGCATGTGGAGCACTGCCAGCAGCTCGCCAAAGGCTCCCCTTCCTATGCACCGTGCCAGCAAGGCTGCACCCACGGCACTGGCTCTGGCTCTGGCTCTGGCTCTGGCTGCCCACTACAGGGGACAGAAGGGACCCCTGAGCCTGGCCGAGGCTCTGGCATCCCATCCTCTCAGATGCACTTGGTGTCTGGGTCACAGCACAGGACCTCAGGATGGTACCTAAATGTGGCAGGTGGCCACCCTTTTGTCCTGACCTCCGTAGTGCTTGGGTGCTGTGCTGCCTCCACCGCAAAATGCAGCAGGAGCGCATGCTGAGCAGTCACAACGGAAATGGCCTTTCTGCATGGCAACCAACTGCCTTCCAGAGGCCAGTGTGAGCCTTCCCTTCATGGGATAGGAAGCTGCAAGGGACTGTGGGGCAGTTTGGGAGGCAGTGGGAGGGAGAGCTGATCTGTTGGAGGGTAGAAAGGCTCCTCAGGGGGATCTGCACAGGCTGGATCGATGGGGCTGGAAACCACGAGCGTGGAATCCAGAGGCCTAGTCACGTCTCCACTGGTCCTGTCACACATCCTTCCTCAAGGTGATAAAAGACAGGAATGTGTGTGCTGTAGTCACTCTGCGGAAACCTGATGCTGGTCATCACTGGGGGACGTACGAGTGCTGGGGACGCCAGCAACACCCCCAGACCAAGTTATTCTGGCCAGGGGGTTGATGTCAGTAAATGCTTTTGCAAAGACATTAGTGCCCTGGAGAGAGCATCTGGAAAGCAGACCTTTGGAAACGTAATCGCTGCCGTGTGCTCTTGTTGCCCAAACTGACGCACGCGTGTTGCCTGTTGCACTCAATGCTGCTCCGCTGCATTAGCCTGGAGAGCAGAAAGGAGCTACCCTGTGCCCAGGCCAAGGGAAATAGCAAGGCCCTGCCCAGCAATTGCCATGCCTTCTCCAGCTCTCTATTGCACTGGCACTACGAAAAGCAGAAGGCTGGAGCTCTATCAGATAGAGGTGGGCAGAGGGGAACGGTGCCAAGGGAAGAAGCAGCTCAGTTCAGAGCAAGCCTGTGCATGACCGCAGCTCTTTGGGCAGCTCTGTCTCGGTAGCGCCTCCGAGCTCACATTGCAAGCCCCCTGAAGAGCACCGCCTGTTCTGGCTGGGGCTAGACCTCATGTCGTCCCAGGGACAGCAGACCAGGAGAGAAAGGCAAAGCGCTGCCACTGAGCTGGTTCTCTTCTGGACCCTCTCTGCCTGCTCTTCCGCAGAGCCTCTGCCTTGGCAGAAGAGCCCGGCAGGCCTGCCAGGCCCTCACAGCCTTCCTCCAAGAGTCAGCTGCTCTCTACTCCAGCAGCTCAACTTCCATGCCACGCTGAGGCCTATTGGGAAGGCACTGGCTGCACACAGCTGCGTAAGCCACCTGTAGTTTGCCAGAAGAGCAGAGGGTTGGCCACGGCTGCACGGCCACCCAAAAGCATTTCCTTGGGGCTTTGATTGCCATTCTTCTTTGATTTAGCTCTCTAGCAGTCTGACAGCTTCCACAGCGCTGCCCAGCACTTGCCCTGCACCCACACCTTCTCTCCTGCCTGCACTGGGAAGGTTCTTGCTGGTCTCCATCAGGAGGGAAATCCGCTCACCTGCCAGGCGTGTCCCAGGCCCCTCGTGAGGCTCCCACAGAGCACAGGTGGTGCTTTTGCTGTGAACAGCTGATGATGGGACTCGAGCCCTCGGGAACAGGTAGCGCTCGGACTCGCCTGACCTCTGGGAATGAATTCCTTAGCAGAGCTTTTCACTGGCTCTTCAGAAGGGTTTGTCTCATATCCTGCAAGAAGGGAGCCTCCCACGGGTGCAGCAGCAGTCGTGTTGCGGAACGGGACCCACAGCTGGGAAGAGGCAATGCTCACTGGCTACTGGAGAAAGGCAATCCACTGAAGCCATCATGTCACAAAGAGGAGATGACACTCAGGTGAACATCCAGAGCTGTCACTAGCCTCAGCAAGGAGCACAGGAGGTCCCTATAGGTTCTAGCCTTGTCCCAGACAAAACAGACTTGAAGCATGTCCAACCTGGCTGTGGCGAGTGACTCCTATAGCTGAGCCAGCAGGCATATGCTGGGTGGGCAGTCAGAGCCTGCATTGCTGAGGGAGGCACAGCAGCACTGACAGGGCCAAGTAGGTTCAAGCAAGGCAAGGCATCTGGAAGTCAGCCTGTATACAAATCTTTTGTGAGAGTCGATTGGCCAATAGGGCAACTGAAGCCAGCACACAGTTGCCCAAGGAGAAGGGCTTCTGCCAGGTTGTGGCCATAAAAGGCAGCAACATAGGCCTGGTCAGGCAGGAGCAGTGGCCAGGACACGTGCCTTTAGCCTAGACACAGGGTTGTTTTACCGGACACGCATGGTCCTGTCCCCTTTGCTCCTTCTCCTGCGTTACCCCGACTTTCTGCAGGAGGAGGAGGAGTCGGGGACCATATCTAGGCACGAGGGTCTGTCTGAGTTTGTGCTGGGCCGTTTGGCCCTACCATGACATTCCACCCCCTGGCCCTATTGGACAGATTGATCTGGGGCCATAGATGCCCTTTCCTGAGGCTACATTGTGGATTCTGCCTTATACAAATACAGATCAAATACAGTGGCTTATGCATTCAGCCTGGTGACCTACAGTACCAAAAAGCACGATATGAACAGTGTATACTGGGATTGGAGCAGTCAGCGTGGCTTCGCCAAGGGCAAATCCTGCCTGACAGACCTGGCGGCCTTCTATGAACCGGTGACAACATTAATAGCTGAGGGCGAGCCACAGACGTGGTTTCCCTGGCCCTGAGCAAAGCCTTCGACACTGTCCCGCCCCACATCCTGGTCTCCAGGCTGGTGACACATGGTGTGATGGGTGACCACTAGATGGACACAGAGCTGGGAGGGTCTGGTAGTATCATAGTATCATTGTATCATAGTATCCATCAGGGTTGGAAGGCACCTCAAGGATCATCTAGTTCCAACCCCCCTGCCATGGGCAGGACACCCACCACTAGAGCAGGCTGCCCACAGCTCATCCAGCCTGGGCTTAAACACCTCCAGGGACAGGGCCTCAACCACCTCCCTGCACAACCCATTCCAGGCACTCTCATGGGGAAGAAATTCCTCCTCGCCTCCAGCCTGAATCTCCCCACCTCCAGCTTCATTCCATCCCCCCGAGTCCTTTCACTACCTGAGAGCCTGAGCAGTCCCTCCCCAGCCTTCCTGTAAGCCCCCTTCAGATCCTGGAAGGCCACAATGAGGTCACCTGGGAGCCTTCTCTTCTCCAGGGACTTCCAGAGGTCATAGAATGATAGAATGGGAGGGGCTGGAAGGGACTTCCTTAGGTCATAGAATCTTAGAATGGGAGGGGCTGTATGGGAACTCCAGGGACATAGAATCTAAGAATGGGAGGAGCTGGAAGGGAACTCCTTCGGTCATGGAATCTTAGACTGGGGGGTGGAAGGGAGCTCCAGGGGTCATAAAATCCTAGAATGGGAGGAGCTGGAAGGGACCTCAAGGAGTCATAATCTGAGAATGGGAGGGGCTGGAAGGGGCTTCTAGGGGTCCTAGAAGCTTAGAAAGGGAGGAGCTGGATGGGACCTCCAGGGGTCAAGAATTACAGAATGGGAGGTGCTGAATAGACCTCCATGAGTCAAGGAATCACAGAATGGGATGGGATGGAAGGGATCTCCAGGGGACATAGATGACGGACTGGGAGGGGCTGGAACGGACCTCCTGAGGTCATAGAATCATTCAATGGGGGGCTGGAAGGGATCTCCAGGGGTCATAGAATGGGAGGGGCTGGATGGGTTTCCAGGGGTCCCAGAATCTTAGAATGGAGGGGCTTAGACGGGGAGGGATTTGCCATAGCAACCCCATGCAGAGCTACAGACTGGGGTCAGAGTGGCTGAGAGCTGCCAAACCAGAGGGACCTGGGGTGCTGATCGACAGCCGCCTGAACAACAGCAGTGTGCCCAGGTGGCCAAGAACCAACGGCATCCTGGCCTGCATTAGGAACAGTGTGGCAGCAGGAGCAGGGAGGTCATTGTGCCCTGTACTCTGCTTTGGTTAGGCCACACCTTGAATCCTGTGTCCAGTTCTGGGCCCCTCAGTTTAAGAAGGACATTGAGAGACTTGAAGGTGTCCAGAGAAGGGCAACAAGGCTGGGGAGAGGCCTTGAGCACAGCCCTGTGAGGAGAGGCTGAGGGAGCTGGGGTTGCTTAGCCTGGAGAAGAGGAGGCTCAGGGGAGACCTCATTGCTCTCTCCAACTCCCTGAAGGGAGGTTGTAGCCAGGAAGGGGTTGGCCTCTTCTCTCTAGCAACCAGCACCAGAACAAGGGGACACAGTCTCAAGCTGCACCAGGGAAGTTTAGGCTGAAGGTGAGGAGAAAGTTCTTCACCGAGAGAGTCATTCATCATTGGGATGTGCTGCCCAGGGAGGTGGTGGAGTCACCGTCCCTGGAGGTGTTCAGGAGGGGATTGGATGTGGCACTTGGGCCATGGTCTAGTGCATGGGGTCTGTGGTGCCAGGTTGGACTTGATGATCTTCGAGGTCTCTTCCAACCTTGGTGATACTGTGAGACTGTGATACTGTAATCTTAGAATGGGATAGGCTGGAAGTATCAAAGTATCATTGCATCATAGTATCAGTCAGGGTTGGAAGGGACCACAAGGATCATCTAGTTCCAACCCCCCTGCCATGGGCAGGGACACCCCACACTAGAGCAGGCTGCCCACAGCCTCATCCAGCCTGGGCTTAAACACCTCCAGGGACAGGGCCTCAACCACCTCCCTGGACAACCCATTCCAGGGCTTCAGCACTCTCATGGGGAAGAACTTCCTCCTCACCTCCAGCCTGACCCTCCCCACCTCCAGCTTCAGTCCATTCCCCTATCCTATCACTCCCTGAGAGGCTGAGAGTCCCTCCCCAGCCTTCCTGTAGCCCCCTTCAGATCCTGGAAGGCCACAATGAGTCACCTGGGAGCCTTCTCTTCTCCAGGGACTTCCAGAGGTCATAGAATCCTAGAATGGGAGGGCTGGAAGGAACCTGCAGGGTCAGAGAATCTTAGAATTGGAGGGGGCGGAAGGAACATCCTGAGGTCATAGTACCCTATGGTACTATGGAGGGCTGGATGGGGCATCCAGGGGTCATAGATCGAGGAATGGAGGGGCTGGAAGGGACCTCCAGGAGACATAGAATCTAAGAATGGCAGGGGCTGGAATGGAACTCCTTAGGTCATGGTATCTTAAATGGGAGGGGCTGGAAGGGACCTCCAGGGGTCTTAGAGTCCTGGAATGAGAGGTGTTGAAGGTTCCACCAGGGGTCGTAGAATCTTAGAATCGGAGGGGCTGGAAGGGGCTTCCAGGGGTCTAGAATCTTAGAATGGGAAGGGATGAAGGGACTTCCTCAGGTCATAGAATGATAGAGTGGGAGGGGCTGGAACGGGATTCTAGGATCCTAGAGGCTTAGAATGGGAGGGGCTGGAAGGGATCTGCAGTGATCATAGAATCAGAATAGGAGGGCTGGAAGGGACCTCCAGGTCATAGAATCTTAGAATGGGAGGGGCTGGAAGGACCTCCAGGGTCAAAGAATCACAGAATGGGAGGGGCTGGAACTGGATCCAGGTGTCCCAGAAGCTTACAATGGGAGGGGCTGGAAGGGACTTCCAGGGGTAATAGGGTCCAAGAATGGGAGGGGCTGGAAAGGACCTCCAGGGGTCAGAGATTCCTGAATTGTGAGGGCTGGAAGAGACCTCCAGTGGTCATAGAATCCTGAACTGGGAGGGGCTGGCACAGGCTTCCAGGGGTCCTAGAAGTTTAGAATGGGCAGGGCTGGAAAGGATATGCTGCAGTTTTAGAATGGGAGGGGCTGGAAGGGACCTCCAGGGTCACAGAATCAGAAATGGGAGGGGCTGGAAGGGATCTCCAGGGTCACAGAATCAGAAATGGAAGGGGCTGGAAGGGACTTCCTTAGGTCTTAGAGTCATGGTATAAGAGGCTGGAAGGGACCTCCAGGTTTATAGATCATAGACTGGGAGTGGCTGGAAGGGACTTCTTAGGTCATAGAATCATAGAATGGGAGGGCTGGAAGGGTCCTCAAGGGGTCATAGAATCATAGAATGGAGGGCTGGAAAAGACCTCCTGAGGTCATAGTACCCTAAAATGGGAGGGGTTTGAAGGGGCTTCCTCAGGTCATAGAGAATAGAGAATGGGAGGGCTGGAAGGGACCTCCAGAGGTCAGAGAATCCTAGAATGGGAGGGGCTGGAAAAGACCAACAGGGGACATAGAATCCTGGATTGGGAGTGGCTGGAAGAGACCTCCTGAGGTCATAGTACCCTAGAATGGGAGGGGTTGGAAGGGGCTTCCTCAGGTCATAGAATGAGAGAATGGGAGGGGCTGGAAGGGAGCTTCTGAGGTCAGAGAATCTCAGAATGGGAGAGGCTGGAAGGGACCTCCAGAGGTCATAGAATGGGAGGGGCTGGAAGGGAGCTACTGAGGTCAGAGAATCTCAGAATGGGAAAGGCTGGAAGGGACCTCCTGAGGTCATACAGTCCTGAATATGGAGGGAGGATGGGACATACAGGGGTCAAAGAATCATAGAATGGGAGGGGCTGGAAGGGTCCTCCAGAGGTCATAGAATGGGAGGGGCTGGAAGGGAGCTACTGAGGTCGTAGAGCCTTAGAATGGGAGGGGCTGGAAGGACCTCCTTAGGTCCAAGAAGCTTTGAATGGGAGGGGCTGGAAGGGACCTCCAGGGATTAAGGAATCATAGAATGGGAGGGGCTGGAATTGACCTCCAGGGTCATGGAAGTATAGAATGGGAGGGTGAAGGGACCTCCAGGGGTCACAGAATCCTGGATTGGAGGTTGTGGAATGTCCCCCAAGCAGTCATAGAATCATGGAATTGGAGATGTTATAAATGGGAGGGGCGAAGGGACCTCCACGGGTCCACAGAATCTTAGAAAGGGAGGGGCTGGAAGGGACCTCCAGGATTATGAGAATCCTGGAATTGAAGGGGCTGGATGGGACCCCCAGGGTCCTGGATTGGGAGGGGCTGGTAGAGACCTCTTGTGGTCATAGAATCATGGAATGGGAGGGGCTGGAAGGGACCTCCTGAGGTTATAGAATGATAGAATGGGAGGTTGGAAACGTCCTGCTTAGGTCATAGAATCAGATGGAGATGCAGGGCAAATTGCAGACCCTGGTAGGACAGCAGCTAGTGGTGGTGCTTCTGAGCCTAAATAGATCCTTAGGAGAGTGTCAGCAGGATTATGGGGACAACAAGTTCAGGAAGAGGAGGCAGAGGAGGAGGCAGATGATATTCAGCACTGTGCAGCACCACGTGAGGAACTTAGACACGTGCGGAAGGATTACATCCGAGCAGAGAATGAGCCAGTTCTAGCTTGGCTTGGTCGTGTTTCGATACAGGTGCACCAGCGCTAATAGTGGGAGGCGAGTCAGCAGCTCAGCTTGGAACTCTCCAAAGGATACTGGAATTGATAGACAGCTAGGCAGGACTCTCGGTAAGGTTACTCTGTGGATACGCCTTTCGCTGGCAGCTCTCATGAGATAGCCTTCCCGAGATGATCTCCCATGGAATCCTAAGCCCTGACTACCACAGACGAGGAATTAAGGGTCTGAGAGAATTTGCTGTCAGAGAGGTACTCTATGGTGGCCATGAGCAGACATGTGGCTCAGTTGGTAGCACCTAAGACTCTTACTGGGAAGGTCGTGAGTTCAAGCCTGCAGTGGGCAGGAGTGCTCTCTGTGGGGAGCAATGTCTTTCACTTGCTGCCATGGTCTAGTCATGGGTTTGTGGTGACAGGTTGGACTCGATGATCTTTGAGGTCTCTTCCAACCTTAGCAATACTACTACTACTGTGATGAGACTGAATCCTGATGAAATTCCTGTAAGAACTGGTCTTGCTAAAAGCTCATCAAACTTGCTCCTCCTAATTATGCAAACATCTGGCAAGCGGATTGTGGCAAGGAGTTATGGCGGAGCTCTCCTACGGTTGGCCACTCACTGATCAGATGAGACAACTGGAGGATAGCCTGACACGTGTTTCTTTGGTTTCAGCCATTGACACTCTGTCAGGTGAGATAAAGAATGCATGAAGGAGCTGAAGGATGAAATTAAAAATCCCATATCCCAACTGACACAAGGAAATAATTCCAATTCTTCCCCAGATGGATACAAGTTTCATCTGTGAGGAATAGACGTCCTCCAAGGAGGGTTCACTCCAAACAGACCAAATCCAAACAGTCACGTGGGAGTATTTGATAACTCTGCGTGATCAGTTTGGTGAGACCATGAACAATGGGTGGGCAACCAACTGCTAACCTTTTCAGGAGACTGAGGGAACTGCAAAGTGGCAGAGCCCGAGGCACCAATACCAGAAGGTAGCTGTTACTCCCACAGTGTCCCAGACAACTCTAATAGCTCCAGCAGTGGCTCCAGTTCTAACACTGCACACTGTGCTCACTGCACATGTGGGCATGTTTCCCCATAACTAGGGGTGCCCTGCCTCCCGCCAGGGGAGGAGAGGGTAACAGAGATAACAGAATCTATTGGGATGTGTATCCAGTGGCCTGGCACTTCACAGTTTCAGAAGTACAGGGCCTTGCTTGGCACAGGGGCTCAGTGCACCATAATGCCACCAAATTATGGCATTATGGAACTAGATGATCCTTGTGGTCCCTTCCAGCCCTGACTGATACTATGATACTAGATACTACCAGCCCTCCCATTCTAAGATTCTGTGATCCCTGGGGATCCCTTCCAGCCCCTCCCATTCGATGATTCTATGACCCCTGCAGAACCCTTCCAGCCCCTCCCATTAGATGATTCTATGACCCCTGGAGGTCCCTTCCAGCCACTCCCATTTAAGATCCTGGGACCCTGGAATCCCCTTCCAGCCCCTCTCATTCTAAGATTCAATAAGCACAGGAGCTGCCTTGCAGCCCCTCCCATTCAATGATTCTCTGACCACTTGAGGTCCCTTCCAGCCCCTCCCATTCTAAGCTTGTAGGACACCTAGAAGCCCCTTCCAGCCCCTCCCATTGTAAGATTCTATGACCCCTGGAGGTCCCTTCCAGCCTACCCCCATTCTGAGATTCTATGACCTCAGGAGGTCCCTTCAGGCCCTCCCATTCTTTGATTCTATGGTCTCAGGAGGTCCCTTCCAACCCCTTCCATTCTGTGATTCTATGACCCTTGGAGGTCTCTTCCAGCCCCTCCAAGTCTAGGATTCTGTGACCTCAGGAGGTCCCTTCCAGCCCGTCCCAGTCTATGATTCTATGAGCCCTGGAGATCCCTTCCAGCCCCTCACTTTCTATGATTCTATGAGCCCGAAAGTCCCTTCCAGCCCCTCCCATTCTATGATTCTATGTTCTCAGGAGATCCTTTTCATATGATTCTATGACCCCTCGTGCTCCTTTCCACCCTCTCCCATTCTATGATTCTGTTACCTCTGGAGATCCCTCCCAGCCCTCCTGTGTTTCTCTCACCTCAGGAGGTCCCTTCTATCCTGTCCCATTCTCTGATTCTGTGACCTCTGGAAGTCCTTTCATGCCCTCCCCTTCCTGGGTTCTATGACCTCTGGAGTTCCCTTCCAAGCCCTCCCATTCTGTGGGATCCCTATGGAGCCCTCTTTAGTGCTCTGAATCCTATGCAGCCCTATAGAGCCCTATGTACCTCTGTGCCTCTGTACTGATGCTATAGAGCCCCTGCAGCCTTCTGATACCTCTAGAGCTTTATTGCAGCCTATGGAGCCCTTATAGCTTGCTGGAGCCCTCTGAAACCCAGAGCCCTTTGGAGTCCTCTGGAGCCCTCAGGCATGTCTTATGCCCCATGGTACCCTATGGAGCCCTATGGAGCCCTATGGAGCCTATGGAGCCCTATGGAGCCTATGGAACCTATATTGCACTACGGAGCCCTATGGAGCCTATAGAGCCCTCTGGACCCTATAGTGCACTATGGAACATATAGAGCCCTATGGTGCCCATAGAGCCCTATGACGCCCTACTGAGCCAGGAGAGCCCTGTGCTCCCTTATGCAGCCCTGTTGATGCTATAGAGGCCTAGGAAGCCCTACTGATACCTATAGAGGTTTGTTGAGGCCTATGGAGCCTACAGAGCTTTCTGGAACCCTGTGGAACCTATAGAGCCCTGTAGAGTCCTCTGGAGACCTAAGGAGCTTATGAAGCCCTATGGAACCCTATGGAGCCCTGCGGAGCCTTATGGAGTCAATAGAGCTCTAAGGAGCCCTATGGAGCCCATTAGAGCACTATGGAGCCTATGGTGCACTATGGAGCATATAGAGCCCTATGGAGCCCATAGAGCCCTATGATACCCTACTGAGCCTATAGAGCCCTATGGAGCCTATACTGCACTATGGAGCCCTATGGAGTCTATAGAGCCCTGTCAAGCCTATAGTGCCCTATGGAGCCCTGTGGAGTATATAGAGCTTTCTGGAGCGCTGTTATACAATACAATACACCAGGTTGGAAGAGACATTCAAGATCATCACGTCCAAACCATCAACCAATCCACCCCACCTAAACAAATAACCCATGCCACCAAGCACCCCAGCAAGTCTCCTTCTGAACACCACCAATGAAGGTGACTCCACCACCTCCCTGGGCAGCCCATTCCAATGGGCAATCACTCTCTCTGTGTAGAACTTTTTCCTAACATCCAGCCTAAACCTGCCCTGGCACAGCCTGAGACTGTGTCCTCTTGTTCTGGTGCTGGCTGCCTGGGAGAAGAGACCAACCTCTGCCTGGCTACAACTTCCCTGCAGGTAGTTGTAGAGAGCAAGAAGGTCACCCCTCAGTCTCCTCTTCTACAGGCTAAGCAACCCCAGCTCCCTCAGCCTCTCTTCACAGGGCTGTGTTCCAAACCCCTCACCAACCTTGTTGCCCTTCTCTGGACACCTTCCAGCAAGTCAACCTCCTTCCTAAACTGAGGGGCCCAGAACTGGACACAGGACTCAAGGTGTGGCCTAACCAGTGCAGTGGACAGGGGCAGAATGACCTCCCTGCTCCTGCTGGCCACACTCTTCCTGATGCAGGCCAGGATGCCACTGGCCCTCTTGGCTGCCTGGGCACACTGCAGGCTCATGTTCAGCCTATCATCAACCAGTACCCCTGTGGTCCTTATCCCACAAGGTCCACTGCTGCTCAATTTTGAAGCAGGGCATGCCGCATGCTATCCTGGCCCTGTAAGAATTGCTCCAAAACTTCAGCTGTGACGTTGGCCTGCTTTACAGACCAACAGGCAAGCTTTTCCAATTGAATTAAGGTCCGCTTAGCCACTGCCCCAGGTACATAAGTGATTCATTACAAAAAGGGCCTTGGCTAATTGTTCCTGCGGGTCACTTATCTCTGAATATTTTTCCAAACACTGTTTCAATGTCTGGTTCATACATTCTACTATGGCCTGACCCGTGAGTGAATTTGGAATTCCTGTAACATGTTGAATTCCCCATTGTTGACAAAACTTTCTAATTCTTTCACTAGTATAAGCAGGCCCGTTACCTGTTTTTATTTTCTTTGGAACTCCCATAACAGCAAAACAAACTTGTTGCAAGAAGGGGCTGGTACATAATCAATATGATTAACCAAGTCCAACTTTATTGCCCGGATACACAGCTTATATAGCATCTCAGCTAAATATGCACAAGCGTCACTATTCTATTGGTCTCTGACTGAAGGCAACATTATAATATCCAGCCCCTGCAATTACGTCTGTGTACAATATCAAAGGCTCTGTGTACATTCCAAGAAAACTCCTTCTTACTAGCTCTTCCTTTCCCATCCAATTATCTTACCTAGCTGTTCCTTTCCCATCCAGTTATCTTGCAAACACACAGCTGCGAGAACAGCTATGAGGCCATAGTGACCTTGCTGCTTCAGCAAGGCAGCTAACTCTGAGCAGTAACACAAGATGGAGTAAGGCCTAGATATTCTGCTCAAGCAGCTGTTCCACAGAGACATGTCCCTTAGATTTAAGCCATTCTCCAACAATTCCCCCCTTTTTCTTTTGTACAAGAAAAGCTCAAGATGTTACCTCATTTACACTTCTCATAATACATCCATATGCAATATGCAAAACAAGCAATATCAACAGAACAATACCAATCCAGCGTAAACCTTCTTTAAGCAGACCTAATAACCAAGGAGATATATTTCCAAACCAAGATTGAAACCATTGATCTAAAGGATTTACATTTTTAACAATTGATTGAGCATGATTTTCCAACCAAGCAATGCTTTATGAATTGATTGACTACCATCAGAAATTAAAACAACACATACCTTCAAAATCCTCACAGCCATGACCATTAGCTAAAGCAAAAAATCAACAGCAGCTCTATTCTGTAAATATGCATGCCTTAAACTATTTTGATCTAAAAGCAGTTGATCTAAATTACAGCAGTAACATTAGCCTGTTTAGCTGACCAACAAGATAACTTACTGTGTTTGTAGCTACCAGTGTCCTGCTTTAGTTACACGGTGCAGGCACAGCGCTGTTTTGCTACACTGATAGCAACTTTTGCACTTAGGCTGAGCATGGCCTACCACCATGTCAGGCTCAAAGCCTACACTGCCAGATTGCTCACACTGCTCGTCACCGGCATTGCCACACAAACTGTCAAATGCCTTTGTACATGCAAGGCTCTTTCCATATGTTTGAGTCCATGACCACATTCAAAGGGATGTGTAACCAACTTGAGAAGGCCCAAACAACAGCAGCAAGTTCAAGAGTTTGTAAAGAGTCTCCTTTTTTCTGCTTCCAAGAGTTTGTATTTCCATTGTCCGCTTTCCTGCCAGGTCGCTGCTGCGCGTCGTGACTTCCGTCCCGCATCCGTAAAGACCGTGGTTGTGTTTGCTAGCGGCTCGTTGCTCCTCTTTGGCGGCGCGATCCATTCTTGTTCAGCCATCCATTTCAAAACAAATGAAGCTAATGATTGCACATCCAGTGGGCACGGAAATGATAACAGGCTGAGCTGCAGGGCAGGAGAGTTCTGAATGGCCCACTCCAGATCGTCCCTCCTTATCGGTAGATAAATAGTGCCTGGTTCTGCACCTGTGATCTGGAGGGACTCGCCCCCACCCTTTCTTGATTAACTCAGCCAAATTTTCAGGTTTTTGTTGGATAGTTGTTTTTGGCTGCAATGAAGTGAACAGCCACTCCACTACCATACTCTCCCCTTTTTTCTTTTTGCATTGTGTCATGCACCCAGGAGCTGTCTTGGTCCTTGAGCACAGTAACATCCCCCTTTTTCTTTTAGCATCCCTTCTTTCCTCCTGTCTAGGTGGAGTGAGCAGAGCCAGCGCAGCAAATGCCTGCATTTGTGCACTGGCTATTTCCCCCTCCCAAGCTGCTGAATGGTCTCTAAGACAACACCTGGGCCCCAACGGGGACCCTGGACATTCTCTCCAACATCCTCCTCCACTGTAGCTGTACTTGGCAAAGTGACCAATATAGTTCTGGTTTTTTGCATTACAATTATTCCCTCTAATATCAATTTACCAGTCATACTAGATAGCTCCTCCTCACTGTCACAATCGCTAGTGTCACCTTTATCATTCTGCGTCACTTGAATACCGATCTCGACTCCATGTGGTGGGAGGCGCTGTTGGCGGCGGCGGAAGTTCTCCTTCGCGGCAAGAAAGTGCCTGCCGTGCTGAACACGAGGATGGTAAAAGTGGGCTCGCTGAAGAAGGTTGTCTGTTCGGTGCAACAACCGGCATAGAATGGCCCATGGGTGGCTTAGCTGTGTAATTGCTCCCAAGACCAAACAGTCCCTCAGTATTCTGCTGTTGAAAGGGGCCGAGCTGTTGAGTCACCACAGCAGCTAGTCCTATTTCCAGTTTATATCTCTTTATACTGTCAATTATCTCCCGCCATGGCTTCATGAGTTTCTGGACATTCTCATCCCCGTCTATAACCAAGTCCCAAAGTATCTCTCCATAATCTCTCCACTCCTCCTCATCAGAATAAGATTCGGGGTGGGAAAACAGCCTTGGGCTGCTCCAAATGCTAAAAGTTCCAGCAACTGCTTCAATGAGAAGTCTACGTTCCGTTTTTCTAAAAAGCATTGTAATAAAGTGAGGGCTACCTCTTTATCCATTGCGCGCTATTCCGCTCCGTTCCTACTACCGCGCTCCGCGTCTCACCGCGCTCCGCGTCCAACCGCGATCCGTGTCCTACCACGATCCGTGTCTCACCGCACTCCGCGTCCAACCGCGTTCCGTGTCCTACCACGATCCGTGTCTCACCCGCGCTCCTGCGTCCAACCGCGTTCCGTGTCCTACCACGCTCCGCGTCTCACCGCGCTCCGCGTCCACCGCGTTCCGTGTCCTACCACGATCCGTGTCCTACCATGCTCCGCGTCTCACTGCGCTCCGCGTCCTACCACGCTTGTAACCCCCCCCCCCCCGGACAGTGCAGGCCCCTTGCAGGTTGCTCTAGGCAGCCCTCTTTTTGAGATGCCCTCCGGCCACCACTGCCGACGCTACGTCCGAGCCGCGTCCTCCGGTACTTTTCATAACTTTTTCATAACTTTTTCATATCTTTTTCGTCCCTGTTCAGGCGCCACTGTGGTCGGAGGGAATTTTTCCCGCGGCTCGGACATGAGACCAACTCAACATGAGTGATAAAACAAGTGCCACTTTATTTTGGTTTGCATCAGACTTTATAACCAACATGGGCCTGCCCGGCACAATCTTATTGGTTCTAACATAAAGGGTCCTGATTACACACTCCTCCCACCTGTGGTCTTTCACAGTGGCCCCCACCTGTTGTCTTTCAGTGCAGTTTGTTTACCAAGTTCTCAAGGACAGACCGTCCTAGAAGGCTTGCTGGCTGACATCCAGCTCAGCCTATAGTTATGCTAACGGCCCAAACTTACCAACTTATTTACATACTTATTTACTTGATCACCGTCAAAGCCTGGGTTGTGCACTGCTTCTAGGGGCCCATGCCCTCTTTCTTTAAGCCATTCTTCAACATACCCCCAGGTCCCTCTCTGCCTGGCCGCTCTCCAGACACTCTGACCCCAGCCTGTAGCACTGCCTGGGGTTGTTGTGGCCAAAGTGCAGCACCTGGCACTTGGATGTGTTCAATCTCCTGCCCTTGGCCTCTGCCCATCTGTCCAGCCTGTCGAGGTCCCTCTGCAAAGCCTCTCTGCCCTCCAGCAGATCAACTCCTGCCCCCAGCTTGGTGTCATCTGCAAATTTACTGATGATGGACTCAATGCCCTCCTCCAGATCATCAATCAAGATGTTGAAGAGCATTGGGCCCAGCATTGATCCTTGGGGCACACCAGTGGTGACTGGCTGCCAGCTGGCTGTGGCACCATTCACCACTACTCTCTGGGCTCAGCCTCCAGCCAGTTCCTAACCCAGCTCAGAGTGCTGCTGTCCAAGCCAGGGGCTGACAGCTTGGCCAGGGGTTTGCTATGGGGGACAGTGTCAAAGGCCTTGGTGAAGTCCAGGTCGACATAAGTGGACCAGGAGTGCTCCCAATGCTGGTACCCAAATTCTGGTACTACTAAGGCAAAGACCAAGAAGGGTTTTTTTGGCAAGACCAGAAAGCAGCATTCTATTCTAGCTGGATATCTGACAGTATCACCCTGGAAGTACTTTGACACTTCTATCATTCTTTTGGTACACGGATCAATAAAACAAATACGAAGGACTAAAAGAAATGCAAACAGATTTTCATTCACTGGGAGCCCTGGCAGCAGCAGTGGGGCTAGGGAGCAAGTAAAGAAAAAGAGAAAAGAAAATCTGTGTTTGCCACCCATAACAATGGGTACTTGAACCAACAGACTGAAAAGCTTCTATAGAGACACTTCAGCAAACTGGGGAAACCCAGCAACAGCCACTGACAGCTCTGCCAAGGTTTGCATGAGGTTTTTATCAAAATTAAGCGAAACTTGGTACTAGGATCATATTATGTATTGATACAGGAAACAGTCTCACACCATGCAATGAAAATTTTGACACAATTCAAAGAGAAATGTGTACATCACAAAGTGAGCAGGAGTTCAGAGTGCATCTCGGATGTGAATGCCACTCTCATGCGAGGTGGTGCACTAGGCTTTTTCTTGCTGTCAGCCGATCAGCCTGGCACCTGTCTGTCAGAAGAAACGTTGCTTGTGTGCCAACACAATTACCTGACTGCATCTTTGTGAAGCACAGCTGAAGCTAAACATAAATGCAAAATGAAGCACAGCCTCACGGTACGCTGGAGTGTCGGCAGCACATCCATCCGCTCATCATCGGCTGGGGTGCCACTCATGCTAATGCTGAAGTAGATCTCAAACAGCTGCCTGGCATGGAGTGTGTACGGTGTGTCCATTCCAGTGATTCTCCCGGCATGTGCTTTCCATCTCTTGGGCTGTGCACACTTCAGAAGCTATTTACAACAGAGCAGAACAGAACAGAACAGAACAGAATTAGAATAGAATAGAATAGAATATAATAGAATAGAATAGATAGGCCAGGTTGTAAGAGACCTTCAAGATCATCGTGTCCAACTATCATCCAACACCACCTAAACAACTAACCCATGGCACCAAGCACCCCAGCAAGTCTCCTCCTGAACACCTCCAGTGATGGCGACTCCACCACCTCCTGGGCAGCCCATTCCAATGGGCAATCACTCTCTCTGTGTAGAACTTCCTCCTAACCTCCAGCCTAAACCTCCCCTGGTGCAGCCTGAGACTGTGTCCTCTTGTCTGGTGCAGGAGGAGAACAGCCTCCGCCTGTCTACACCCTCCCTTCAGGGAGTTGTAGAGAGCAATGAGGTCTCCCCTGAGCCTCCTCTTCTCCAGGCTAAGCCCCCAGCTCCCTCAGCCTCTCCTCACAGGGCTTGTGCTCAAGGCCTTTCCCCAGCCTTGTTGCCCTTCTCTGGACATATTCAAGAGTCTCAATGTCCTTCTTAAATTGAGGTGGACTCTGCCCATCTGCCCAGCCTGTCGAGGTCCCTCTGCAAAGCCTCTCTGCCCTCCAGCAGATCAACTCCTGCCCCCAGCTTGGTGTCATCTGCAAATTTACTGATGATGGACTCAATGCCCTCCTCCAGATCATCAATCAGATGTTGAAGAGCATGGGGCCCAGCACTGATCCCTGGGGCACACCACTGGTGCCTGGCCTCCAGCTGGCTGTGGCACCATTCACCACCACTCTCTGGGCTCAGCCTCCAGCCATTTCCTAACCCAGCTCAGAGTGCTGCTGTCCAAGCCAGGGGCTGACAGCTTGGCCAGCAGTTTGCTGTGGGGGACGGTGTCAAAGGCCTTGCTGAGGTCCCGGTAGACCACATCCACAGCCTGCCCCACATCCACCAGGCAGTCACCTGGGCATGAAGGAGATCAGGTAACTGCTATCTGAAATTTACATATACTCTGAAACACAGACAGTCACCTTGAAAAGCATTCCTCTCCTCCTAACAAATCTTGTGCACCATTTATGAAGCAGCACTGTGCTTACCTTTTGCCCCACATTAAGTCCCTCCTTGACACTCTGCTCAGTGGATTGCCTTATGCTGCACCTTTGGGAATATTTTGCAGGACCCCAAGGATTTTTGTGTACAGTATTCGCAGGCGCTGAAGGGAGAAAAAGAGATGGTTAAAACACACACCTGGAATCATTTAACTTCTTATCCTACTGAACATACCAGCTAACTTTCCATACACCAAATACAGGGCTATGGTATTCACTCCAGAAATGTAGGATTAACAACATAGCTATGTCTGAACCACGAACTCTGTCTCAGGTAAGATGGCTTTATCAGCCCTGGGAAGTTAGCAGGGACAGATTCCTAAAACAAACAAAACAAGCAAGCAGGCACCATTCACCACCACTCTCTGGCCTCAGCCCTTCAGCCAGTTCCTAACCCAGCTCAGAGTGCTGCTCTCCAAGCCACGAGCTGTCAGCTTGGCCAGCAGTTTGCTGTGGGGGACGGTATCAAGGCCTTGCTGAAGTCCAGGCAGACTCCATCCACAGCCTGCCCCACATCATGCAGAATGAGCTGTTTCTCCCTTCATACTCAGACTGTCTATTCTTAAGAAATCACATTTGTAACTAGACTGTTTCCAAGGCAGTACTTCATCTAATATGATGTTGGCTGCACAGCACTTAGATGTGCAGTCACTGAATACATGGTCTTCAAAAAGCAATTGGGACTGCTTAAATGGCATCCTCTGCACAACCACTACACATAACCCCTCATCAGAGTCACCTGTAGGATGCAGCTCAGCATACCAAAAACCTCCACAGAACAACTTTAAAGCCAAAGCAGGAGCTGAAGACAATCCAGAGCAGAACAGTATGCCAAAACACACATGCTGAATGCAGGTCTGCTGAAGCCTATCCCAATACTCTATCCATTTGAAGCCATACATCAAAAGATTTAGGATCATTGAATGTTTGGGGTTGGAAGGGACCTTTGTTAAGGCCATCAAGTCTGACCTCCCTGCAGTGAGCAGAAACATCTGTCACTGGATCAGCTTGCTCTGAGCCCGGTGTCCACCTTGAATGTTTCCAGCGATGGGACACCTCTCTGGGCAACCTGTTGCAGCCTTTCACCACCCCCGTTGGAAAGAGTATCTTTCTGACGTCTAGGCTATAGCTGAGATCATGACGGAGAGAGAAGTCTAGTGTCATTCCTGATGCTCTGTATGGAAACGTAGTGTCACTGAAAGGCTGAGACCAGCTGGACTTGATGATCTTTGAGGTCTCTTCCAACCTTGCTGATTCTGTGAAAATCACAATTCTTAATATTTAAGAAACCACCAGGTCTGCTATGTCATTGCAAAACCCAAATACTGTAAGTGAGCAGACACATGCTGCCCCATACCTGAAAGAGTAAAGAAAATCTGAAGATTGAGATGTAAGATTTTGCAGTTCACTGCTAACTCCACTCCCTGAACGTTCATTAACAATTCAGATAACCTTCATAACAATTTGCTTTCGAGATGCAGTTTCAAACAGATGAGAACTTACTGCTTGGAGCCTACCTGGATGGTGTTCCTCTGCTGTAAGATACTTTCCAGGGCTTATTATTTTGTCCGTCATATCTGACACATACAAGCCAATTTTAGTCATCTGTGTTGATGTTGTGCCTTTTGTTTGTTGTGGCTTATTTTTCCCCAAAAAGGTCTGGGGAAACAAGAATGCATGTCAGATATTCATCACAGCCATTTATAACAAAAATCACAAGATACTCATCTACTGAATGCTTTTACTTGCACACTTGGCTTCCGATGTACTTCCTCATTCCTACTGGAATAAATCTGCCACACTCTATTCTGTGGGGCAAAACCAGCCTTCTAAAAAGACAGTGCAAAGCTACAATTACCTGTGTTTCCCTACAAAGTACTTGAATTCCTTTCTCAGGTGGAGTTTTGGGTATTGTTTGTGATCCTGCATGATGAAATTCCACTCCTGTTATCCTGTTCTTAAACCCACCCAGAAATGGTTTATGATAGGTAGGTCTTTCCATTGTTACAACTACATCTTGGAATGAAGCAGAAGCTGTTAAAATGAAAGTTCCAGGACAGAGAAGTTGTTTCTCTTCGTAACATCTTAAGATTAGAGCACAATCACACATATGATACAGGCTTTTAAACAGCATTCACCTCTTGGTACCCTGACAGTGATGACATCAGGCACGTGGCAGTCGTCTTGAACTGCTTTCCCAGGAAAATCTTCCTCATCAAGATACAACTTCTCAGGCTGGATAAATAAAAGCTACCCACTGATACAAGGAACTTTTACTGAAAAATCTTACCCAAACTTGCTCCAGTTCTGATGACTGAAAAGGCATGGATAACAGAAGGGTGGCAGGTAAATGACAGTGGAATCTGAAACATCTACTGTTAAGGTGATCGATACGGTCAAGTTGAAACTGTTCGAAGCCCACGTGTGCATGTGAGTCACACACTGCTGTTACTCAATGGGAGTACAAAATACACACACATACACCTGTTTCTGGAATGAAGATTCCTATAAAGTGCCATATTAGTCTATAAACAGATACTACACCTTTTAAGAATGCATTCCTGGTCTTTTCAAGCATGTTTTTATGAGATTTTGAAAAGTCATTGCAACACCAGATGCAGGGAGAAAACAATCCACTTCCTGGAACCACTAAGCTCTATTAAAATAAAGAGCATGACTGCAAGTCTCCATAAACAAAGTGGGTGGATCAGAAGGGGGAGAGAGAAGATAGGGAGAGAGAGAAGAGAGAGAGAAGAGGAAAAGAATTATATTACCACACCCCTCACCCCCCCCGACAGTTTGAGTCTGTGAAGGAAAGGTGCTGCAGGAGATAGGAATGGATTAGAATAGAATAGAATAGAATAGAATAGAATAGAATAGAATAGACCAGGTTAGAAGAGACCTTCAAGATCATCACATCCAACCCATCAACCAATCCAACCCACCCAAACAACTAACCCATGGCACCAAGCACCCCAGCAAGTCTCCTCCTGAACACCTCCAATGAAGGTGACTCCACCACCTCCCTGGGCAGCCCATTCCAATGGGCAATCACTCTGTGTAGAACTTCTTCCTAACCTCCAGCCTAAACCTGCCCTGGTGCAGCCTGAGACTGTGTCCTCTTGTTATGGAGCTGGGTGCCTGGGAGAAGAGACCAACCTCTGCCTGGCTACAACCTCCCTTCAGGGAGTTGGAGAGAGCAAGAAGGTCTCCCCTGAGTCTCCTCTTCTCCAGGCTAAGCAACCCCAGCTCCCGCAGCCTCTCCTCACAGGGCTGTGTTCCAAACCCCTCACCAACTTTGTTGCCCTTCTCTGGACACCTTCCAGCAAGTCAACAGCTTTCCTAAACTGAGGGGCCCAGAGCTGGACACAGGACTCAAGCTGTGGCCTAACCAGTGCAGTGGACAGGGGCACAATGATCTCCCTGCTCCTGCTGGCCACACTCTTCCTGATGCAGGCCAGGATGCCACTGGCCCTCTTGGCTGCCTGGGCACACTGCAGGCTCATGTTCAGCCTACCATCAACCAGCACCCCCAGGTCCCTCTCTGCCTGGCTGCTCTCAGCCACTCTGACCCCAGCCTGTAGCACTGCCTGGGGTTGCTGTGGCCAATGTGCAGCCCCTGGCACTTGGATGTGTTCAATCTCCTGCCCTTGGCCTCTGCCCATCTGTCCAGCCTCTCGACGTCCCCCTACAAGGCCTCTCTACCCTCCAGCAGATCAACTCCTGCCCCCAGTTTGGTGTCGTCTGGGGAAAATACTTAATTCATTACTAAAAATGTCTGCATTAAATGATAAGTGGTAGGTCTTTATGGTATTATCTTCAGCATCCTAAATATAGAGTAAAAAGATTAAAGTAATTCTGCTATAAAAACCCACTGCCTCCTCCTCGAGTTGACCTTAACATTAGAGATGAATGAGGAAAAAAGGCCAAAGATTATCAAATACCATTATTCAACAAGCTGATGGTTTCATATAAAGGTGGGCTAGGTTTTGGCTGGTATGAAGCTAATTTTATTTTTAATGGTTTGTGTAGTGCCATGTGCTGTATTTGTACTGAAAACATAGCTGATAGCATAAGGATGTTGCAGTTATTGCTAAACAGTGCTTACACAGAATAAAGGCTTTTTCTGCTTCAAGAAGAATATTAAAGTCAAATAATTCTTTTAAAACGGAAGAAATTCCACTGTAAGTCAAAAGAATCAAGGAAGCATCTATTGAAATATGTCAAAACAAGGAGAGTTTTCTTCAACAAACTCTTCTGCAGATTTAAGAGCATGCTTTACAAGAGAAAAAAAGACAACTTACATTCCACAGCATGGGACAGTACCTCAAAATCCTCTTTTGTTTTAGGGTTCAGTCTTCATACTCCCTTCTCAGTTTTTCTTCTTTTGCTTCTTCCTGGTCTTTTCAAGCATGTTTTTATGAGATTTTGAAAAGTCATTGCAACACCAGCATCCAGTAAACATGCAGAGAATGAGGGTGAGGGGTGTGCAAGAAGCCATGGTCAAGTTGCAGGGGAAAAAACAAACCATCTTTTTAAAGCTTTCATGTCCAACTCCTTTGTTACTTCTTTACCTGTTCCTGTTCCACTTGCCATATCCTCTGACAGGACCCAGGTTTGAGATGTTTGTCCCTCTCTTGATGAATCTCTTCTTTCAAGTAAAGTAGGAGCACTGTCACGGGTAACAAGAGACACGCTCTCGGACGATGCACTGAATGAGGCATCCGGCTCAAGTACATCCTGCCCCTTATTTCTGGTCACTTCGTTGCCTCGTCCTTCGCAAGGTGATTCACACTGTGCTCAACTTGGCAGCTTCTGTTCCATCCTTGACGGCTGCAGAGAAGACTGCCCCTTCCAGTCCTCCTCTCTACACCCTGTGCACTGCACAGTACCTGCAGCTTCGGAAAGCAGAGGTTTCTCTTCTGGGTCCCCATTCTTGGCCTCTCTAACTAGTCTTTCCGAGGAAGCTGGTGTCTGCTCTCCACCTGTCTTTTCCGCTGTAGCAACTTCAAGACAACTATCTGATGTATCATCCATCTCCTAAAGCATCGGTCGCACATTTTTAACCTGCCTGCAAGAATAATCCCCATTATCTACTTAAAATTTCATACTGGCACATTTCTGCTTGCGAGAATATGGCCGGGGGTCTTTACTTCCACCAAACACACACTTAACATCTCACTGGTCTTTCACAGTAGTAATGCTGCACAGCATTGCCAGCAGGGCATCCGGAGAACTCTGCTATCATCAATCTATACAGTCTTTATATAGCTATAAACGCTTTACAGACCAGTGTTACCCAGAGGCAGCACACCCGCCGGGCCGCCGCGGCGAGCCACGCACAGGAGCTCCTGGCACGGGACGCGCTGGGGGCCGCAGGGCTGCGGCCGCCGTCTGGGTACGACTGGGGCTCCCCTTCACCCTTCTCCTGGCCCTGCACCCGTTGCTTTCTCTCCCCACGCTTCCCGGTGCGCCTTCCTCCTCGGGCGACTCCCCGCAGCGCCCGCTCCTCACAGCAGCCGCCTGGGGCAGCAGCTCGAGTAACCGGGGCCGGGCGCTGTGCAGGCCGGGGCTGGGGGGCGGGAGCCGCGAGCATGTCCCGCCCCGAGCATGCGCAGCACAGAGGCCTTGGCCGGGACGCGGGCGCCGGCCTGCGCTGCCCTCGCCTCGGGGGCGAGGCGGGACAAAAGCAAGGGGAAAGCGCAAGCAGCTTGAGAGGAGTCGAGACACCGCAGGAGCTCCACTTTACCCCACCGCGGTTAACGCAAGCACCGCAGCACCACAGACTGTAGCACTCGCAGCGGTTTCGCCCGGCCTCGTTAGCTTCATCACTGCCTTGGCGTTACACAACCACTTACAATTGCCATGGTCCTGTTACACTGACCGAGCCAATTAAAGTCAAATGAATACAGTTGTAATTTGAAAAGAGCAATTTTAAAGTGATAAGAGACATGCAAAACCGCGCTGGGTGCTACAATGCACGCTAACCGCTTTCTACCTACCCCTTCAATATTCTACCCTTAATACATATGCACACAAAGGTGGCCTTATTTCAATTAGTTTGTCCTTCTGGTGGTCTTTCAATGAAGTAATCCTCTAGTCAGCACAGCCGGTGGTTGTGTGCTAAGTCCTTGGGACTGTGTCTTTTTCGTTCTGGTGTTACAACCAATGTCCTTTCCCAGGGATGGGGCTTCACCTAGGTTCTGTTGACTCTCAGCAATCGTCCTTTGTGTTCAGGTCTTCTGTAGCAACTTCTCTTCCTTTCTCATCCTCGAAGAACTTCTCTTCCTTTCCCATCCTTACAGAACTTATTATTTCTTAATACTTCAATTATTAGCTGTTAATTCCTAACATTTCACTAGGGCATTAGTATACATACATTAAAGCAAGTAAAACAACAGCAGCTTAGCATAAATCCTAAAATCTTACTCTATACTAAAACAAGTCAAATTCATCATAAACAACTAATTATAATGAGGCCTAAAAGGAATTTCACCCCAGTTACATATGTAAGTGCCCAGTGTCTGACCCTCGTCTCATCATTCACGCCTCTGCTTTTGCTTTAATCAGAATCATCTAATTGACACGAATTATCATTCCATTTATCACAATCCTATGTTGGGATCCTCAGCTGGGTGAAGATCAACTCTTGCCGTCTTACAGTGGCATTTACATGAGAAAACAGCCATTCTTCTTCCAGTCTCTACTTCAGACAGCAGCAGAATTCGTGCTAATACCCCAGACTGTTCCCTGGAGATTACCGAAAGTTGCTGTTCGGCTGTTGACAACCCTTGCTGTGCGATAGCCCTCCCCAGCTGTGTGTGACCTGTGGGATGTGTTCAGCCCATTAGGGATGTTCTCCCCTGGAAGGTTCTGTTGAGAGGACTGACACTAACCCCGTAAGTTAGTTTTCACTCATCCCCTCCCTTTGAACGCAATCAGAACGTATGGCCGAGATTAAGATGGGGCCCTGCTCAACGCACAGCCACTCACAATAGGTTAAGCAGTACAGGCAGCATGCTAGGAACTCAGTACTGCAATCCAAAAGTTGTTTGGTTTCCCGGGCTGTCTCTACCCCTCCTTGCAGACAGGGTGATTTTTCACTTGCATAACAACTTCAATCAGAAGATCTCAAAGCATGTGGATTCTGGCTCCTACAAACACATATCAAATACAGTGGCTTATGCATTAAGCACAGTGACCTACAATACCAAAAAGCACGCTATGAACAGTGTATACAAACCACACAAACCACGTAGCCATGAACAAAGTGTTAACACAAACACTGGAGAGCAGCATACGCTCGGAGCCCAATCCTTTGGTGCTTTTCCAGTTAAGCACCCCCTGACTGTTGATGGCTGTGTCTCCAGTGTGACACTGAATTAATCAAAGTGGCCATGGGGCTTTTCAATTTCCCACCCCCCAGATGTAAACGGGGCTCTGTGCCTGAGAGACAGCCTTCCTCGATATGGAGGTGAGGGAGAATGCTCTCCCTTGCCAGGCAAACTGGCAAAGCTGAAGCAGCTGTCTTTGAAGGCTGGAGCAGGAGAGCAGACTCGCCTCTGCCTTCCGTTGAGGTTTCTACCATAGAGCTGCTTTTCCTGGCTGCTGCTTTCATTCAAAGCTTGAAGGACTATCCTTTTCACTTGAGATTCCTTCCAACATCTTGTGAGGGGCTCTGACACTCCCAGGGAAATAGAAGCATCACAGTCTCACAGTATCACCAAAGTTGGAAGAGACCTCAAAGATCATTGAGCCCAACCTGTTGCCACAGACCTCATGACTACACCATGGCACCAAGTGCCACGTCCAGTCCCCTCTTCAACACCTCCAGGGACGGTGACTCCACCACCTCCCTGGGCAGCACATCCCAATGGCAAATGACTTTCTCCGTGAAGAACTTTCTCCACTCCTCCAGCCTAAACTTCGCTTGGTGCAGCTTGAGACTGTGTTCGCTTGTTCTGGTGCTGGTTGCCTGAGAGGAGAGACCAACCCCTTCCTGGCTACAACCACCTTTCCGGTAGCTGTAGAGAGCAATGAGGTCTCCCCTGAGCCTCCTCTTCTCCAGACTAAGCAACCCCAGCTCCCTCAGCCTCTCCTCACAGGGCTGTGCTCAAGGCCTCTCCCCAGCCTTGTTGCCCTTCTCTGGACACCTTCAAGTGTCTCAATGTCCTTCTTAAATTGAGGGGCCCAGTACTGGACACAGTAATCAAGGTCTGGCCTGTGTTTTTTTTTTGTTTATTATTAGTTTGGGTTTTTTTTGTTGGTGTTTTGTTTGTTTGGTGTTTGTTTGTTTGTTTGTTTTAAGAAACAATCCTAGCTTTATTTTCACAGACTCGGTTGCAGACTCGGGACCACAGCAACAAGGAGAGCGGGAGGAGTTTTCAGACATTGCAGCCAGTCAGGCCGCCCTTTGCCTATGATATCCCCGATGGAGAACCAAAGCAGCACCTCCGTGGCCACCAGAACATTCCTCAGCGCGTCCCGGACGGTGAGCTGTGCCAGCCAGCCACTCGGCAAGCTCCGGACCAGCACCTTCGGGCTGGCGATGGCCCGCGGGATTGATGGCGATGGTTTCGGTGCCTTTTGTACTTTCAGTTTCAGGCGGCACGGTCCCGGGTCGAGGCGAGCGGCGATCGCTCGCAGGCTTCTGCGACTCCGTGCTGGCAGCGGGCGGCGACAGCAGTTTCAAAGGCATTCCTCAGGGCGGCTGCTGCGCGGGCGGGATCGGTCCGCTTTCGAACGATGCGGGCAGTTGCCTTTTCCTCAGGGCAGGAACAGAATTGCTTTCTGCCTCTGCGACTCCTCTGAAGGAGGCAGTCGACTTCATTTGCAGCACTCATTAGAAAGCCTCTGATTCTGCCTCCATCATTTCTCTGCCGAGGAGGAATTGCTGGTCGTAACTTTGACATTCCTCTCGCACAGTACGATGCAGGTGCCCGTGACCACAGCATGGAGGCTGCAGGGCTGGCCAGCGCTCTCGGCCAGCGTTTGGGAACTGCGCTCCGGATTCTTGCAGTTCTGTGTTGCCCAGTCTAAATCCAAGACTGTTGGTACACCCCCCAGTTCTCGCAAAACACATTTCCTTGTACATCCTGCTTGATTCTGTGCCACTCTGGAACTGCCTCCACTTCCTGATGTGGGTGGTGCTGCCTGCAGAAGGACCGGGGGAGAAGCTGGCAGGCAGAGGAATGAAGGTAGGAAGGCACCTGTGGATGTGGCCACAGCTGAGGCGCAGCCCACAGATCCACCTGGCAGACAACAGTCCTGTGCAGGCCCCTCTCTGGAGCTGATGGGAGCAAGACATTTGTCCCAGAGCTGTCTGGAAGTGCTGGGCTTCTTTCCTGGCTTCTGGGCTAAGCCCATAGAATGTTCCCTCACACAAGGACTGCATTGATGGGAGAGGCACAGCAGCGATGCCTGGGCCATGCTGGCTAGCTCTCAAGGTGGGCAAAAGCAGCAGGGATCCCCGATGCTGGAGAAGGCTGTGGGGCCAGCAAGGACCAAAGCACACAGTCCCCGTCCATGGTGCTGCGCAGCTGGGCAAGGGCAGCCAGCAAGGAGGAGGTGTGGGCAAGGTGCTCCCAGCCCCTGGGCCCAGCTCCTAATGCTGCTCCCGAGAAGGGAGAAGAGAATGAGGGAGAGGCAAAGGAGCGTGGAATCTGCCAGTGTAGAAATTCAAACCCACCTCTACTGTGGAGGTGGTGCAGGGGGGTCAGGGCCAACACTTGGAGATGCTGCACGGTTGTTCCTTCTGCGGCGCCTTCTGGTTGGGGGTGGGCTGTAGGGAGCAGCTTCCTCTCGACGCTGCCGGGGGACCTAGCACGCACCCGCACAGGCCCAGGGCTGCTGACGGGCTGGCAGGCTCAGGCACGGGGAGCTGCCCCGCGCTCTCGGATGGTGTCTCTCTGGTGGTCCTTGGCTGCGGGTCTGCAGGTCCAGCGAGCTGCAGGATGGCTCCTCCAGCAGCCCCTCTGTGGAGGTACTGCTCTCGGTGCTTGCTCTTGCCCTGCGGGATCTGCCACGCTGTGTTCTGGGCCGTCTGCAAGGAGGAGCTTCATCCTGACGCTGCAGGTGGGAGGCACGTCGCTTCCTCCCTGTGCCGACGGCTGCTGGACCGACCGTTGAGTCGCGGGATGGCACAAGCCGCGCCTGGCTGGAGGATGCCACAGCTGCCGCCTGGCTAGGGGCATCCGGGTCCGGAAGCTCCAGGCTGCCCCTGGAGGCTGTAAAGGAAAGCAGAAGGGTCAAGGGCACAGCCGCCAGCTCTGTGGCAGCACAGGCCTGTGCAGTGCCACCAGCCCTCCCGCAGAAGAGAGGCTCAGCCAAGCTCAGCCTGGTCACTGCTGCCAGCACACCATCGCGGGTGGGGTGGGGAGCAGCTGAGTGCTTTGCCTCTTACCTCTGCTGGGGCCAGCACAGCTGCTGCACTCCCAGCTGTTGGTGCTGGGCCTCAGATGGGAGCATCGCCTGTGGGTGCCCTCAGCAGCACAGGAGCTGCATAACAGCAGTTGCCAGGGCCTGGGGAAGGAAAAGGTTCATGGCTGGGAGGACACACCGAGTGTAGCACTGGACCATCTGGCAGAGCTTTTGCTCCTAGTGCTTCTGCTCTGAGGCCTTAGCCAGAGAGGGATCCTGCACAAAGTAGAGCCCCACGGTGCAGCTTTGACAACTTACCCTTCTTGCTCTGCCTGCTCCCTGCCTTCTGGGCATAGGCACTCGCTGGCATCGCAGCGGCTGTGCCTCTGAAGTAGTTCTTCTATATCCTCCTGGTCATCCCAGAATGACAGCCTGGTAGAGAAAGGAATACTGATGAGTCCCTGCTGCCATCCTGACATAAGGCGGATGCAGGACATCCTTGTTTGCCCAGTCCTGCCCTGTTTCCAGCTCCTCCGTGACGCTGGAGCAAGGACTCCCGAGAGAGCAGAGAGCCAGGGCTGCAGGGGCAGGCCCTGGGGCAGCACAGTGCTTGCTCCTTCCTGCCTTGTGAGGTGGATGGAAGGACACCAACCTGAAGGGGATTCGGATGCCCATGCTGAGCATTTCTGGCAGAAATGCATCCCGATCCCTACACACTGGGCACTGGAATCTCAAGAGGCCATCATTCAGAGCTTGTCCCTGCAGGAGACATGTGAAGAGCGTGAGTTGGGTCCTGGTGCTGCTGAGCACCTGTGCTCTCCTGGGAGCCAGGGATGGGCTCCTACCTGGATGCACTCCCGATGGAACCATGCGTGCTGACACGCCGGGCACACCATGGTCCTGTAGGAGGTTTGGTTGTCCACAGGATCCGTGCAGATGAGGCAGGCGGTGTCCTGCTCTGGAACCGCCTCCACTTCCTGACGTGGGGGTGTTCCCTGCAGAAGGCCCTGGGGAGAAGAGGAAAGAGCCATCATGGGCGAGGAGACAAGGGTCAGGCCCTTTCATAGTGCTGGAGGAAAGGGGAGAGGACTTAAGCGCACTAGGGAAAGTACTGGCTTAGGGTGAGGGTTAGGGTTAGCGTTAGGGTTAGGGTTATGGCTATGCATATCAGTTTTAGGGTTTGTGACAAGCAAGGAAGGGTGAAGATGTCTGAAGGAGCCTCAGAGCTCTTCTTTGGGTAGTGGGAGGTGTCCCCATGAGTTGCTTGCTTCTGTGCCTGAAGCTGGCAGGCAGAGGAATGAAGGTGGGAAGCCTCCCCTGTGCGGGCCAGCTGCCCTTACCTGTAGTGTCCAAAGTACTGGGTGGTACAGCCACCCCGTGTGGCACAGGGGAGATGGAAGCTGACATCACAGCCTGTCTCACTGCAGGTGATGGTGGCCCCATTCTGATGGCAGACACAGCACTCCTGTTAATGGCAGAGCAACTTCTGTCAGCCTGGGGGCCTTTGCAGGAGGCTCCCCGTGCCTCGGGGTCGGGGTGCTGCTGGGTCACAGCCCACAGATCCCTTTGGCAGGCACAATTCCTGTGCAGGAGCCTCTCTGGAGATGCTGGCAGCAAGACTCAAAAGTCTGGAAGGTCAAAAGAGCTGTCTGGAAGGGCCAGGAATTCTAGCCCAAGCTGTGGGCTAAGCTGCCACAGCACTCTCCTGGCACCAATCTCAGCGATTTTGTCATGCCCTCACCTTCTGTGCTCCCTGCTCAAGTGCACGTTGAATCTCCTCCGCAAGAAATTGCACCTCTCCTTCTTCCGCGTCCACTACTGGAGAAACCTCGTTGGCAAAAAACTGCAGAAGGGAAGAGACAGGGAGCCATTGAGGAGAGTGTGGCAGGGAGTGCCTGCAGGAAAACGGGAGGCAGCCCCCGGGGAACTCACCAGGCAAAAGACATGGGCAGGGACTCCTTGCTCATTCAGGATTTCTCCACAGAAATCCGCGTCAGCCTCTGCCTGACGGCACAGAATGCATGCTGGAGAGGAGAGAGCAAACACCAATGGAAGAGCACTTCTGTAGGGCTGGGGGAAGTGTCCCTGAGGGTGTCCCCAAGCGCCTGCTCTGTTCCTGCCTGGCTGGCTGATGGGCAGAGCTGCAGGGCTTGGAGATCAGCATGGAGGCACAGGGTGTCCCAGCAGGTGCCCACTGGTCAGGCCTGAGCCCTGCTTGCTGAGGAAAGGAGGGGCTGTGCCCTGGGGCACTCTGGGGAGCTCTTTGCCTCCCTCTGTCCTTCCTCTCTCAGCCCTATGCTCTGCTGACCCCTCTAAGCAGTACTCCCTGGGACAGGCTGCCAAGGGGATAACTTTGCTCACCACGCTCCATCTCGTCGAGCGTCTCCTCCTTCCTTGCAGACAAGGCACACGTCAAGGGTGAGCTCTTGGAGAGTTGCTGTCCCAGCAGTGCTGAGCCGTCTCCTCCAAATGCTCCTCTGCTGACTCTGAGAAGCAAGACATGCCAGTGAGCTTGGAGCACAGCCCCAGAGGCCTGAGGTGCAGGGGCTCCCCTGCGGCTCCCCTCCTGCCTTGGCAGCCCCTTCCCTCTCCCGCCCTCTCCTTACCTCACCAAGTCGCAAGGATGCAGGAACTGAGCCCTGCGCTGCCTTTTGTAGGCTCTCCCCCTCGCCTGTGCCAGTGACTGCTGTGACGTCATGGCCATGAAATCACCACGACCACTGTGACGTCATCACTGCTGGCCCGCGTGCACCACGCCCTCAGCCACCTGCCCCCTCTCTGACACAGTCAGCACCTCACAGGGGCCGATGTGAAGCGCTGAGGCAGGGGCCCGTGCCCTTGGCACCCCTGTAAGAGGGCAGCAAGGGCAGAGTCAAATGCCAGATCCCCTGGGACAGTTCTCGAGGGTGGGCACCGGTGCTGTTCAGGCAGCGCCACTCCAGCGCCCCAGCGCTGGCCAAGGCAGCTCTCTGCTCCTGGCCCTGGCATGTGGAGCACTGCCAGCAGCTCGCCAAAGGCTCCCCTTCCTATGCACCGTGCCAGCAAGGCTGCACCCACGGCACTGGCTCTGGCTCTGGCTCTGGCTCTGGGCTGCCCACTACAGGGGACAGAAGGGACCCCTGAGCCTGGCCGAGGCTCTGGCATCCCATCCTCTCAGATGCACTTGGTGTCTGGGTCACAGCACAGGACCTCAGGATGGTACCTAAATGTGGCAGGTGGCCACCCTTTTGTCCTGACCTCCGTAGTGCTTGGGTGCTGTGCTGCCTCCACCGCAAAATGCAGCAGGAGCGCATGCTGAGCAGTCACAACGGAAATGGCCTTTCTGCATGGCAACCAACTGCCTTCCAGAGGCCAGTGTGAGCCTTCCCTTCATGGGATAGGAAGCTGCAAGGGACTGTGGGGCAGTTTGGGAGGCAGTGGGAGGGAGAGCTGATCTGTTGGAGGGTAGAAAGGCTCCTCAGGGGATCTGCACAGGCTGGATCGATGGGGCTGAAACCACGAGCGTGGAATCCAGAGGCCTAGTCACGTCTCCACTGGTCCTGTCACACATCCTTCCTCAAGGTGATAAAAGACAGGAATGTGTGTGCTGTAGTCACTCTGCGGAAACCTGATGCTGGTCATCACTGGGGGACGTACGAGTGCTGGGGACGCCAGCAACACCCCCAGACCAAGTTATTCTGGCCAGGGGGTTGATGTCAGTAAATGCTTTTGCAAAGACATTAGTGCCCTGGAGAGAGCATCTGGAAAGCAGACCTTTGGAAACGTAATCGCTGCCGTGTGCTCTTGTTGCCCAAACTGACGCACGCGTGTTGCCTGTTGCACTCAATGCTGCTCCGCTGCATTAGCCTGGAGAGCAGAAAGGAGCTACCCTGTGCCCAGGCCAAAGGGAAATAGCAAGGCCCTGCCCAGCAATTGCCATGCCTTCTCCAGCTCTCTATTGCACTGGCACTACGAAAAGCAGAAGGCTGGAGCTCTATCAGATAGAGGTGGGCAGAGGGGAACGGTGCCAAGGGAGCAAGCAGCTCAGTTCAGAGCAAGCCTGTGCATGACCGCAGCTCTTTGGGCAGCTCTGTCTCGGTAGCGCCTCCGAGCTCACATTGCAAGCCCCCTGAAGAGCACCGCCTGTTCTGGCTGGGGCTAGACCTCATGTCGTCCCAGGGACAGCAGACCAGGAGAGAAAGGCAAAGCGCTGCCACTGAGCTGGTTCTCTTCTGGACCCTCTCTGCCTGCTCTTCCGCAGAGCCTCTGCATTGGCAGAAGAGCCCGGCAGGCCTGCCAGGCCCTCACAGCCTTCCTCCAAGAGGTCAGCTGCTCTCTACTCCAGCAGCTCAACTTCCATGCCACGCTGAGGCCTATTGGGAAGGCACTGGCTGCACACAGCTGCGTAAAGCCACCTGTAGTTTGCCAGAAGAGCAGAGGGTTGGCCAAGGCTGCACGGCCACCCAAAAGCATTTCCTTGGGCTTTGATTGCCATTCTTCTTTGATTTAGCTCTCTAGCAGTCTGACAGCTTCCACAGCGCTGCCCAGCACTTGCCCTGCACCCACACCTTCTCTCCTGCCTGCACTGGGAAGGTTCTTGCTGGTCTCCATCAGGAGGGAAATCCGCTCACCTGCCAGGCGTGTCCCAGGCCCTCGTGAGGCTCCCACGGAGCACAGGTGGTGCTTTTGCTGTGAACAGCTGATGATGGGACTCGAGCCCTCGGGAACAGGTAGCGCTCGGACTCGCCTGACCTCTGGGGAATGAATTCCTTAGCAGAGCTTTTCACTGGCTCTTCAGAAGGGTTTGTCTCATATCCTGCAAGAAGGGAGCCTCCCACGGGTGCAGCAGCAGTCGTGTTGCGGAACGGGACCCACAGCTGGGGAAGAGGCAATGCTCACTGGCTACTGGAGAAAGGCAATCCACTGAAGCCATCATGTCACAAAGAGGAGATGACACTCAGGTGAACATCCAGAGCTGTCACTAGCCTCAGCAAGGAGCACAGGAGGTCCCTATAGGTTCTAGCCTTGTCCCAGACAAACAGACTTGAAGCATGTCCAACCTGGCTGTTGCTGTGGCGAGTGACTCCTATAGCTGAGCCAGCAGGCATATGCTGGGTGGGCAGTCAGAGCCTGCATTGCTGAGGGAGGCACAGCAGCACTGACAGGGCCAAGTAGGTTCAAGCAAGGCAAGGCATCTGGAAGTCAGCCTGTATACAAATCTTTTGTGAGAGTCGATTGGGCCAATAGGGCAACTGAAGCCAGCACACAGTTGCCCAAGGAGAAGGGCTTCTGCCAGGTTGTGGCCATAAAAGGCAGCAACATAGGCCTGGTCAGGCAGGAGCAGTGGCCAGGACACGTGCCTTTAGCCTAGACACAGGTTGTTTTACCGGACACGCATGGTCCTGTCCCCTTTGCTCCTTCTCCTGCGTTACCCCGACTTTCTGCAGGAGGAGGAGGAGTCGGGGACCATATCTAGGCACGAGGGTCTGTCTGAGTTTGTGCTGGGGCCGTTTGGCCCTACCATGACATTCCACCCCCTGGCCCTATGGGACAGATTGATCTGGGGCCATAGATGCCCTTTCCTGAGGCTACATTGTGGATTCTGCCTTATACAAATACAGATCCAATACAGTGGCTTATGCATTCAGCCTGGTGACCTACAGTACCAAAAGCACGATATGAACAGTGTATACTGGGATTGGGAGCAGTCAGCGTGGCTTCGCCAAGGGCAAATCCTGCCTGACAGACCTGGCGGCTTCTATGAACCGTGACAACATTAATAGCTGAGGGGCGAGCCACAGACGTGGTTTCCCTGGCCCTGAGCAAAGCCTTCGACACTGTCCCGCCCCACATCCTGGTCTCCAGGCTGGTGACACATGGGTGTGATGGGTGACCACTAGATGGACACAGAGCTGGGAGGTCTGGTAGTATCATAGTATCATTGTATCATAGTATCCATCAGGTTGGAGGGCACCTCAAGGATCATCTAGTTCCAACCCCCCTGCCATGGGCAGGGACACACCCCACACTAGAGCAGGCTGCCCACAGCCTCATCCAGCCTGGGCTTAAACACCTCCAGGGACAGGGCCTCAACCACCTCCCTGCACAACCCATTCCAGGCACTCTCATGGGGAAGAACTTCCTCCTCGCCTCCAGCCTGAATCTCCCCACCTCCAGCTTCATTCCATCCCCCCGAGTCCTTTCACTACCTGAGAGCCTGAGCAGTCCCTCCCCAGCCTTCCTGTAGGCCCCCTTCAGATCCTGGAAGGCCACAATGAGGTCACCTGGGAGCCTTCTCTTCTCCAGGGACTTCCAGAGGTCATAGAATCATTGAATGGGAGGGGCTGGAAGGGATTTCCAGGGGTCATAGAATCTTAGAATGGGAGGGGCTGTATGGGAACTCCAGGGGACATAGAATCTAAGAATGGGAGGAGCTGGAAGGGAACTCCTTCGGTCATGGAATCTTAGACTGGGGGGGGTGGAAGGGAGCTCCAGGGGTCATAAAATCCTAGAATGGGAGGAGCTGGAAGGGACCTCAAGGAGTCATAGAATCTCAGAATGGGAGGGGCTGGAAGGGGCTTCTAGGGGTCCTAGAAGCTTAGAAAGGGAGGAGCTGGATGGGACCTCCAGGGGTCAAGAATTACAGAATGGGAGGTGCTGGAATAGACCTCCATGAGTCAAGGAATCACAGAATGGGATGGGATGGAAGGGATCTCCAGGGGACATAGAATGACGGACTGGGAGGGGCTGGAACGGACCTCCTGAGGTCATAGAATCATTCAATGGGAGGGGCTGGAAGGGATCTCCAGGGGTCATAGAATGGGAGGGGCTGGATGGTTTCCAGGGGTCCCAGAATCTTAGAATGGGAGGGGCTTAGACGGGGGAGGGATTTGCCATAGCAACCCCATGCAGAGCTACAGACTGGGGTCAGAGTGGCTGAGAGCTGCCAAACCAAGAGGGACCTGGGGGTGCTGATCGACAGCCGCCTGAACATGAGCCAGCAGTGTGCCCAGGGGGCCAAGAAGGCCAAGGGCATCCTGGCCTGCATTAGGAACAGTGTGGCCAGCAGGAGCAGGGAGGTCATTGTGCCCTGTACTCTGCTTTGGTTAGGACACACCTTGAGTCCTGTGTCCAGTTCTGGGCCCCTCAGTTTATGAAGGAAATTGAGAGACTTGAAGGTGTCCAGAGAAGGGCAACATGGCTGGGAGAGGCCTTGAGCACAGCCCTGTGAGGAGAGGCTGAGGGAGCTGGGGTTGCTTAGCCTGGAGAAGAGGAGGCTCAGGGGAGACCTCATTGCTCTCTCCAACTCCCTGAAGGGAGGTTGTAGCCAGGAAGGGGTTGGTCTCTTCTCTCTAGCAACCAGCACCAGAACAAGGGGACACAGTCTCAAGCTGCACCAGGGGAAGTTTAGGCTGGAGGTGAGGAGAAAGTTCTTCACCGAGAGAGTCATTCATCATTGGGATGTGCTGCCCAGGGAGGTGGTGGAGTCACCGTCCTGGAGGTGTTCAGGAGGGGATTGGATGTGGCACTTGGTGCCATGGTCTAGTCATGGGGTCTGTGGTGCCAGGTTGGACTCGATGATCTTCGAGGTCTCTTCCACCCTTGGTGATACTGTGAGACTGTGATACTGTAATCTTAGAATGGGAGAGGCTGGAAGTATCAAAGTATCATTGCATCATAGTATCAGTCAGGGTTGGAAGGGACCACAAGGATCATCTAGTTCCAACCCCCTGCCATGGGCAGGGACACCCCACACTAGATCAGCCTGCCCAGAGCCTCATCCAGCCTGGGCTTAAACACCTCCAGGACAGGGCCTCAACCACCTCCCTGCACAACCCATTCCAGGGCTTCACCACTCTCATGGGGAAGAACTTCCTCCTCACCTCCAGCCTGAATCTTCCCACCTCCAGCTTCAGTCCATTCCCCCTAGTCCTATCACTCCCTGAGAGGCTTGGAAGTCCCTCCCCAGCCTTCCTGTAGCCCCCTTCAGATCCTGGAAGGCCACAATGAGGTCACCTGGGAGCCTTCTCTTCTCCAGGGACTTCCAGAGGTCATAGAATCCTAGAATGGGAGGGCTGGAAGGAACCTGCAGGGGTCAGAGAATCTTAGAATTGGAGGGGCTGGAAGGAACATCCTGAGGTCATAGTACCCTATGGTACTATGGAGGGGCTGGATGGGGCATCCAGGGGTCATAGAATCGAGGAATGGGAGGGGCTGGAAGGGACCTCCAGGAGACATAGAATCTAAGAATGGCAGGGGCTGGAATGGAACTCCTTAGGTCATGGTATCTTAGAATGGGAGGGGCTGGAAGGGACCTCCAGGGGTCTTAGAGTCCTGGAATGAGAGGTGTTAGAAGGGTCCACCAGGGGTCGTAGAATCTTAGAATCGGAGGGGCTGGAAGGGGCTTCCAGGGGTCATAGAATCTTAGAATGGGAAGGGATGGAAGGGACTTCCTCAGGTCATAGAATGATAGAGTGGGAGGGGCTGGAACGGGATTCTAGGAGTCCTAGAGGCTTAGAATGGGAGGGGCTGGAAGGGATCTGCAGGGATCATAGAATCATAGAATAGGAGGGGCTGGAAGGGACCTCCAGGGTCATAGAATCTTAGAATGGGAGGGGCTGGAAGGGACCTCCAGGGGTCAAAGAATCACAGAATGGGAGGGGCTGGAACTGGATTCCAGGGGTCCCAGAAGCTTACAATGGGAGGGGCTGGAAGGGACTTCCAGGGGTAATAGGGTCCAAGAATGGGAGGGGCTGGAAAGGACCTCCAGGGGTCAGAGATTCCTGAATTGTGAGGGGCTGGAAGAGACCTCCAGTGGTCATAGAATCCTGAACTGGGAGGGGCTGGCACAGGCTTCCAGGGGTCCTAGAAGTTTAGAATGGGCAGGGCTGGAAAGGATATGCTGCAGTTTTAGAATGGGAGGGCTGGAAGGGACCTCCAGGGGTCACAGAATCAGAAATGGGAGGGGCTGGAAGGGATCTCCAGGGGTCACAGAATCAGAAATGGGAGGGGCTGGAAGGGACTTCCTTAGCTCTTAGAGTCATGGTATTAAGAGGCTGGAAGGGACCTCCAGGGTTAATAGAATCATAGACTGGGAGGGGCTGGAAGGGACTTCTTAGGTCAGAGAATCATAGAATGGGAGGGGCTGGAAGGGTCCTCAAGGGGTCATAGAATCATAGAATGGGAGGGGCTGGAAAAGACCTCCTGATGTCATAGTACCCTAAAATGGGAGGGGTTGGAAGGGGCTTCCTCAGGTCATAGAATGAGAGAATGGGAGGGGCTGGAAGGGAGCTTCTGAGGTCAGAGAATCTCAGAATGGGAGGGGCTGGAAGGGAGCTTCTGAGGTCAGAGAATCTCAGAATGGGAGGGGCTGGAAGGGACCTCCAGAGGTCAGAGAATCCTAGAATGGGAGGGGCTGGAAGGGGCTTCCTCAGGTCATAGAATGAGAGAATGGGAGGGGCTGGAAGGGACCTCCAGAGGTCAGAGAATCCTAGAATGGGAGGGCTGGAAAAGACCAACAGAGGGACATAGAATCCTGGATTGGGAGTGGCTGGAAGAGACCTCCTGAGGTCATAGTACCCTAGAATGGGAGGGTTGGAAGGGCTTCCTCAGGTCATAGAATGAGAGAATGGGAGGGGCTGGAAGGGAGCTTCTGAGGTCAGAGAATCTCAGAAGGGGAGAGGCTGGAAGGGTCCTCCAGAGGTCATAGAATGGGAGGGGCTGGAAGGGAGCTACTGAGGTCGTAGAGCCTTAGAATGGGAGGGGCTGGAAAGGACCTCCTTAGGTCCAAGAAGCTTTGAATGGAGGGGCTGGAAGGGACCTCAGGGTTAAGGAATCATAGAATGGGAGGGGCTGGAATTGACCTCCAGGGGTCATAGAAGTATAGAATGGGAGGGGCTGGAAGGGAGCTACTGAGGTCGTAGAGCCTTAGAATGGGAGGGGCTGGAAGGACCTCCTTAGGTCCAAGAAGCTTTGAATGGGAGGGGCTGGAATTGACCTCCAGGGGTCATAGAAGTATAGAATGGGAGGGGCTGGAAGGGACCTCCAGGGGTCACAGAATCCTGGAATTGGAGGTTGTGGAATGTCCCCCAAGCAGTCATAGAATCATGGAATTGGAGATGTATAGAATGGGAGGGGCTCGAAGGGACCTCCAGGGGTCACAGAATCTTAGAAAGGGAGGGGCTGGAAAGGGACCTCCAGGATTATGAGAATCCTGGAATTGAAGGGGCTGGATGGGACCCCCAGGGTCCTGGATTGGGAGGGGCTGGTAGAGACCTCTTGTGGTCATAGAATCATGGAATGGGAGGGGCTGGAAGGGACCTCCTGAGGTTATAGAATGATAGAATGGGAGGGGTTGGAAACGTCCTGCTTAGCCTAAACACCCTCCGACCACCACATCCCCCACCAGCCCTTCCCTGCTGGTGAAGAGGAGGTCAAGCAGAGCCTTACCCCTGGTAGGTTCACGCAGCACCTGGGATAAGAAGCTGTCCTCCAGGCACTCTAAGAACCTCCCAGACTGCCTCCTCTCTGCTGTGCTGAGATCCCAGCAGGTATCAGGCAGGTTGAAGTCGCCCATGAGAACGCCGTCAGGTGATCTTGAGACAGCCTTAAGCTGCCTATAGAATGCTTCATCGACATCTTCCTCCTGGTAACATCTCCAACTTGGGCACCTGCTAGACTACAAACTTGTGGCAATGTCAGCAAGAGCAGTGTGAGCAATCTGGCAGTGTAGGCTTCGAGCCTGACATGGTGGTAGGCCACGCTCAGCATAAGTGCAAGAGTTGTTAGCAGTGGAGCACAACAGTGCTGAGCCTGCAGCATGTAACTGAAGCAGGACACTGGCAGCTATACACACAGCAAGTTACCTGGGAATCACAGGACACGCACCTGCATCAACAACCTCGCGTGTCAGTAGTAGCTGGACCAATAATCTATAATAGTGTGAGGTGTGGTCACTCGTGGGCAACCAATGAAGCTGTGCCAACAATGCTCCCCGAGTTTATAGAAGTTGTAGAAGTTCCCTTAATATGCACTTCTTGTTCCTTTCCTTTCCATGCACTCCAGATTGCTCACACTGCTCTCACTGACATTGCCACAAGTTTGTAGTCTAGCAGGTGCCCAAGTTGGAGATGTTACCAGAAGGCTGCCCAGTCTGGTACAGCCCTCTGACTACTATCCCTGATTGGTTATGCAGTTAGGGAATGATGATGTTGCTACCAGAACTCCCAGGGCTATCAAAAATGACTTCAGGGCCCTGGGAGATCTGGTTGAGGGGTCAGGTGCACAAATAATTTGTACATCGATGCCGTTAGTTGCAGGAGGGAATACGATCAGGAACAGGTCAGCAGCTGCAGTCAACAAGTGGCTCAGAGGCTGGTGCAGTCAAAAGAATTTTGGGTTTTTCGATCTTGGAGAACTTTCTACTGCAGCAGGTCAGCTGGCAACAGATGGAGCACTCTGTCCCAGAGGAGGGGGAAGGTCACAGTACATGAGAATGGCCTGTCCCCCAAAGGGAAAAAGATTCTGGGAAGGGAATTGGCAGGAGTCTGGGGGTGATAAGCTAGAGCTAGAGGCTGAACCAGCAGCCCAGCTGCAGTGCATGGACACTAATGCACGAAGAATGGGTGACTAACATGAGGAGCTGGAAGCCCTGTTGCAGCAGAAAGTTATGATGTAGTTGCCATCACGAGACTGTGGGGACGACTCACATGACTGGAGCGCTGCAATTGACGCTACAGGCTGTTCAGGAGGGACAGGCAAGGAAGAAGGGTGGAGGGGTGGCCCTGTACATCAGGGGGCACTAGATGCAGTCGAGATGGAGATCAGGGACGATCGGGTTGAGTGCTTGTGGGTGAGAATTAGAGGGAGGATCGGGAGGGCAGACATCCTGGTTGGAGTCTGTTATAGACCACCCAGCCAGGAGGAAGATGTCGATGAAGCATTCTATAGGCAGCTTAAGGCTGTCTCAAGATCACCTGACGGCGTTCTCATGGCTGACTTCAACCTGCCTGATACCTGCTGGGATCTCAGCACAGCAGAGAGGAGGCAGTCTGGGAGGTTCTTAGAGTGCCTGGAGGACAGCTTCTTATCCCAGGTGCTGCGTGAACCTACCAGGGATAAGGCTCTGCTTGACCTCCTCTTCACCAGCAGGGAAGGGCTGGTGGGGGATGTGGTGGTCGGAGGGTGTTTAGGCTAAGCAGGACGTTTCCAACCCCTCCCATTCTATCATTCTATAACCTCAGGAGGTCCCTTCCAGCCCCTCCCATTCCATGATTCTATGACCACAAGAGGTCTCTACCAGCCCCTCCCAATCCAGGACCCTGGGGGTCCCATCCAGCCCTTCAATTCCAGGATTCTCATAATCCTGGAGGTCCCTTCCAGCCCCTCCCTTTCTAAGATTCTGTGACCCCTGGAGGTCCCTTCGAGCCCCTCCCATTCTATACATCTCCAATTCCATGATTCTATGACTGCTTGGGGGACATTCCACAACCTCCAATTCCAGGATTCTGTGACCCCTGGAGGTCCCTTCCAGCCCCTCCCATTCTATACTTCTATGACCCCTGGAGGTCAATTCCAGCCCCTCCCATTCTATGATTCCTTAATCCCTGGAGGTCCCTTCCAGCCCTCCCATTCAAAGCTTCTTGGACCTAAGGAGGTCCTTCCAGCCCCTCCCATTCTAAGGCTCTACGACCTCAGTAGCTCCCTTCCAGCCCCTCCCATTCTCTCATTCTATGACCTGAGGAAGCCCCTTCCAACCCCTCCCATTCTAGGGTACTATGACCTCAGGAGGTCTCTTCCAGCCACTCCCAATCCAGGATTCTATGTCCCCTGTTGGTCTTTTCCAGCCCCTCCCATTCTAGGATTCTCTGACCTCTGGAGGTCCCTTCCAGCCCCTCCCATTCTCTCATTCTATGACCTGAGGAAGCCCCTTCCAGCCCCTCCCATTCTAGGATTCTCTGACCTCTGGAGGTCCCTTCCAGCCCCTCCCATTCTGAGATTCTCTGACCTCAGAAGCTCCCTTCCAGCCCCTCCCATTCTGAGATTCTCTGACCTCAGAAGCTCCCTTCCAGCCCCTCCCATTCTCTCATTCTATGACCTGAGGAAGCCCCTTCCAACCCCTCCCATTTTAGGGTACTATGACATCAGGAGGTCTTTTCCAGCCCCTCCCATTCTATGATTCTATGACCCTTGAGGACCCTTCCAGCCCCTCCCATTCTATGATTCTCTGACCTAAGAAGTCCCTTCCAGCCCCTCCCAGTCTATGATTCTATTAACCCTGGAGGTCCCTTCCAGCCTCTTAATACCATGACTCTAAGAGCTAAGGAAGTCCCTTCCAGCCCCTCCCATTTCTGATTCTGTGACCCCTGGAGATCCCTTCCAGCCCCTCCCATTTCTGATTCTGTGACCCCTGGAGGTCCCTTCCAGCCCCTCCCATTCTAAAACTGCAGCATATCCTTTCCAGCCCTGCCCATTCTAAACTTCTAGGACCCCTGGAAGCCTGTGCCAGCCCCTCCCAGTTCAGGATTCTATGACCACTGGAGGTCTCTTCCAGCCCCTCACAATTCAGGAATCTCTGACCCCTGGAGGTCCTTTCCAGCCCCTCCCATTCTTGGACCCTATTACCCCTGGAAGTCCCTTCCAGCCCCTCCCATTGTAAGCTTCTGGGACCCCTGGAATCCAGTTCCAGCCCCTCCCATTCTGTGATTCTTTGACCCCTGGAGGTCCCTTCCAGCCCCTCCCATTCTAAGATTCTATGACCCTGGAGGTCCCTTCCAGCCCCTCCTATTCTATGATTCTATGATCCCTGCAGATCCCTTCCAGCCCCTCCCATTCTAAGCCTCTAGGACTCCTAGAATCCCGTTCCAGCCCCTCCCACTCTATCATTCTATGACCTGAGGAAGTCCCTTCCATCCCTTCCCATTCTAAGATTCTATGACCCCTGGAAGCCCCTTCCAGCCCCTCCGATTCTAAGATTCTACGACCCCTGGTGGACCCTTCTAACACCTCTCATTCCAGGACTCTAAGACCCCTGGAGGTCCCTTCCAGCCCCTCCCATTCTAAGATACCATGACCTAAGGAGTTCCATTCCAGCCCCTGCCATTCTTAGATTCTATGTCTCCTGGAGGTCCCTTCCAGCCCCTCCCATTCCTCGATTCTATGACCCCTGGATGCCCCATCCAGCCCCTCCATAGTACCATAGGGTACTATGACCTCAGGATGTTCCTTCCAGCCCCTCCAATTCTAAGATTCTCTGACCCCTGCAGGTTCCTTCCAGCCCTCCCATTCTAGGATTCTATGACCTCTGGAAGTCCCTGGAGAAGAGAAGGCTCCCAGGTGACCTCATTGTGGCCTTCCAGGATCTGAAGGGGGCTACAGGAAGGCTGGGGAGGGACTTCCCAGCCTCTCAGGGAGTGATAGGACTAGGGGGAATGGACTGAAGCTGGAGGTGGGAAGATTCAGGCTGGAGGTGAGGAGGAAGTTCTTCCCCATGAGAGTGGTGAAGCCCTGGAATGGGTTGTGCAGGGAGGTGGTTGAGGCCCTGTCCCTGGAGGTGTTTAAGCCCAGGCTGGATGAGGCTCTGGGCAGGCTGATCTAGTGTGGGGTGTCCCTGCCCATGGCAGGGGGGTTGGAACTAGATGATCCTTGTGGTCCCTTCCAACCCTGACTGATACTATGATGCAATGATACTTTGATACTTCCAGCCTCTCCCATTCTAAGATTACAGTATCACAGTCTCACAGTATCACCAAGGGTGGAAGAGACCTCGAAGATCATCGAGTCCAACCTGGCACCACAGACCCCATGACTAGACCATGGCACCAAGTGCCACATCCAATCCCCTCCTGAACACCTCCAGGGACGGTGACTCCACCACCTCCCTGGGCAGCACATCCCAATGATGAATGACTCTCTCGGTGAAGAACTTTCTCCTCACCTCCAGCCTAAACTTCCCCTGGTGCAGCTTGAGACTGTGTCCCCTTGTTCTGGTGCTGGTTGCTAGAGAGAAGAGACCAACCCCTTCCTGGCTACAACCTCCCTTCAGGGAGTTGGAGAGAGCAATGAGGTCTCCCCTGAGCCTCCTCTTCTCCAGGCTAAGCAACCCCAGCTCCCTCAGCCTCTCCTCACAGGGCTGTGCTCAAGGCCTCTCCCCAGCCTTGTTGCCCTTCTCTGGACACCTTCAAGTCTCTCAATGTCCTTCTTAAACTGAGGGGCCCAGAACTGGACACAGGACTCAAGGTGTGTCCTAACCAAAGCAGAGTACAGGGCACAATGACCTCCCTGCTCCTGCTGGCCACACTGTTCCTAATGCAGGCCAGGATGCCCTTGGCCTTCTTGGCCCCTGGGCACACTGCTGGCTCATGTTCAGGCGGCTGTCGATCAGCACCCCCAGGTCCCTCTTGGTTTGGCAGCTCTCAGCCACTCTGACCCCAGTCTGTAGCTCTGCATGGGGTTGCTATGGCAAATCCCTCCCCCGTCTAAGCCCCTCCCATTCTAAGATTCTGGGACCCCTGGAAACCCATCCAGCCCCTCCCATTCTATGACCCCTGGAGATCCCTTCCAGCCCCTCCCATTGAATGATTCTATGACCTCAGGAGGTCCGTTCCAGCCCCTCCCAGTCCGTCATTCTATGTCCCCTGGAGATCCCTTCCATCCCATCCCATTCTGTGATTCCTTGACTCATGGAGGTCTATTCCAGCACCTCCCATTCTGTAATTCTTGACCCCTGGAGGTCCCATCCAGCTCCTCCCTTTCTAAGCTTCTAGGACCCCTAGAAGCCCCTTCCAGCCCCTCCCATTCTGAGATTCTATGACTCCTTGAGGTCCCTTCCAGCTCCTCCCATTCTAGGATTTTATGACCCCTGGAGCTCCCTTCCACCCCCCCCAGTCTAAGATTCCATGACCGAAGGAGTTCCCTTCCAGCTCCTCCCATTCTTAGATTCTATGTCCCCTGGAGTTCCCATACAGCCCCTCCCATTCTAAGATTCTATGACCTAAGGAAGTCCCTTCCAGCCCCCTCCCATTCTATCATTCTATGACCTCTGGAAGTCCCTGGAGAAGAGAAGGCTCCCAGGTGACCTCATTGTGGCCTTCCAGGATCTGAAGGGGGCCTACAGGAAGGCTGGGGAGGGACTGCTCAGGCTCTCAGGTAGTGAAAGGACTCGGGGGGATGGAATGAAGCTGGAGGTGGGGAGATTCAGGCTGGAGGCGAGGAGGAAGTTCTTCCCCCATGAGAGTGCCTGGAATGGGTTGTGCAGGGAGGTGGTTGAGGCCCTGTCCCTGGAGGTGTTTAAGCCCAGGCTGGATGAGGCTGTGGGCAGCCTGCTCTAGTGTGGGGTGTCCCTGCCCATGGCAGGGGGGTTGGAACTAGATGATCCTTGAGGTGCCTTCCAACCCTGATGGATACTATGATACAATGATACTATGATACTACCAGACCCTCCCAGCTCTGTGTCCATCTAGTGGTCACCCATCACACCCATGTGTCACCAGCCTGGAGACCAGGATGTGGGGCGGGACAGTGTCGAAGGCTTTGCTCAGGGCCAGGGAAACCACGTCTGTGGCTCGCCCCTCAGCCATTAATGTTGTCACCGGTTCATAGAAGGCCGCCAGGTCTGTCAGGCAGGATTTGCCCTTGGCGAAGCCACGCTGACTGCTCCCAATCCCAGTATACACTGTTCATATCGTGCTTTTTGGTACTGTAGGTCACCAGGCTGAATGCATAAGCCACTGTATTGGATCTGTATTTGTATAAGGCAGAATCCACAATGTAGCCCTCAGGAAAGGGCATCTATGGCCCCAGATCAATCTGTCCCATAGGGCCAGGGGGTGGAATGTCATGGTAGGGCCAAACGGCCCCAGCACAAACTCAGACAGACCCTCGTGCCTAGATATGGTCCCCGACTCCTCCTCCTCCTGCAGAAAGTCGGGGTAACGCAGGAGAAGGAGCAAAGGGGACAGGACCATGCGTGTCCGGTAAAACAACCCTGTGTCTAGGCTAAAGGCACGTGTCCTGGCCACTGCTCCTGCCTGACCAGGCCTATGTTGCTGCCTTTTATGGCCACAACCTGGCAGAAGCCCTTCTCCTTGGGCAACTGTGTGCTGGCTTCAGTTGCCCTATTGGCCCAATCGACTCTCACAAAAGATTTGTATACAGGCTGACTTCCAGATGCCTTGCCTTGCTTGAACCTACTTGGCCCTGTCAGTGCTGCTGTGCCTCCCTCAGCAATGCAGGCTCTGACTGCCCACCCAGCATATGCCTGCTGGCTCAGCTATAGGAGTCACTCGCCACAGCCAGGTTGGACATGCTTCAAGTCTGTTTTGTCTGGGACAAGGCTAGAACCTATAGGGACCTCCTGTGCTCCTTGCTGAGGCTAGTGACAGCTCTGGATGTTCACCTGAGTGTCATCTCCTCTTTGTGACATGATGGCTTCAGTGGATTGCCTTTCTCCAGTAGCCAGTGAGCATTGCCTCTTCCCCAGCTGTGGGTCCCGTTCCGCAACACGACTGCTGCTGCACCCGTGGGAGGCTCCCTTCTTGCAGGATATGAGACAAACCCTTCTGAAGAGCCAGTGAAAAGCTCTGCTAAGGAATTCATTCCCCAGAGGTCAGGCGAGTCCGAGCGCTACCTGTTCCCGAGGGCTCGAGTCCCATCATCAGCTGTTCACAGCAAAAGCACCACCTGTGCTCCGTGGGAGCCTCACGAGGGGCCTGGGACACGCCTGGCAGGTGAGCGGATTTCCCTCCTGATGGAGACCAGCAAGAACCTTCCCAGTGCAGGCAGGAGAGAAGGTGTGGGTGCAGGGCAAGTGCTGGGCAGCGCTGTGGAAGCTGTCAGACTGCTAGAGAGCTAAATCAAAGAAGAATGGCAATCAAAGCCCAAGGAAATGCTTTTGGGTGGCCGTGCAGCCTTGGCCAACCCTCTGCTCTTCTGGCAAACTACAGGTGGCTTTACGCAGCTGTGTGCAGCCAGTGCCTTCCCAATAGGCCTCAGCGTGGCATGGAAGTTGAGCTGCTGGAGTAGAGAGCAGCTGACCTCTTGGAGGAAGGCTGTGAGGGCCTGGCAGGCCTGCCGGGCTCTTCTGCCAATGCAGAGGCTCTGCGGAAGAGCAGGCAGAGAGGGTCCAGAAGAGAACCAGCTCAGTGGCAGCGCTTTGCCTTTCTCTCCTGGTCTGCTGTCCCTGGGACGACATGAGGTCTAGCCCCAGCCAGAACAGGCGGTGCTCTTCAGGGGGCTTGCAATGTGAGCTCGGAGGCGCTACCGAGACAGAGCTGCCCAAAGAGCTGCGGTCATGCACAGGCTTGCTCTGAACTGAGCTGCTTGCTCCCTTGGCACCGTTCCCCTCTGCCCACCTCTATCTGATAGAGCTCCAGCCTTCTGCTTTTCGTAGTGCCAGTGCAATAGAGAGCTGGAGAAGGCATGGCAATTGCTGGGCAGGGCCTTGCTATTTCCCTTTGGCCTGGGCACAGGGTAGCTCCTTTCTGCTCTCCAGGCTAATGCAGCGGAGCAGCATTGAGTGCAACAGGCAACACGCGTGCGTCAGTTTGGGCAACAAGAGCACACGGCAGCGATTACGTTTCCAAAGGTCTGCTTTCCAGATGCTCTCTCCAGGGCACTAATGTCTTTGCAAAAGCATTTACTGACATCAACCCCCTGGCCAGAATAACTTGGTCTGGGGGTGTTGCTGGCGTCCCCAGCACTCGTACGTCCCCCAGTGATGACCAGCATCAGGTTTCCGCAGAGTGACTACAGCACACACATTCCTGTCTTTTATCACCTTGAGGAAGGATGTGTGACAGGACCAGTGGAGACGTGACTAGGCCTCTGGATTCCACGCTCGTGGTTTCCAGCCCCATCGATCCAGCCTGTGCAGATCCCCCTGAGGAGCCTTTCTACCCTCCAACAGATCAGCTCTCCCTCCCACTGCCTCCCAAACTGCCCCACAGTCCCTTGCAGCTTCCTATCCCATGAAGGGAAGGCTCACACTGGCCTCTGGAAGGCAGTTGGTTGCCATGCAGAAAGGCCATTTCCGTTGTGACTGCTCAGCATGCGCTCCTGCTGCATTTTGCGGTGGAGGCAGCACAGCACCCAAGCACTACGGAGGTCAGGACAAAAGGGTGGCCACCTGCCACATTTAGGTACCATCCTGAGGTCCTGTGCTGTGACCCAGACACCAAGTGCATCTGAGAGGATGGGATGCCAGAGCCTCGGCCAGGCTCAGGGGTCCCTTCTGTCCCCTGTAGTGGGCAGCCCAGAGCCAGAGCCAGAGCCAGAGCCAGTGCCGTGGGTGCAGCCTTGCTGGCACGGTGCATAGGAAGGGGAGCCTTTGGCGAGCTGCTGGCAGTGCTCCACATGCCAGGGCCAGGAGCAGAGAGCTGCCTTGGCCAGCGCTGGGGCGCTGGAGTGGCGCTGCCTGAACAGCACTTGTGCCCACCCTCGAGAACTGTCCCAGGGGATCTGGCATTTGACTCTGCCCTTGCTGCCCTCTTACAGGGGTGCCAAGGGCACGGGCCCCTGCCTCAGCGCTTCACATCGGCCCCTGTGAGGTGCTGACTGTGTCAGAGAGGGGGGCAGGTGGCTGAGGGCGTGGTGCACGCGGGCCAGCAGTGATGACGTCACAGTGGTCGTGGTGATTTCATGGCCATGACGTCACAGCAGTCACTGGCACAGGCGAGGGGGAGAGCCTACAAAAGGCAGCGCAGGGCTCAGTTCCTGCATCCTTGCGACTTGGTGAGGTAAGGAGAGGGCGGGAGAGGGAAGGGGCTGCCAAGGCAGGAGGGGAGCCGCAGGGGAGCCCCTGCACCTCAGGCCTCTGGGGCTGTGCTCCAAGCTCACTGGCATGTCTTGCTTCTCAGAGTCAGCAGAGGAGCATTTGGAGGAGACGGCTCAGCACTGCTGGGACAGCAACTCTCCAAGAGCTCACCCTTGACGTGTGCCTTGTCTGCAAGGAAGGAGGAGACGCTCGACGAGATGGAGCGTGGTGAGCAAAGTTATCCCCTTGGCAGCCTGTCCCAGGGAGTACTGCTTAGAGGGGTCAGCAGAGCATAGGGCTGAGAGAGGAAGGACAGAGGGAGGCAAAGAGCTCCCCAGAGTGCCCCAGGGCACAGCCCCTCCTTTCCTCAGCAAGCAGGGCTCAGGCCTGACCAGTGGGCACCTGCTGGGGCACCCTGTGCCTCCATGCTGATCTCCAAGCCCTGCAGCTCTGCCCATCAGCCAGCCAGGCAGGAACAGAGCAGGCGCTTGGGGACACTCCCTCAGGGACACTTCCCCCAGCCCTACAGAAGTGCTCACTCCTATCGGTGTTTGCTCTCTCCTCTCCAGCATGCATTCTGTGCCGTCAGGCAGAGGCTGACGCGGATTTCTGTGGAGAAATCCTGAATGAGCAAGGAGTCCCTGCCCATGTCTTTTGCCTGGTGAGTTCCCCGGGGGCTGCCTCCCGTTTTCCTGCAGGCACTCCCTGCCACACTCTCCTCAATGGCTCCCTGTCTCTTCCCTTCTGCAGTTTTTTGCCAACGAGGTTTCTCCAGTAGTGGACGCGGAAGAAGGAGAGGTGCAATTTCTTGCGGAGGAGATTCAACGTGCACTTGAGCAGGGAGCACAGAAGGTGAGGGCATGACAAAATCGCTGAGGTTGGTGCCAGGAGAGTGCTGTGGCAGCTTAGCCCACAGCTTGGGCTAGAATTCCTGGCCCTTCCAGACAGCTCTTTTGACCTTCCAGACTTTTGAGTCTTGCTGCCAGCATCTCCAGAGAGGCTCCTGCACAGGAATTGTGCCTGCCAAAGGGATCTGTGGGCTGTGACCCAGCAGCACCCCGACCCCGAGGCACGGGGAGCCTCCTGCAAAGGCCCCCAGGCTGACAGAAGTTGCTCTGCCATTAACAGGAGTGCTGTGTCTGCCATCAGAATGGGGCCACCATCACCTGCAGTGAGACAGGCTGTGATGTCAGCTTCCATCTCCCCTGTGCCACACGGGGTGGCTGTACCACCCAGTACTTTGGACACTACAGGTAAGGGCAGCTGGCCCGCACAGGGGAGGCTTCCCACCTTCATTCCTCTGCCTGCCAGCTTCAGGCACAGAAGCAAGCAACTCATGGGGACACCTCCCACTACCCAAAGAAGAGCTCTGAGGCTCCTTCAGACATCTTCACCCTTCCTTGCTTGTCACAAACCCTAAAACTGATATGCATAGCCATAACCCTAACCCTAACGCTAACCCTAACCCTCACCCTAAGCCAGTACTTTCCCTAGTGCGCTTAAGTCCTCTCCCCTTTCCTCCAGCACTATGAAAGGGCCTGACCCTTGTCTCCTCGCCCATGATGGCTCTTTCCTCTTCTCCCCAGGGCCTTCTGCAGGGAACACCCCCCACGTCAGGAAGTGGAGGCGGTTCCAGAGCAGGACACCGCCTGCCTCATCTGCACGGATCCTGTGGACAACCAAACCTCCTACAGGACCATGGTGTGCCCGGCGTGTCAGCACGCATGGTTCCATCGGGAGTGCATCCAGGTAGGAGCCCATCCCTGGCTCCCAGGAGAGCACAGGTGCTCAGCAGCACCAGGACCCAACTCACGCTCTTCACATGTCTCCTGCAGGGACAAGCTCTGAATGATGGCCTCTTGAGATTCCAGTGCCCAGTGTGTAGGGATCGGGATGCATTTCTGCCAGAAATGCTCAGCATGGGCATCCGAATCCCCTTCAGGTTGGTGTCCTTCCATCCACCTCACAAGGCAGGAAGGAGCAAGCACTGTGCTGCCCCAGGGCCTGCCCCTGCAGCCCTGGCTCTCTGCTCTCTCGGGAGTCCTTGCTCCAGCGTCACGGAGGAGCTGGAAACAGGGCAGGACTGGGCAAACAAGGATGTCCTGCATCCGCCTTATGTCAGGATGGCAGCAGGGACTCATCAGTATTCCTTTCTCTACCAGGCTGTCATTCTGGGATGACCAGGAGGATATAGAAGAACTACTTCAGAGGCACAGCCGCTGCGATGCCAGCGAGTGCCTATGCCCAGAAGGCAGGGAGCAGGCAGAGCAAGAAGGGTAAGTTGTCAAAGCTGCACCGTGGGGCTCTACTTTGTGCAGGATCCCTCTCTGGCTAAGGCCTCAGAGCAGAAGCACTAGGAGCAAAAGCTCTGCCAGATGGTCCAGTGCTACACTCGGTGTGTCCTCACAGCCATGAACCCTTTTCCTTCCCCAGGCCCTGGCAACTGCTGTTATGCAGCTCCTGTGCTGCTGAGGGCACCCACAGGCGATGCTCCCATCTGAGGCCCAGCACCAACAGCTGGGAGTGCAGCAGCTGTGCTGGCCCCAGCAGAGGTAAGAGGCAAAGCACTCAGCTGCTCCCCACCCCACCCGCGATGGTGTGCTGGCAGCAGTGACCAGGCTGAGCTTGGCTGAGCCTCTCTTCTGCGGGAGGGCTGGTGGCACTGCACAGGCCTGTGCTGCCACAGAGCTGGCGGCTGTGCCCTTGACCCTTCTGCTTTCCTTTACAGCCTCCAGGGGCAGCCTGGAGCTTCCGGACCCGGATGCCCCTAGCCAGGCGGCAGCTGTGGCATCCTCCAGCCAGGCGCGGCTTGTGCCATCCCGCGACTCAACGGTCCGGTCCAGCAGCCGTCGGCACAGGAGGAAGCGACGTGCCTCCCACCTGCAGCGTCAGGATGAAGCTCCTCCTTGTAGGCGGCCCAGAACACAGCGTGGCAGATCCCGCAGGGCAAGAGCAAACACCGAGAGCAGTACCTCCACAGAGGGGCTGCAGGAGGAGCCATCGTGCAGCTCGCTGGACTCGCAGACCAGCAGCCCCAGTAGCTCCACAGAGACATCATCAGGAGAGCGGGGCAGCTCCCCAGTGCGTGAGACTGGCAGCCGGTCCAGCAGCCGTCGGCACAGGAGGAAGCGACGTGCCTCCCACCTGCAGCGTCAGGATGAAGCTCCTCCTTGCAGACGGCCCAGAACACAGCGTGGCAGATCCCGCAGGGCAAGAGCAAACACCGAGAGCAGTACCTCCACAGAGGGGCTGCAGGAGGAGCCATCGTGCAGCTCGCTGGCCTCGCAGACCAGCAGCCCCAGTAGCTCCACAGAGACATCATCAGGAGAGCGGGGCAGCTCCCCAGTGCGTGAGACTGGCAGCCGGTCCAGCAGCCGTTGGCACAGGAGGAAGCGACGTGCCTCCCACCTGCAGCGTCAGGATGAAGCTCCTCCTTGCAGACGACCCCGAAGACGCCCTGGGAGACCCTGCAGGGCAAGAGCAAACACCGAGAGCAGTACCTCCACAGAGGGGCTGCCGGAGGAGCCATCCTGCAGCTCGCTGGACCTGCAGACCCGCAGCCCAAGGACCACCAGAGAGACACCATCCGGAGAGCGGGGCAGCTCCCCAGTGCCTGAGCCTGCCAGCCCGTCCAGCAGCCCTGGGCCTGTGCGGGTGCGTGCTAGGTCCCCCCGGCAGCGTCGAGAGGAAGCTGCTCCCTACAGCCCACCCCGACCCAGAAGGCGCCGCAGAAGGAACAACCGTGCAGCATCTCCAAGTGTTGGCCCTGACCCCCCTGCACCACCTCCACAGTAGAGGTGGGTTTGAATTTCTACACTGGCAGATTCCACGCTCCTTTGCCTCTCCCTCATTCTCTTCTCCCTTCCTCGGGAGCAGCATTAGGAGCTGGGCCCAGGGGCTGGGAGCACCTTGCCCACACCTCCTCCTTGCTGGCTGCCCTTGCCCAGCTGCGCAGCACCATGGACGGGGACTGTGTGCTTTGGTCCTTGCTGGCCCCACAGCCTTCTCCAGCATCGGGGATCCCTGCTGCTTTTGCCCACCTTGAGAGCTAGCCAGCATGGCCCAGGCATCGCTGCTGTGCCTCTCCCATCAATGCAGTCCTTGTGTGAGGGAACATTCTATGGGCTTAGCCCAGAAGCCAGGAAAGAAGCCCAGCACTTCCAGACAGCTCTGGGACAAATGTCTTGCTCCCATCAGCTCCAGAGAGGGGCCTGCACAGGACTGTTGTCTGCCAGGTGGATCTGTGGGCTGCGCCTCAGCTGTGGCCACATCCACAGGTGCCTTCCTACCTTCATTCCTCTGCCTGCCAGCTTCTCCCCCGGTCCTTCTGCAGGCAGCACCACCCACATCAGGAAGTGGAGGCAGTTCCAGAGTGGCACAGAATCAAGCAGGATGTACAAGGAAATGTGTTTTGCGAGAACTGGGGGGTGTACCAACAGTCTTGGATTTAGACTGGGCAACACAGAACTGCAAGAATCCGGAGCGCAGTTCCCAAACGCTGGCCGAGAGCGCTGGCCAGCCCTGCAGCCTCCATGCTGTGGTCACGGGCACCTGCATCGTACTGTGCGAGAGGAATGTCAAAGTTACGACCAGCAATTCCTCCTCGGCAGAGAAATGATGGAGGCAGAATCAGAGGCTTTCTAATGAGTGCTGCAAATGAAGTCGACTGCCTCCTTCAGAGGAGTCGCAGAGGCAGAAAGCAATTCTGTTCCTGCCCTGAGGAAAAGGCAACTGCCCGCATCGTTCGAAAGCGGACCGATCCCGCCCGCGCAGCAGCCGCCCTGAGGAATGCCTTTGAAACTGCTGTCGCCGCCCGCTGCCAGCACGGAGTCGCAGAAGCCTGCGAGCGATCGCCGCTCGCCTCGACCCGGGACCGTGCCGCCTGAAACTGAAAGTACAAAAGGCACCGAAACCATCGCCATCAATCCCGCGGGCCATCGCCAGCCCGAAGGTGCTGGTCCGGAGCTTGCCGAGTGGCTGGCTGGCACAGCTCACCGTCCGGGACGCGCTGAGGAATGTTCTGGTGGCCACGGAGGTGCTGCTTTGGTTCTCCATCGGGGATATCATAGGCAAAGGGCGGCCTGACTGGCTGCAATGTCTGAAAACTCCTCCGCTCTCCTTGTTGCTGTGGTCCCGAGTCTGCAACCGAGTCTGTGAAAATAAAGCTAGGATTGTTTCTTAAAACAAACAAACAAACAAACACCAAACAAACAAAACACCAAACAAAAAAAACCCCAAACTAATAAACAAAAAAAAACACAGGCCAGACCTTGATTACTGTGTCCAGTACTGGGCCCCTCATTTAAGAAGGACATTGAGACACTTGAAGGTGTCCAGAGAAGGGCAACAAGGCTGGGGAGAGGCCTTGAGCACAGCCCTGTGAGGAGAGGCTGAGGGAGCTGGGGTTGCTTAGTCTGGAGAAGAGGAGGCTCAGGGGAGACCTCATTGCTCTCTACAGCTACCGGAAAGGTGGTTGTAGCCAGGAAGGGGTTGGTCTCTCCTCTCAGGCAACCAGCACCAGAACAAGCGAACACAGTCTCAAGCTGCACCAAGCGAAGTTTAGGCTGGAGGAGTGGAGAAAGTTCTTCACGGAGAAAGTCATTTGCCATTGGGATGTGCTGCCCAGGGAGGTGGTGGAGTCACCGTCCCTGGAGGTGTTGAAGAGGGGACTGGACGTGGCACTTGGTGCCATGGTCTAGTCATGAGGTCTGTGGCAACAGGTTGGGCTCAATGATCTTTGAGGTCTCTTCCAACTTTGGTGATACTGTGAGACTGTGATGCTTCTATTTCCCTGGGAGTGTCAGAGCCCCTCACAAGATGTTGGAAGGAATCTCAAGTGAAAAGGATAGTCCTTCAAGCTTTGAATGAAAGCAGCAGCCAGGAAAAGCAGCTCTATGGTAGAAACCTCAACGGAAGGCAGAGGCGAGTCTGCTCTCCTGCTCCAGCCTTCAAAGACAGCTGCTTCAGCTTTGCCAGTTTGCCTGGCAAGGGAGAGCATTCTCCCTCACCTCCATATCGAGGAAGGCTGTCTCTCAGGCACAGAGCCCCGTTTACATCTGGGGGGTGGGAAATTGAAAAGCCCCATGGCCACTTTGATTAATTCAGTGTCACACTGGAGACACAGCCATCAACAGTCAGGGGGTGCTTAACTGGAAAAGCACCAAAGGATTGGGCTCCGAGCGTATGCTGCTCTCCAGTGTTTGTGTTAACACTTTGTTCATGGCTACGTGGTTTGTGTGGTTTGTATACACTGTTCATAGCGTGCTTTTTGGTATTGTAGGTCACTGTGCTTAATGCATAAGCCACTGTATTTGATATGTGTTTGTAGGAGCCAGAATCCACATGCTTTGAGATCTTCTGATTGAAGTTGTTATGCAAGTGAAAAATCACCCTGTCTGCAAGGAGGGGTAGAGACAGCCCGGGAAACCAGACAAACAACTTTTGGATTGCAGTACTGAGTTCCTAGCATGCTGCCTGTACTGCTTAACCTATTGTGAGTGGCTGTGCGTTGAGCAGGGCCCCATCTTAATCTCGGCCATACGTTCTGATTGCGTTCAAAGGGAGGGGATGAGTGAAAACTAACTTACGGGGTTAGTGTCAGTCCTCTCAACAGAACCTTCCAGGGGAGAACATCCCTAATGGGCTGAACACATCCCACAGGTCACACACAGCTGGGGAGGGCTATCGCACAGCAAGGGTTGTCAACAGCCGAACAGCAACTTTCGGTAATCTCCAGGGAACAGTCTGGGGTATTAGCACGAATTCTGCTGCTGTCTGAAGTAGAGACTGGAAGAAGAATGGCTGTTTTCTCATGTAAATGCCACTGTAAGACGGCAAGAGTTGATCTTCACCCAGCTGAGGATCCCAACATAGGATTGTGATAAATGGAATGATAATTCGTGTCAATTAGATGATTCTGATTAAAGCAAAAGCAGAGGCGTGAATGATGAGACGAGGGTCAGACACTGGGCACTTACATATGTAACTGGGGTGAAATTCCTTTTAGGCCTCATTATAATTAGTTGTTTATGATGAATTTGACTTGTTTAGTATAGAGTAAGATTTTAGGATTTATGCTAAGCTGCTGTTGTTTTACTTGCTTTAATGTATGTATACTAATGCCCTAGTGAAATGTTAGGAATTAACAGCTAATAATTGAAGTATAAGAAATAATAAGTTCTGTAAGGATGGGAAAGGAAGAGAAGTTCTTCGAGGATGAGAAAGGAAGAGAAGTTGCTACAGAAGACCTGAACACAAAGGACGATTGCTGAGAGTCAACAGAACCTAGGTGAAGCCCCATCCCTGGGAAAGGACATTGGTTGTAACACCAGAACGAAAAAGGCACAGTCCCAAGGACTTAGCACACAACCCACCGGCTGTGCTGACTAGAGGATTACTTCATTGAAAGACCACCAGAAGGACAAACTAATTGAAATAAGGCCACCTTTGTGTGCATATGTATTAAGGGTAGAATATTGAAGGGGTAGGTAGAAAGCGGTTAGCGTGCATTGTAGCACCCAGCGCGGTTTTGCATGTCTCTTATCACTTTAAAATTGCTCTTTTCAAATTACAACTGTATTCATTTGACTTTAATTGGCTCGGTCAGTGTAACAGGACCATGGCAATTGTAAGTGGTTGTGTAACGCCAAGGCAGTGATGAAGCTAAACGAGGCCGGGCGAAACCGCTGCGAGTGCTACAGTCTGTGGTGCTGCGGTGCTTGCGTTAACCGCGGTGGGGTAAAGTGGAGCTCCTGCGGTGTCTCGACTCCTCTCAAGCTGCTTGCGCTTTCCCCTTGCTTTTGTCCCGCCTCGCCCCCGAGGCGAGGGCAGCGCAGGCCGGCGCCCCGCGTCCCGGCCAAGGCCTCTGTTGCTGCGCATGCTCGGGGCGGGACGTGCTCGCGGCTCCCGCCCCCCAGCCCCGGCCTGCACAGCGCCCGGCCCCGGTTACTCGAGCTGCTGCCCCAGGCGGCTGCTGTGAGGAGCGGGCGCTGCGGGGAGTCGCCCGAGGAGGAAGGCGCATCGGGAAGCGTGGGGAGAGAAAGCAACGGGTGCAGGGCCAGGAGAAGGGTGAAGGGGAGCCCCAGTCGTACCCCAGACGGCGGCCGCAGCCCTGCGGCCCCCAGCGCATCCCGTGCCAGGAGCTCCTGTGCGTGGCTCGCCGCGGCGGCCCGGCGGGTGTGCTGCCTCTGGGTAACACTGGTCTGTAAAGCGTTTATAGCTATATAAAGACTGTATAGATTGATGATAGCAGAGTTCTCCGGATGCCCTGCTGGCAATGCTGTGCAGCATTACTACTGTGAAAGACCAGTGAGATGTTAAGTGTTGTGTGTTTGGTGGAAGTAAAGACCCCCCGGCCATATTCTCGCAAGCAGAAATGTGCCAGTATGAAATTTTAAGTAGATAATGGGGATTATTCTTGCAGGCAGGTTAAAAATGTGCGACCGATGCTTTAGGAGATGGATGATACATCAGATAGTTGTCTTGAAGTTGCTACAGCGGAAAAGACAGGTGGAGAGCAGACACCAGCTTCCTCGGAAAGACTAGTTAGAGAGGCCAAGAATGGGGACCCAGAAGAGAAACCTCTGCTTTCCGAAGCTGCAGGTACTGTGCAGTGCACAGGGTGTAGAGAGGAGGACTGGAAGGGGCAGTCTTCTCTGCAGCCGTCAAGGATGGAACAGAAGCTGCCAAGTTGAGCACAGTGTGAATCACCTTGCGAAGGACGAGGCAACGAAGTGACCAGAAATAAGGGGCAGGATGTACTTGAGCCGGATGCCTCATTCAGTGCATCGTCCGAGAGCGTGTCTCTTGTTACCCGTGACAGTGCTCCTACTTTACTTGAAAGAAGAGATTCATCAAGAGAGGGACAAACATCTCAAACCTGGGTCCTGTCAGAGGATATGGCAAGTGGAACAGGAACAGGTAAAGAAGTAACAAAGGAGTTGGACATGAAAGCTTTAAAAAGATGGTTTGTTTTTTCCCCTGCAACTTGACCATGGCTTCTTGCACACCCCTCACCCTCATTCTCTGCATGTTTACTGGATGCTGGTGTTGCAATGACTTTTCAAAATCTCATAAAAACATGCTTGAAAAGACCAGGAAGAAGCAAAAGAAGAAAAACTGAGAAGGGAGTATGAAGACTGAACCCTAAAACAAAAGAGGATTTTGAGGTACTGTCCCATGCTGTGGAATGTAAGTTGTCTTTTTTTCTCTTGTAAAGCGATGCTCTTAAATCTGCAGAAGAGTTTGTTGAAGAAAACTCTCCTTGTTTTGACATATTTCAATAGATGCTTCCTTGATTCTTTTGACTTACAGTGGAATTTCTTCCGTTTTAAAAGAATTATTTGACTTTAATATTCTTCTTGAAGCAGAAAAAGCCTTTATTCTGTGTAAGCACTGTTTAGCAATAACTGCAACATCCTTATGCTATCAGCTATGTTTTCAGTACAAATACAGCACATGGCACTACACAAACCATTAAAAATAAAATTAGCTTCATACCAGCCAAAAACTAGCCCACCTTTATATGAAACCATCAGCTTGTTGAATAATGGTATTTGATAATCTTTGGCCTTTTTTTCCTCATTCATCTCTAATGTTAAGGTCAACTCGAGGAGGAGGCAGTGGGTTTTTATAGCAGAATTACTTTAATCTTTTTACTCTATATTTAGGATGCTGAAGATAATACCATAAAGACCTACCACTTATCATTTAATGCAGACATTTTTAATAATGAATTAAGTATTTTCCCCAGACGACACCAAACTGGGGGCAGGAGTTGATCTGCTGGAGGGCAGAGAGGCCTTGTAGGGGGACGTCGAGAGGCTGGACAGATGGGCAGAGGCCAAGGGCAGGAGATTGAACACATCCAAGTGCCAGGTGCTGCACATTGGCCACAGCAACCCCAGGCAGTGCTACAGGCTGGGGTCAGAGTGGCTGAGAGCAGCCAGGCAGAGAGGGACCTGGGGGTGCTGGTTGATGGTAGGCTGAACATGAGCCTGCAGTGTGCCCAGGCAGCCAAGAGGGCCAGTGGCATCCTGGCCTGCATCAGGAAGAGTGTGGCCAGCAGGAGCAGGGAGATCATTGTGCCCCTGTCCACTGCACTGGTTAGGCCACAGCTTGAGTCCTGTGTCCAGCTCTGGGCCCCTCAGTTTAGGAAAGCTGTTGACTTGCTGGAAGGTGTCCAGAGAAGGGCAACAAAGTTGGTGAGGGGTTTGGAACACAGCCCTGTGAGGAGAGGCTGCGGGAGCTGGGGTTGCTTAGCCTGGAGAAGAGGAGACTCAGGGGAGACCTTCTTGCTCTCTCCAACTCCCTGAAGGGAGGTTGTAGCCAGGCAGAGGTTGGTCTCTTCTCCCAGGCACCCAGCTCCAGAACAAGAGGACACAGTCTCAGGCTGCACCAGGGCAGGTTTAGGCTGGAGGTTAGGAAGAAGTTCTACACAGAGAGAGTGATTGCCCATTGGAATGGGCTGCCCAGGGAGGTGGTGGAGTCACCTTCATTGGAGGTGTTCAGGAGGAGACTTGCTGGGGTGCTTGGTGCCATGGGTTAGTTGTTTGGGTGGGTTGGATTGGTTGATGGGTTGGATGTGATGATCTTGAAGGTCTCTTCTAACCTGGTCTATTCTATTCTATTCTATTCTAATCCATTCCTATCTCCTGCAGCACCTTTCCTTCACAGACTCAAACTGTCGGGGGGGTGAGGGGTGTGGTAATATAATTCTTTTCCTCTTCTCTCTCTCTTCTCTCTCTCCCTATCTTCTCTCTCCCCCCTTCTGATCCACCCACTTTGTTTATGGAGACTTGCAGTCATGCTCTTTATTTTAATAGAACTTAGTGGTTCCAGGAAGTGGATTGTTTTCTCCCTGCATCTGGTGTTTGAATGACTTTTCAAAATCTCATAGAAACATGCTTGAAAAGACCAGGAATGCATTCTTAAAAGGTGTAGTATCTGTTTATAGACTAATATGGCACTTTATAGGAATCTTCATTCCAGAAACAGGTGTATGTGTGTGTATTTTGTACTCCCATTTGAGTAACAGCAGTGTGTGACTCACATGCACACGTGGGCTTCGAACAGTTTCAACTTGACCGTATCGATCACCTTAACAGTAGATGTTTCAGATTCCACTGTCATTTACCTGCCACCCTTCTGTTATCCATGCCTTTTCAGTCATCAGAACTGGAGCAAGTTTGGGTAAGATTTTTCAGTAAAAGTTCCTTGTATCAGTGGGTAGCTTTTATTTATCCAGCCTGAGAAGTTGTATCTTGATGAGGAAGATTTTCCTGGGAAAGCAGTTCAAGACGACTGCCACGTGCCTGATGTCATCACTGTCAGGGTACCAAGAGGTGAATGCTGTTTAAAAGCCTGTATCAATATGTGTGATTGTGCTCTAATCTTAAGATGTTACGAAGAGAAACAACTTCTCTGTCCTGGAACTTTCATTTTAACAGCTTCTGCTTCATTCCAAGATGTAGTTGTAACAATGGAAAGACCTACCTATCATAAACCATTTCTGGGTGGGTTTAAGAACAGGATAACAGGAGTGGAATTTCATCATGCAGGATCACAAACAATACCCAAAACTCCACCTGAGAAAGGAATTCAAGTACTTTGTAGGGAAACACAGGTAATTGTAGCTTTGCACTGTCTTTTTAGAAGGCTGGTTTTGCCCCACAGAATAGAGTGTGGCAGAGTTATTTCCAGTAGGAATGAGGAAGTACATCGGAAGCCAAGTGTGCAAGTAAAAGCATTCAGTAGATGAGTATCTTGTGATTTTTGTTATAAATGGCTGTGATGAATATCTGACATGCATTCTTGTTTCCCCAGACCTTTTTGGGGAAAAATAAGCCACAACAAACAAAAGGCACAACACCAACACAGATGACTAAAATTGGCTTGTATGTGTCAGATATGACGGACAAAATAATAAGCCCTGGAAAGTATCTTACAGCAGAGGAACACCATCCAGGTAGGCTCCAAGCAGTAAGTTCTCATCTGTTTGAAACTGCATCTCGAAAGCAAATTGTTATGAAGGTTATCTGAATTGTTAATGAACGTTCAGGGAGTGGAGTTAGCAGTGAACTGCAAAATCTTACATCTCAATCTTCAGATTTTCTTTACTCTTTCAGGTATGGGGCAGCATGTGTCTGCTCACTTACAGTATTTGGGTTTTGCAATGACATAGCAGACCTGGTGGTTTCTTAAATATTAAGAATTGTGATTTTCACAGAATCACCAAGGTTGGAAGAGACCTCAAAGATCATCAAGTCCAGCTGGTCTCAGCCTTTCAGTGACACTACGTTTCCATACAGAGCATCAGGAATGACACTAGACTTCTCTCTCCGTCATGATCTAAGCTATAGCCTAGACGTCAGAAAGATACTCTTTCCAACGGGGGTGGTGAAAGGCTGCAACAGGTTGCCCAGAGAGGTGTCCCATCGCTGGAAACATTCACGGTGGACACCGGGCTCAGAGCAAGCTGATCCAGTGACAGATGTTTCTGCTCACTGCAGGGAGGTCAGACTTGATGGCCTTAACAAAGGTCCCTTCCAACCCCAAACATTCAATGATCCTAAATCTTTTGATGTATGGCTTCAAATGGATAGAGTATTGGGATAGGCTTCAGCAGACCTGCATTCAGCATGTGTGTTTTGGCATACTGTTCTGCTCTGGATTGTCTTCAGCTCCTGCTTTGGCTTTAAAGTTGTTCTGTGGAGGTTTTTGGTATGCTGAGCTGCATCCTACAGGTGACTCTGATGAGGGGTTATGTGTAGTGGTTGTGCAGAGGATGCCATTTAAGCAGTCCCAATTGCTTTTTGAAGACCATGTATTCAGTGACTGCACATCTAAGTGCTGTGCAGCCAACATCATATTAGATGAAGTACTGCCTTGGAAACAGTCTAGTTACAAATGTGATTTCTTAAGAATAGACAGTCTGAGTATGAAGGGAGAAACAGCTCATTCTGCATGATGTGGGGCAGGCTGTGGATGGAGTCTGCCTGGACTTCAGCAAGGCCTTTGATACCGTCCCCCACAGCAAACTGCTGGCCAAGCTGACAGCTCGTGGCTTGGAGAGCAGCACTCTGAGCTGGGTTAGGAACTGGCTGAAGGGCTGAGGCCAGAGAGTGGTGGTGAATGGTGCCTGCTTGCTTGTTTGTTTGTTTTAGGAATCTGTCCCTGCTAACTTCCCAGGGCTGATAAAGCCATCTTACCTGAGACAGAGTTCGTGGTTCAGACATAGCTATGTTGTTAATCCTACATTTCTGGAGTGAATACCATAGCCCTGTATTTGGTGTATGGAAAGTTAGCTGGTATGTTCAGTAGGATAAGAAGTTAAATGATTCCAGGTGTGTGTTTTAACCATCTCTTTTTCTCCCTTCAGCGCCTGCGAATACTGTACACAAAAATCCTTGGGGTCCTGCAAAATATTCCCAAAGGTGCAGCATAAGGCAATCCACTGAGCAGAGTGTCAAGGAGGGACTTAATGTGGGGCAAAAGGTAAGCACAGTGCTGCTTCATAAATGGTGCACAAGATTTGTTAGGAGGAGAGGAATGCTTTTCAAGGTGACTGTCTGTGTTTCAGAGTATATGTAAATTTCAGATAGCAGTTACCTGATCTCCTTCTATGCCCAGGTGACTGCCTGGTGGATGTGGGGCAGGCTGTGGATGTGGTCTACCGGGACCTCAGCAAGGCCTTTGACACCGTCCCCCACAGCAAACTGCTGGCCAAGCTGTCAGCCCATGGCTTGGACAGCAGCACTCTGAGCTGGGTTAGGAACTGGCTGGAGGCTGAGCCCAGAGAGTGGTGGTGAATGGTGCCACAGCCAGCTGGAGGCCAGGCACCAGTGGTGTGCCCCAGGGATCAGTGCTGGGCCCCATGCTCTTCAACATCTTGATTGATGATCTGGAGGAGGGCATTGAGTCCATCATCAGTAAATTGCAGATGACACCAAGCTGGGGGCAGGAGTTGATCTGCTGGAGGGCAGAGAGGCTTTGCAGAGGGACCTCGACAGGCTGGGCAGATGGGCAGAGTCCACCTCAATTTAAGAAGGACATTGAGACTCTTGAATATGTCCAGAGAAGGGCAACAAGGCTGGGGAAAGGCCTTGAGCACAAGCCCTGTGAGGAGAGGCTGAGGGAGCTGGGGTTGCTTAGCCTGGAGAAGAGGAGGCTCAGGGGAGACCTCATTGCTCTCTACAACTCCCTGAAGGGAGGTTGTAGACAGGCGGAGGCTGTTCTCCTCCTGCACCAGAACAAGAGGACACAGTCTCAGGCTGCACCAGGGGAGGTTTAGGCTGGAGGTTAGGAGGAAGTATACACAGAGAGAGTGATTGCCCATTGGAATGGGCTGCCCAGGGTGAGTGGTGGAGTCACCTTCAGAAGAGGAGGTTCAGAGGAGACTTGCTGGGGTGCTTGGTGCCATGGGTTAGCTGTTTAGGTGGTGTTGGATGATAGTTGGACACGATGATCTTGAAGGTCTCTTACAACCTGGCCTGTTCTATTCTATTTGGTCTATTCTATTCTATTCTATTCTATTCTATTCTTTCTATTCTATTCTAAATTCTGTTCTGTTCTGTTCTGTTCTGCTCTGTTGTAAATAGCTTCTGAAGTGTGCACAGCCCAAGAGAGGGAAAGCACATGCCGGGAGAATCACTGGAATGGACACACCGTACACACTCCGTGCCAGGCAGCTGTTTGAGATCTACTTCAGCATTAGCATGAGTGGCACCCCAGCCGATGAGCGGATGGATGTGCTGCCGACACTCCAGCGTACCGTGAGGCTGTGCTTCATTTTTGCATTTATGTTTAGCTTCAGCTGTGCTTCACAAAGATGCAGTCAGGTAATTGTGTTGGCACACAAGCAACGTTTCTTCTGACAGACAGGTGCCAGGCTGATCGGCTGACAGCAAGAAAAAGCCTAGTGCACCACCTCGCATGAGAGTGGCATTCACATCCGAGATGCACTCTGAACTCCTGCTCACTTTGTGATGTACACATTTCTCTTTGAATTGTGTCAAAATTTTCATTGCATGGTGTGAGACTGTTTCGTGTATCAATACATAATATGATCCTAGTACCAAGTTTCGCTTAATTTTGATGAAAACCTCATGCAAACCTTGGCAGAGCTGTCAGTGGCTGCTGCTGGGTTTCCCCAGTTTGCTGAAGTGTCTCTATAGAAGCTTTTCAGTCTGTTGGTTCAAGTACCCATTGTTATGGGTGGCAAACACAGATTTTCTTTTCTCTTTTTCTTTACTTGCTCCCTAGCCCCACTGCTGCTGCCAGTGCTCCCAGTGAATGAAAATCTGTTTGCATTTCTTTTAGTCCTTCGTATTTGTTTTATTGATCCGTGTACCAAAAGAATGATAGAAGTTTCAAAGTACTTCCAGGGTGATACTGTCAGATATCCAGCTAGAATAGAATGCTGCTTTCTGGTCTTGCCAAAAAAACCCTTCTTGGTCTTTGCCTTAGTAGTACCAGAATTTGGGTACCAGCATTGGGAGCACTCCTGGTCCATTTATGTCGACCTGGACTTCACCAAGGCCTTTGACACTGTCCCCCACAGCAAACCCCTGGCCAAGCTGTCAGCCCCTGGCTTGGACAGCAGCACTCTGAGCTGGGTTAGGAACTGGCTGGAGGCTGAGCCCAGAGAGTAGTGGTGAATGGTGCCACAGCCAGCTGGCAGCCAGTCACCAGTGGTGTGCCCCAAGGATCAATGCTGGGCCCCATGCTCTTCAACATCTTGATTGATGATCTGGAGGAGGGCATTGAGTCCATCATCAGTAAATGTGCAGATGACACCAAGCTGGGGGCAGGAGTTGATCTGCTGGAGGGCAGAGAGGCTTTGCAGAGGGACCTCGACAGGCTGGACAGATGGGCAGAGGCCAAGGGCAGGAGATTGAACACATCCAAGTGCCAGGTGCTGCACATTGGCCACAGCAACCCCAGGCAGTGCTACAGGCTGGGGTCAGAGTGGCTGAGAGCAGCCAGGCAGAGAGGGACCTGGGGGTGCTGGTTGATGGTAGGCTGAAGATGAGCCTGCAGTGTGCCCAGGCAGCCAAGAAGGCCAATGGCATCCTGGCCTGCATCAGGAGCAGTGTGGCCAGCAGGAGCAGGGAGGTCATTGTGCCCCTGTCCACTGCACTGGTTAGGCCACACCTTGATCCTGTGTCCAGTTCTGGGCCCCTCAGTTTAGGAAGGAGGTTGACTTGCTGGAAGTGTCCAGAGAAGGGCAATGAAGTTGGTGAGGGGTTTGGAGCACAGCCCTGTGAGGAGAGGCTGAGGGAGCTGGGGTTGCTGAGCCTGGAGAAGAGGAGACTCAGGGGAGACCTTCTTGCTCTCTACAACTCCCTGAAGGGAGGTTGTAGCCAGGCAGAGGTTGGTCTCTTCTCCCAGGCAAGCAGCACCAGAACAAGAGGACACAGTCTCAGGCTGTGCCAGGCGAGGTTTAGGCAGGTTAGGAAGAAATTCTTCATAGAGAGAGTGATTGCCCATTGGGATGTGCTGCCCAGGGAGGTGGTGGAGTCACCATCACTGGAGGTATTTAGGAGGAGACTTGCTGGGGTGCTTGGTTGCATGGTTTCATTGATTAGGTGGTGCTGGATAATAGGTTGGACACGATGATCTTGAAGGTCTCTTCCACCCTGGTTTATTCTAGTATTCTATTATTATTCTGTGTTGCTGTAATGAACAAATCCCAGAGCTTCTGTAAGCCAGCACTCTGTGCTGGGCGAGAGAACTTTGCACTTCTGCACTGTTCATTTCTCTGGAGAATCTTCTGCTAAGTATTTGGCATACTGAAATAACTCATTTCCAAACATGCTTACCACGTCCCCCAGGCCTTTTGTGTGGTGGGCTTTGGGGCTCTTGTTGTTGTTGCTTGGTTTTCTTGGTGGGGGTGGATTTTGTTGACAGTGTAGGGGGTTTTTAACCCTCTGCTGTGCATATCCATTGCACCTCCTTTCATATATCCTGAGGCAGCTCCTTAGGGAGGTATTTCTTGGGGCTTATGGCACCTGAAGATTTCACTTGTGTTGTGTGCCTCTGCTTAGCATTTCCAAATGCCTCCAAGTTACTAGTCACAGATTTAGCAGACATCCCCGTGACACTTGGAGAGGAGTCTGTCTGAGTCTTCTCAAATTTGTAGCTCTTCACATTAGTTTTCTTGGAGGCAGTTCCTAAGACACTAAGAGGTTCTTCTGTGATATGAATGCTTGTCCTAGAGTTCATAGCTTCCTTGCATAGCTGTTTGTTTCCTTATTGTTGTGGAATTTGTTTTCCTTCCTATTTGTATTTTCTTTCAGGAACATGAATGTAAACTAACACAAGAAGGGGTGGAATTAGTTGACAGAGAAGTTGATCTTATGTCGAGAGAGGTGAAAGAACACGACTTAGAAGGACTGAGGAGAAGAATTCGTACATTATTCCTTCAGTATACTGAAAGTCCAAGGTTCAACCCTGAAGTTGGAAGGGTACTTCAGGTATTATTCCTATTTTGCAGTCTGTGATAGTGGCCATTGCAATAAGGATGGTGGAGAAGGGGAATGGAGAACAATGAAAGCTTTTTTATTTGACATTTTGCAGTAGAACTGCTGTGGGAGTTCCTTAAGCAGTAAAATCTGTCCAGTACACAGACTTCACACCAATGATCTTATATAGTCATGTAGGAAGCACAGGGCATGGGTAGAGTACAATAGAATACAATAGAATAACCAGGTTGGAAGAGACCCTCAAGATCATCGTGTCCAACCTATCAAGCAATCCAACACCACCTAAACAACTAACCCATGGCACCAAGCACCCCAGCAAGTCTCCTCCTGAACACCTCCAGGGATGGTGACTCCACCACCTCCCTGGGCAGCCCATTCCAGTGGGCAATCACTCTCTCTGTGTAGAACTTCTTCCTAACCTCCAGCCTAAACCTCCCCCTGGCGCAGCCTGAGACTGTGTCGTCTTGTTCTGGTGCTGGCTGCCTGGGAGAAGAGACCAACCTCTGCCTGGTTACAACCTCCCTTCAGGGAGTTGTAGAGAGCAAGAAGGTCACCCCTGAGTCTCCTCCTCTCCAGGCTAAGCAACCCCAGCTCCCTCAGCCTGTCCTCACAGGGCTGTGTTCCAAGCCCCTCACCAACCTTGTTGCCCTTCTCTGGACACCTTCCAGCAACTCAACCTCCTTCCTAAACTGAGGGGCCCAGAACTGGACACAGGACTCAAGGTGTGGCCTAACCAGTGCAGTGGACAGGGGCAGAATGACCTCCCTGCTCCTGCTGGCCACACTCTTCCTGATGCAGGCCAGGATGTGTATAAGAACCTGACAAGTGACTGATAGCACTTGTGAGAACCCAGCAACTCTAAGTATGAACTAAAAACCCTGAGAATTAGGAATTGTGGATCTCATGGGATGGTAAGAGTAGAATGTAAGAGCAAATGGGGAACAACAGAGAGCAATCCCATTTTGTGCCACTGGACAGGGGACAGCATCCCATGCATCCACACTGCCCATGTCAAAACAATGTCTCATGAGCTTGCACCTGAGCAAGAGCTTTTACAACTCTGTGTTCTACAGCCAGTTTCTACTTTTTCAGAACAAAGAAGTAGCTAGGAGGTGTAGTCAGTGCTAGCCACTTCTGGAGTGGATTGTTTTTATTTTCTGGCTACAGAGTGCAATGAAAAATAAAATTCACTGTCATTTGCTGCTGCTCCAGGCAGTAGCATGTGTTCTGCAGCTGTCAGAACAGGACTCTTCATACAGTGGTTGGTGGTATCTCAGGAGTACAGAATCTGCCAGTAAGTTTTAGTCAGATTGATCATAGACTCATAGAATCAATGAGGTTGGAAAAGACCTCAAAGATCATCAAGTCCAACCTGTCACCACAGACCTCATGACTACTGAGCCACAGCTCCAAGTGCCACATCCAGTCCCCTCTTGAGCACCTCCAGGGATGGTGACTCAACCACCTCCCCGGGCAGCCCATTCCAATGGCTAACAACTCTCTCTGTGAGGAACTTTCTCCTCACCTCCAGCCTAAACTTCCCCTGGCACAGTTTGGGACTGTGTCCTCTTGTTCTGGTGCTGGTTGCCTGGGAGAAGAGACCAACCCCCACCTGGCTACAGCCTCCCTTCAGGGAGTTGTAGACAGCAATACGGTCTCCCCTGAGTCTCCTTTTCTCCAGGCTAAACTTCTTTACCTCAGTCTTCACTGCAAGGGCCTCCAGCCACACTCCTGGAGTCATGGCAGACGATGCCAGGGATGGGGTGGAAGAACTGCCCATGGTAAGTGAAGCTCAGGCTGGTGATCACCTGAAGAACCTGAAAGTGTTCAAGTCCATGGGACCCAACAGGATACCCCCACGGGTGCTGAGAGAACTGGCAGATGAGGTTGCTAAGCCCCTCTCTAGTCTATTCCAAAAGCCCTGGCAGCCTGGGGCAGTCCCCACAGGCTGGAAAAGGGGAAACACTGCTCCCATCTGCAAAAAGGGTAAGAAGGAGGAACCTGGGAACTCCAGGCCAGGCAGTCTCACCTCTGTGCCCGGAAAGATCATGGAGCAGATCCTCCTGGAGGCACTACTGACTCAGAAGAGTAGTGAGGAGATGATTGGGAGCAGTCAGCATGGCTTTGCCAAGGGCAAATCCTGCCTGACAAACCTGGTGGCCTCCTCTGAACAGGTCACAACATCAATAGCTGAGGGGCCAGCAGCTGATGTCGTTTGCCTGGCCCTGAGCAAAGCCTTCGGCACTGTCCCACCCCACATCCTGGTCTCCAGGCTGGTGACACATGGGTGTGATGGGTGACCACTAGATGGGTACAGAACTGGCTGGATGGCTGCACCCAGAGAGTGGCTGTCCATGGCTCCATGTCCCAGTGGAGGCCAGGGACAAGCAGAGGCCCTCAGGGATCAGTCCTGGGACCAGGCTTGTTCAGCATCTCTGTGGGGGCCATGGGCAGTGGCAGTGAGTGCAGCCTCAGCAAGGTTGCTGCTGACACCAAGCTGTGTGGTGCAGCAGACAGCTGGAGGGAAGGATCCATCCAGAGGGACCTGGACAGGCTGGAGAGGTGGGCACAAGCCAACCTCAGGAGCTTCAACAAGACCAAGGGCAGGGTCCTGCAGCTGGGTGGAGGCAACCCCAGGCACAAATCCAGGCTGGGCAGGGACTGGCTGGAGAGCAGCCCTGAGGAGAGAGCCTTGGGGGTGCTGGGGGAGGAGAAGCTCCCCAGGAGCTCTCAGGGTGCACTTGCAGCCCGGAAAGCCAATCAGAGCCTGGGCTGCAGCAGAAGTGTGGCCAGCAGGGCAAGGGAGGGGATTCTCCCCCTCTGCTCAGCCCTGCTGAGTCCCCACCTGGAGTACTGCCTCCAGTTCTGGAGCCCCTATTCCAAGAGGGATCTGGAGGTGCTGGAAGGTGTCCAGAGCAGGGCCACGAGGAGGAGCAGAGGGCTGGAGCACCTCTGCTGTGAGGACAGACTGAAGGAGTTGGGGCTGTTCAGGCTGGAGAAGAGAAGGCTCCCAGGTGACCTCATTATGGCCTTCCAGTATCTGAAGAGGGCTCCAAGAAGGCTGGGGAGGGACTTCTCAGGCTCTCAGGGAGTGATAGGACTAGGGGGAATGGACTGAAGCTGGAGGTGGGGAGATTCAGGCTGGAGGTGAGGAGGAAGTTCTTCCCCATGAGAGTGCTGAAGCCCTGGAATGGGTTTAAGCCCAGGCTGGATGAGGCTGTGGGCAGCCTGCTCTAGTGTGGGGTGTCCCTGCCCATGGCAGGGGGGTTGGAACTAGATGATCCTTGAGGTGCCTTCCAACCCTGACTCATACTATGATACTAAGATTCTATGGCTCCTGAAGATCCCTTCACATTCTCTGATTTTTTGACCCCTGGAGGTCCCTTCCAGCCCCTCCCATTCTATGATTCTATGACCCCTGGAGGTCACTTAAAGCCCCCACCATTCTAGAATTCTATCACCCCTGCAGACCCCTTCCAGCCCCTCCCATTCTAAGTTTCTAGGAATCCTGGAGGTCCCTTTCAGCCCCTCCCATTCTACGCTTCTGGGACCCCTGGAAGCCCCTTTCAGCCCCTCCCATTCTAGGGTACTATGATCTCATGAGGTCCCTTCCAGCCCCTCTTATTCTATGACCCCTGGAGCTCCCTTCCAGCCCCTCCCATTCTAGGATTCCATGACCTCTGAAGATCCCTTCCAGCCCCTCCCATTCTATGATTCTATGACCTCAGGAGGTTCCTACCAGCCCCCCTCCATCTAGGATTCTATGTCCCCTGGAGGGCTATTCCAGCCTCTCCCATTCCACAATTCTATGACCCCTGGAGGTCTCTTCCAGTCCCCCCCCTTATAAGCTTCTGTGTCCCCTGGAAGCCCCTTCCAGCCCTCCCATTCAAGGGTACTATGACCTCAGGATGTCCCTTCCAGCTCCTCCCAATCCAAGATTCTGTGACCCCTGGAGATCCCTTCCAGCCCCTCCCAATCTATAATTCCATGACCTCAGGTGGTCCCTTCTAGTCCCTCCCATTCTATGATTCTATGATCCCTGGAGGTCTCTTCCAGCTCTTCCCATTCTAAGATTCTATGACCCCTGGAGATCCCTTCCATCCCCTCCCATTCTACAATTCTATGACCCCTGAAGGGCCCTTCCAGCCCCTCCCATTCTATGATTCTATGATCTCAGGGGGTCCCTTCCAACCCCTCCCATTCCAGGACTCTCTGACCACTGGAGGTCCCTTCCAGCCCCTCCCATTCTATGATTCTATGACCCCTCGTGTTCCTTTCCACCCTCTCCCATTCTATGATTCTGTGACCTCTGGAGGTCCTTTCCATCCCCTCCTATTCTATGTTTCTCTCACCTCAGGAGGTCCCTTCTATCCTGTCCCATTCTCTGATTCTGTGACCTCTGGAAGTCCTTTCCATGCCCTCCCCTTCCTGGGTTCTATGACCTCCTGAGTTCCCTTCCAAGCCCTCCCATTCTGTGGATCCCTATGGAGCCCTCTTTAGTGCTCTGAATCCCATGTAGCCCTATAGAGCCCTATGTACCTCTGTGCCTCTGTACTGATGCTATAGAGCCCCTGCAGCCCTTCTGATACCTCTAGAGCTTTATTGCAGCCTATGGAGCCCTTATAGCTTGCTGGAGCCCTCTGAAACCCAGAGCCCTTTGGAGTCCTCTGGAGCCCTCAGGCGTGTCTTATGCCCCATGGTACCCTATGAAGCCCTATGGAGCCTATGGAGCCTATATTGCACTATGGAGCCCTGTGGTGCCTATAGAGCCCTACGGAGCCTAGAGCTCTCTACAGAGCACTATGTAGCCTATGGAGCACTATGGAGCCTATATTGCACTATGGAGCCCTATGGAGCCTATAGAGCCCTCTGGACCCTATAGTGCACTATGGAACATATAGAGCCCTATGGTGCCCATAGAGCCCTATGACGCCCTACTGAGCCAGTAGAGCCCTATGCCCCCTTATGCAGCCCTATTGATGCTATAGAGGCCTAGGAAGCCCTACTGATACCTATAGAGGTTTGTTGAGGCCTATGGAGCCTATAGAGCTTTCTGGAACCCTGTGGAACCTATAGAGCCCTGTAGAGTCCTCTGGAGACCTAAGGACCTTATGAAGCCCTATGGAGCCCTACGGAGCCCTATGGAGCCTATAGTGCACTATGGAGCCCATAGAGCCCTATGACGCCCTACTGAGCCTATAGAGCCCTACGGAGCCTTTATTGCACCATGGAGCCCTATGGAGTCTACAGAGCCCTGTGGAGCCTAGAGCTCTCTATGGAGCCCTATGGAGCCTATAGAGCCCTATCAAGCCTAGAGTGCCTGTGGAGCCCTATGGAGTATATAGAGCTCTCTGGAGCTCTGTTGAGGCTATCGAGCCCTATGGAGCCCTACAGAGTTCTATACAGAGCCCTATTGATCTGCTGTGTGGTTCTGCCACCCAGAGAGGCTCCAAAGAGCCACTCGTGTGGCTCCGGCACGTCCCCTGTGGCACATGTGCAGGGAACCTGGGGGGGGCAGGCAGTGGCGGACGTCAGGCAGTGGCGGCGTGCAGGGCAGTGGCGGCGTGCAGGGCAGTGGCGGCGTGCAGGGCAGTGACGGCGTGCAGGGCAGTGGCGGCGTGCAGGGCAGTGGCGGCGTGCAGGGCAGTGACGGCGTGCAGGGCAGTGACGGCGTGCAGGGCAGTGGCGGCGTGCAGGGCAGTGGCGGCGTGCAGGGCAGTGGCGGCGTGCAGGGCAGTGACGGCGTGCAGGGCAGTGGCGGCGTGCAGGGCAGTGGCGGCGTGCAGGGCAGTGGCGGCGTGCAGGGCAGTGGCGGCGTGCAGGGCAGTGGCGGCGTGCAGGGCAGTGACGGCGTGCAGGGCAGTGGCGGCGTGCAGGAGGTCCCTTCCAGCCCTCCCATTCTATGATTCAATGACCGAATAAAGTCCTTCCCAATCCCTTCCATTCTAACATTCTTTGACCCTTGGAGATCCTTTCCAGCCCTTCCAATTCTTTGATTCTATGACCTCAGGAGTTCCCTTCCAGCCCCTCCCATTCTATGATTCTATGATCGCTGGAGTTCCCTTCCAGCCCCTCCCATTCTAAGATTCTATGATCCCTGGAGATCCCTTCCAGCCCCTCCTATTCTAATATTCTATGACCCCTGGAGGTCCCTTCCAGACCCTCCCATTCTAAAATTCTATGACATCAGGAGGTCCCTTCCAGGCCCTCCCAAACCAAGATTCTATCACAGTCTCACAGTATCACTAAGGTTGGAAGAGACCTCAAAGATCATCGAGTCCAACCTGTCACCACAGACCTCATGACTAGACCATGGCACCAAGTGCCACATCCGGTCCTCTCTTGAACACCTCCAGGGATGGGGACTCCACCACCTCCCTGGGCAGCACATCCCAATGGCGAATGACTCTCTGGGTGAAGAACTTTCTCCTCACCTCCAGCCTAAACTTCCCCTGGCACAGCTTGAGACTGTGTCCTCTTGTTCTGGTGCTGGCTGCCTGGGAGAAGAGGCCAACCCCTTCCTGGCTACAACCACCCTTCAGGTAGTTGTAGAGAGCAATGAGGTCACCCCTGAGCCTCCTCCAGGCTAAGCAACCCCAGCTCCCTCAGCCTCTCCTCACAGGGCTGTGCTCAAGGCCTCTCCCCAGCCTTGTTGCCCTTCTCTGGACACCTTCAAGTCTCTCAATGTCCTTCTTAAACTGAGGGGCCCAGAACTGGACACAGGATTCAAGGTGTGGCCTAACCAAAGCAGAGCACAGGGGCACAATGACCTCCCTGCTCCTGCTGGCCACACTGTTCCTGATACAGGCCAGGAGGCCGTTGGCCTTCTTGGCCACCTGGGCACACTGCTGGCTCATGTTCAGGCAGCTGTCAATCAGCACCCCCAGGTCCCTCTCTGTTTGGCAGCTCTCAGCCACTCTGACCCCAACCTATAGCTCTGCATGGGGTTGTTGTGGCCCCTGGAGATCCTTTCAGCCCCTCCCATTCCATGATTCTATGACCCCTGGGAGTCCCATCCAGCCCCTCCCATTCTAAGATTCCATAACCTTAGGAGCTCGGATCCAGCTCCTCCCAATCCAAGATTCTATGACCCATGGAGGTCCCTTCCAGACCTTCCCATTCTAGGATTCTATGACCTCAGGAGGTCCCTGCCAGCCCCTCCCATTTTATGATTTTATGACCCTGGAGGTCCATTCCAGCCCCTCCCATTCTGAGATTCTATGACCTCAGGAGCTCCCTTCCAGCCCCTCCAATTCTACCATTCTATGACCCCTGCAGACCCCTTCCAGCCCATCCCATTCTATGATTTATTAACCCCTGGAAGCCCCTTCCAGTCCCTCCCATTCTATGGTTCTATGACCCCTGGTGGCCCCTTCCACCCTTTCCCATTCTGCCATTCTATGACCTAAGGAGGTCCCTTCCAGCCCCTCCCATTCTAGGATTCTATGACCTCAGGAGCTGTATTCCAGCCCCTCCCACTCTATGATTCTATGACCCCTGGAGGTCCCTGGAGAAGAGAAGGCTCCCAGGTGACCTCATTGTGGCCTTCCAGCATCTGAAGGGGGCCTACAGGAAGGCTGGGGAGGGACTTCTCATGCTATCAGGGAGTGATAGGACTAGGGGGGAATGGACTGAAGCTGGAGGTGGGGAGGTTCAGGCTGGAAGTGAGGAGGAAGTTCTTCCCCATGAGAGTGGTGAAGCCCTGGAATGGGTTGTGCAGGGAGGTGGTTGAGGCCCTGTCCCTGGAGGTGTTTCAGCCCAGGCTGGATGAGGCTCTGGGCAGCCTGCTCTAGTGTGGGGTGTCCCTGCCCATGGCAGGGGGGTTGGAACTAGATGATCCTTGTGGTCCCTTCCAACCCTGACTGATACTATGATACAATGATACTTTGATACTTCCAGCCTCTCCCATTCTAAGCTTCTATGACCCTTGGAAGTCCCTTCCAGCCTCTCCCATTCGACGATTCTATGACCCCTGGAGGTCCCTTACAGCCTTTCCCCTTCTAAGCTTCTGGGCCCCTGGAAGCCCCTTCCAGCCCCTCTGATTCTAAGATTGTATGACCTCAGGAGGTCCCTTCCAACCCCTCCCAATCCAGGAGTCCATGACCTAAGGAGGTCCTTTCCAGCCCCTCCCATTGTATCATTCTGTGACCTCTGGAGGTCCCTTCCAGCCCCTCCCATTCTAGAATTCTATGACCTTAGTAGGTCCATTCAAGCCCCTCTCATTCTACATTTCTGGGACCCCTGGAGGTCCTTTCCAGCCCCTCCCATTCTAAGATTCTATAATCTCAGGTGATCCCTTCCAGCCCCTCCCATTGTAGGATTCCAGAAACCCTGGCGATCCCATCCAGCCCCTCCCATTCTATGACCCCTGAAGTCCCCTTCCAGCCCCACCCATTCTGAGATTCTCAAACCCCTGGAGGTCCCTTCTAGCCCCTCCCATTCCAGGACTCTGTGACCCCTGGAGGTCCCTTCCAGCCCCTCCCAGTCCTGGATTCTCTGACCCCTGGAGGTCCCTTCCCACCCCTCCCATTCTAAGATTCTATGACCCTGGAGGTCCCTTCCAGCCATTCCCATTCCAGGATTCTATGACCCCTGGAGGTCCATTTCAAGCCCTCACTTTCTATGAGCCTATGACCTCAGGAGGTCCCTCCCATCTCTAAAAGCCATGGGGGGTGGAATCTTTGTAACTGTTATACAGTCCTAGCTGAAGCCACCTGTGTATCTGTGAACCGAGCTGGTCCTGCCCAGTCTGACCTGCTGGGTGGAGACAGAGTTTCCATGATTGGTGGAGATGGAGTTCCCGTGATTGCTGAGCAGAACCTGCTGGGGAAGTCAGTGTGGGTTTTTTCCTGCTGCTGGGGGGGCAAACCAACCCAAGGGGTGGTCTCTGCTGAGGGCCTGGTCACACCTGCTGGGTCATGTTAGAAACTGGGGACATTCAGTGTATCCCACAGCAGAACGTGACTCTGGCTGAGAGGGGATGAACTCAGAGGGGGCAGCGCACACCAGTGTGTCATAGTGACTGTGTAATAGTTGTTCTAAGTTTTTTCTCTCCTTGTTTAATACCAGCCTAGTGTCCAGCACTCAGCATGAACACACTACACACTAATCCAGGGAGGTCCTGTGTCACCTCACCTGAACCTGTTCCTGATTTCCTAACAGCAATGGACTGTTCCCAGTTTTTTCCCTTTCCCTTTCACAGACAGACTGTTTCCTGGGTTCTGATTTTTCTCCACATTCCTGCCCAGCTCAAGCACCACCTACACTGACCAGCACCAGAAAAGGAGAGACTGCCCTGAGAAAGAGAGAGCTGGGATAACAGGGGACTTGCATTGAGGCTTTGAATGCCACATGTCATGATTGGATGAAGGGACTGACAGGAGAGTGGAAGGGGAACAGAGGGGTGGACTGAGATGGGTTACACCCATCCTGAAAGCAGGGGGTGGGGAGGGCTTGTGAGAGTCTTGCCCACCCCAGAAGGGCTTTTCCCCCTGGGAAACTGAGTTAGTCTGTTCTACTCCCCCTCCCTGTCCAGCAAGCCTATAAAAAAGAAACCACTGCAGCCATTTGCTCTCTTTTGCTTCTGTCTCCCAGGGATGAAAGGACTAAGAGAGTCGCTGCTGGCTACTGCTTCTCTGCCACATGGTCAGGCCTGGTCTTTCTCCCTGCTGCACTGCCAAAGGACTGTTGGTTTTGTACCTTCTCCCTATCCATCCTTGTTTCTTGCCCTTGTGAACCCTTCCTGTTATTGTGTTATATATACATATACATATATATATACTGTTTAAAGAACATTTTACCTCTCTACTTCCAAACTGACTCCAAATTATTTCTCAGTAGCTTTACCTCCTCCTTTTTTTCCTTATATGCATTTCTTACCTTTTTTTCCTTCCCTTATCACTCCCTGTTCTTCCCCCTTCCCTTTTTTCTCTCAACTGGGAAAGAGGAAGGAGGAGTGAGGGAGGGATTCTTAGTCTTGCCCCCCCATCTGAGCTCTTAAATCTCAGTTAAGGCTCAAACCACCACACCTCTACAGAATCCTATGGAGCCCTATGGAGAATCTGTAGAGCCTCTATATAGCCCTAAGGGGCTACTTTAGAGCCTCAAGAATCCTCTATAGAGCCCTAAGGAGCCTCTATAGAGCCCTATGGAGCCTCGATAGAGTCCTAAGGAGCCTCTATGGAGCCTCTAGAGAGCCATATGGAGTCTCTATAGAGACTCTATAGAGCACTATGTAGCCTCTATAGAGACCTATGTAGCCCTTCTAGAGCCTCTGTAGAGCCCTATGGAGCCTTTGTGGAGCCCTATGGAGAATCTATAGAGCCTCTATAAAGGCCTATGGAGCCTCTTTAGAGCCTTTATAGGGCCTTATGGATTCTCTATAGAGCCTTATGAAGCCCCTATAGAGTCCTAAGGAATCCCTATGTAGCCTCTGTAGAGCCTCTATAGAGTCCTATAAAACCCCTATGGAGCCCCTATAGAGCCCCTGTGGAGCCTCTATAGTGCCCAGTGGAGCCTCTATAGAGCCTCTGTAGATCCCTATGGAGCTTCTATAAAGCATCTATAGAGCCCTATGGAGCTCTAGAGCTATAGAGCCTCTAGAACTCTAGAGGCTATAGAGACTCTTTAGAGCACTATGGAGCATGTATAGAGCCCTATGAAGACTCCATAGAGCCCTATGTTGCCTCTATTGCTGTCTACAACTCCCTGAAGGGAGGTTGGAGCCAGGTGGGGGTTGGTCTTTTCTTCCAGGCAAGCAGCACCAGAGCAAGAGGACACAGTCTCAAGCTGTGCCAGGGGAGGTTCAGGCTAGATGTTAGGAAGAAATTCTTCCCAGCAAGAGAGATTGGCCCTTGGGATGTGCTGCCCAGGGAGGTGGTGGAGTCCCCATCCCTGGAGGTGTTTAGGAAGAGCCTGGATGGGGTGCTTGGTGCCATGGTTTAGTTGATCAGATGGTGTTGGGTGATAGGTTGGATCAATGATCTCAAAGGTCTTTTCCAACCTGGTGTATTCTATTGTATTCTATTGTATTGTATTCTATTCTATTCTATTCTATTCTATTCTATTCTATTCTATCACTGCTCAGCGCTGTCACCCTGTCCTATCTAGAGACATGTACTGGCCCCTCACTGCTCAGTGCTGCCACCTTGTGGTTACTTGTCAGCCCTGCAGTTCACCAGAGACGTTTGCTTCATCGCTGCTCGGTACTGCCACCGTGTGGTTATTTGTCAGCACTGCAGTTCACTAGAGACGAGTGCTTCTTCATCACTGCTCCGTGCTGCCACCTTGTGGTTACTTATCAGCACTGCAGTTATCTAGAGGAGTGTGTCGCCCCCCTCACTGCTTTGTGCTGCCACCCTGTGGTTACTTGTCAGCACTGCAGTTATCTAAAGAAGTGTGTCGCCCCCTGACTGCTCAGTGCTGCCACACTGTGGTTACTTGTCCGTCACTTGCATTCTCTATAAAAGTGTGTCGCCCCCTCACTTCTCAGTGCTGCGTCCTTGTGGCTATGTGTCAGCACTACAATTCTCTAGAGAAGTATGTTGTCTTCTTGCTACCTAGTGCTGCCGCCCTGTGGTTACTTGTTAGCACTGCAGTTCTCTAGAGATGGCCTCCTCGTCACCGCTCAGTGCTGCCATCTTGTGGTTACTTGTCAGCACTACAATTCTCTAGAGAAGTGTGCCACCCCCTGACTGCTCAGTGCTGCCACCCTGTGGTTACTTGTCAACACTGCAGGTATCTAGGGACAAGCTGCTATCTGCCTGTCCCAGGCTGATGACACTGCATGAGCATTGTGACCTCAAGCAAGGCCCCTAGTAATGAACAAGTGATGCTCCTTGTTCTGTGTGACCACGAGGAATTCAGAAGCTGCAGGAATTCTTCCCATCAGGTGTTTCTTCCTTCTGGAAAGGGCTTGCTTCAGCTAGAGTAGGTATGGGTAAGCCTATAGGTCACATCTTTTCGGTGGTTTCTCCATGGCATGTACTCAAACAGAACTTCTTCCCTTCGCTGTAACTTTCCCAGGTGTGGTGGTGTGGCTAGTCCCTGTCAGCTTTGCTCAGGAATTGAGTTTGGTAGCCTTCAGGGAAGGTCTCATCTCTGGCTGCTGAAGGACAGACTGCACACTCCATGATTCAGTTAGGGAATTTGAGTAACAGCAGCCACAGGGGCTGAGTGGCCTGCTCTGGTTGAAGAGGTTCTTACTTGCTGTAGGGGAGTTGGACTAGATGAGCTTTAAATGACCCTTCCAACCTAAGCCATTCTGTGTCTGAGACATCTGAGGACCCTGAGATCCCCCAAAGGCATTTCACAGCCAGCTGCTGCCATAAATGGAGAACATGCCCTCAATTATTCATGTTCTGGCTCTAACTCATCAGCCACAGACTCTTGACTTCAGCCTTGGTCTTTTGCTACATCATAAGCCAGGTTGACACCACAAAGTTGTCAGTCTAATATCTGCTAACATGGAGGTCTTCAAAGCCTTACAGGCTGGCAAGAGGTCCTTAGCTAAAACTGTGCTGTTAGTAAACCCAAGCTATGAGTAAAACAGTAGCAAAGTGTGCTTTAGGCACTGCTGCAAACACCTTCTAGCAGGTGCCTGCTGGTAGCCCTCATGAAGTTCCTTGCCTTGTGGCAAGAATCCTTTCTGCCAGAGATGGGAAATTACCATCTCTGAGGTCGGTTGTGTGACCCTCACTGTATGTTCTTTTCCTGTGTATGAATTCTTTGGTCCCTCCTTTCTGAGCTCCTCATCACACAGTTAGTTGTTGGGCTTTTGTGGGGGGGGATGGGAGGAATGCTGGATGCTCTGTGCTTGGAAGAGAGGTATTCTCCATAAAAAAGATACCACTCAATTTAGAAGACAGGTTTGAGAGAAGGACAAGGCTCAGAGTAGCTTGTGAACGCTCCCAGAGGTGTGGAATCTGAGGAGGAAATCCCTACTTGCCCCTCCCCCCCCACTCTGCTGCCCCAGGCTGGTACCTGCATACGCTTGAATTAAGTAGCTCTCTGGTGTCTCCTTTTCTATTCCTTTCTCACTCATGAGCAACTTGTGCATCCACAGTAACCCAGGGTTAAGCAGTACATTCTGAAGCTGCCTTCTGCTACCACAAGCCCCATTTCTAGGGAAGCAGAGATCCTTTCCCTCCCTTCCTGAAGGCTCCAGGTGATAGTAACCCCCATTCCTTCTCCCTGTTGCTTTGCTCAGGGCTTATCTTGATGGTGTTCTTTGCTCTGTCAGTGCTCAGTTTACCTGGCTTACCAGGTGAGGCCATCATGCTGCTGTATCAGATGCAGACCTGCCTCATGACCCCAGATCACAGATACATAGAATGGTTTGGGTTGGAAGGGATCACCTAGTTATACCCTCTCCACAATGGGCAGTGATACCTCCCACTAGCCCAGGTTGCTCAGGCCTCATCCAGTCTGGCCTAGAACAGCTCCAGGGAGCAGGCATCCATGACCTCCCTAAACAACCTGTTCCAGTGTCTCCCCACTGTAAAGAATCTCTTGCTAGTCTCCAGTCTAAATCTCCTCTTTTCTACCTCCAATCCATCGCCCCTTGTCCTGTCACTACAAGCCCCTGCCAAAAGTCCCTGTCCAGCTTCCTTGTAGGCCTCTTCACATATTGAAAGGTAACAAGAAGGTCTCCCCAGAGCCTTCTCTTCTCCAGACTGAACAGCCCCAGCTCTTGCAGCCTCTCCCCATGGAGGAGGTGCCCTGCTTGGAGTTTGAAACTGGGCATGTGGAAGTTCTTCAGAAACAGCAAGAATCCCAGAGCAGGGCATGGTGTGAATTGTTTACCCAGCACAGCTGTGGAGCTTCTGGAAGCTATTTTGGATTTACTAGGGTGGAAATGTGGGGTCCAGTCAAGCCCATGTTCGAGTACAGGCATGTGTTTTGGGCACTGGAGGTGCCAAGTGCTGTCAGAGGGGTGGTGTAACTCAGACAGTCATGTCTGCAGCCAGCATGGAACAATAACCCAGCAGAGAACAGACCTTTCATTTTGGCAGCAGGGTTGGTTCACCACACTCTGAAGTGTTTGGAAGGAATTTGTCCTTTCAGTGCCACGTTGTTTAATTAACTCCAGTTAAAGCTGTTTGGGAATTCTCATGGCAAACCACTTTTTCTCCCTGGAGGGTGAAAGGTCCCTATAAAATCAAGTCTGGCTTGTTTGTGGAGTTGGCTTTTTTTTCTCTCTGCTTAAATCTGCCTGAAAGTAATTGAAAAGCTTCTCATGGAGGGGTTCCTCCTGCTTTCTTAGTGGTTGCCTTAGGGGAAATATAATGTAAAAGACCTGGAACTGGACAAAACAGGATGATAACATCATATTCTAAACATGGGGCCTAACAACAGGGTGTTTTGATCTTCTGACATGGGATAGACTCCAGAGATCTACCTGAAAGGAGGTTGGGGTGGGGGTGGTTGGGCTCTTCTCCCTAGCATCAGGTGACAGATCGAGAAGAAATGGCCTGGAATTGTGCCAGGGGAGGGTTAGGTCACATGTTAGGGAAAATATCCTTCCTGCAAGAGTGGTCAGGCATTGGAACAGGCTGCCCAGGGAGGTGGGGAGCCACCATCCCCTGGAGATGTTCAAGAAACCTGTGGCCATGGTACCCTGGGGCATGGCCATGGTGGTGTTGGGCTGATGGCTGGACTGGATGACCTTGGAAAGGTCTTTTCCAAACAAGAGAATTCTATGATGTTATTTATTCCATGTGAATGGTGAAGGACCTTGGCTGTGTTTGAGAGAAAGAAGTAATACTTTTGCTTTTAAATCTGTATTGCTCGAGATTGGAGAGTTAAAAGAGAGAGAGAAAAAACCCAAAACAACAAAAGGGGGGGGTGGGAAGAAGGAGTAGGGAGTGAGGGAGAGACACACATTGACCAAAGAGAAAAACCTACCCATGGAACAGCTGGGGCTGTTTAGCCTGGAAGAGAGCAGCCTGAGAGTAGATCTTCTTAATGCTCAGAAAGAGGTAAAGAGCTCTTGGGGTCAAGAGGATGGGACCAGACTCTTTGCAGTGGTGCCCAGTGAAAGGGCAAGGGACAACTAGCACCAACTGCAACCCAGAAGGTTCTATCTGAACCTGAGAAAAAACTTTGGTGTGAGGATGCTGGAGGCCTGGAGCAGGCTGCCCAGAGAGGTTGTGCAGTCTCCTCTGGAGAGATTCCAAGCCCACCTGGATATTGTGATCCTGGGCAAGCAGCTGTGGGTGCCCCTGCAGCAGGAGGTTGGACTGGATGATCTTCAGAGGTCTCTTCTGACCCCCACCATGCTGGGATTCTGTGAGATGTTCCCAGAGGAGCCTCAGGAATGAACCCCTGGAGTCAGCCACTGCCCTGGGGAGCCAGCTTGCCCAGGTAGGTTGGTGTGCTGAGGAAATGCCAAGCTGTGGGTCTGGCTGTGAAGGACAGTGGGACTAGCTGTGGTCAGCCCTGAAGGGGGCATGGGAGGTGGAATTCTCTGGAGGGGCTGCATTCAGGAAGCTGGGACTTGGGACAGGCAAGGCCATCAGGCTGTATTTCAACTCTCAGGGTTTGTCACAGCAGTTGTCACCAGCAGTGTTGGAAGGGTGGACCCCACACCCATGCCTGAGCCATGCAGTGACCAGCAGGGAGGGCAGAAGCCACAGCACCTGTATCCTGACTCTGCTGCCTTTCCCAGTGATTCCAGGATTACTTGGGAACCACTTGCTTATAAAACAATCTGCTGGGTTGCCAGAGCTGCCTTTTGAGTCCTTCCAAGCCCTGGCAATCTGTCTATTGCTTTGTACAATCTCACCACAGATGTTATGAGAACAACCTCCTGCCTCCTGCAAGGCCCTCATTCAATGTTCTTTCTCATGCTTGCTGGCTCTTCCTGAAGTCCCCAGCACCTCCTGCTTTGGCTAGTGAAGTACCACAGCTTGAGGAGAACATTTGGCTGCAGAATGGAATGTGTCCAGAGAAAGGCTACGAAGATGATCAAAGGGCAGGAGGTCCTCTCCCGTAAGGATAAGCTGAGTGAGTTGGGGTCGTTAAGAGAAGAGAAAGCTCCGAGGAGACCTTCTTGTGGCCTTCCAGGATCTGCAGGGGGCTACAGGAAAGCTGGGAAGGGACTTCTTAGGGTGTCAGGTATAGGACTGGGGGGAATGGATCCAAGCTAGAAGAGGGCAGATTCAGATTAGACATCAGGAAGAAGTTGTTGCCCATGAGGGTGGTGAGAGCCTGGCACAGGCTGCCCAGGGAGGTGGTGGCAGCCTCCTGCCTGGAGGTGTTTGCAGCCAGGCTGGAGGTGGCTGTGAGCAACCTGCTGTGGTGTGAGGTGTCCCTGCCCATGGCAGGGGGGTTGGAACTGGATGATCCTTGAGCCCCCTTGCAACCCTGACTGTTCTGCGATTCTGTGAATAGTGTGAGTTGCAGGCTCTTGGTTGCCAAGCATCCCCTCACACCAGTGAGCTGCCAGCAGATGTCCTAAGAAGGACCTAGGGCTGGTAGCAGAGATGTGTTTGGGAGCCTCCTCTTGCATTTTCCCCACTATCCCACTGAACCATAGATTCATAGAGTGGTCTGGGTTGGAAGGGATCTCCAATGGTCATCCAGTCCAACCTCCCTGCACTAAGCAGGGGCATCCTCACCTCAGGTCGCCCAGTGGTCCTTAGCAAGGAGCTTGCACTACGGTAGAGTGGTGGAGATGCTGGTGACAGCAGCTTCACATGGTGAGAAGGTGCAGAGAGCTCACTGCTGCTCAGATGGCTATCAGAAGGTTGGCAATTTCATGCCTGGCCCTAGTGGAAGGTAATTATCTCAAGGCCGTGGCTCTAGTGGAAGGTAATTATCTCAAGGCCCTGTCTCCTGAGCAAGGCAACAGCAGGATTCCATCATCTTCCTCTGAAGCAGTAGTCATCCTGACATGAAGTGAGATGTCTGGTGGTTCTCCTAATTGCACACAGCTATTGAATTTTCACCACAGCTAGATTGTCTCACTCTCTAATAGGCAACAAGATGGTAATGAGATCTTCTCCTTTGCTCTTCAAGTCCTTGCAAGCCATGCTGAGGACTCCTGTGCTCCAATAGCCATGGGAGGGAGGGGTAAAGCAGAAGCAGGGGAGTAAGCAAAGTAGAGGAAGCAAACTCCAATGGAGAGCTGTGTGAATGCTTAAGGGACTTGAACATCTCTCCTATGAGGAAGAACTGGGAGAGCTGGGGCTGTTTAGTCTTGAGTGGGAGATACGATCAATTCCTATCAATAGCTGAGGGCTGGGGGCCAGGATGAAGGGGCCAGGCTGGTTTTGGTGGTGCCCAGTGACAGGACAAGGAACAGCAGGGTACCAGCTAGAACCTAGGAGGTTCCACCTCAACATGAGGAGACACTTCTGTATGGTGTGGGTGCTGGAGCCCTGGAGCAGGCTGCCCAGGGAGACTGTGGAGTCTCCTTCTCTGGAGACTTTGAAGACCCACCTGAATGTGTTGCTGTGTGACCTGCCCTGGGTGCTCCTGCTCTGCCAGGGGGGTTGGACTCGATAACTGGAGGTCCCTTCCAACCCCTAACATTCTGTGCTTCTACAATTTGCATGGAGAGGGCTACAGCTGAAGAGGTTTATAGCATGCAGAGAGGTTTCACACAAGGATAAGAGCCCAGGAACATGAAGGTTGAGAGCCTGGCTGTGGGCTGGGGATCGTGGAAGGCAGGCAGTGCTTCTGGCTGCTGCTATCAGATGCCATCAGGAGAGCAAAGCCTGCATCACTTGGATATAACAAAGGAGATGCTAGGACAAAGGAAAGCTTGCTAGAACTGTAAAGCTCACCTGTTCATGATGGGCTCAGTGGTGAAAGAAGCAGAGAATGCCTTGAGAGTCCAGTTAGGGGGTGAAGGACATCATGTTTTGTAAAGTAGTCATAGAAGGGTTTGGGTGGGAAGGGACCTTTACAGGTCATCTGCTCCACCACCTCTTCAGTGAAGAGGGACCCCTGCAACCAGAGCAGGTTGCTCAGAGCCCCAGACAACCTGCCCTGGGATGCTTCCAGGGATGGGGCATCTACCACCTCTCCAGGCATCCTCATCTGACAAAATTTCTTCTCTCCAGTCTAAACCTCCCCTCTTTTAGTTTAAACCCTCACTCCTTGTCCTGTCACAGCAGGTCCTGCTCTAAACTCTGTCCCCATCCTCATTCTAGGCTTTTTATTTTGTGTCATCAAGTCTCAGCTGCTGAGCTAACTGTGAGATGTGCTGAGAGGAGCAGCCTGGTTGGCTGTGTCAGGTTTGGAGTTGTCCAGAACCTCCTCAGGAAGTGTTTGAAGAGCACAACCTGCAGTAAGCGAATGGAAAGTAAGGATGGAAAAAATCTAACAGCCAGGGTGTTGGGGTATTTGAAGTCACCAAGACAGTGAGAGTTGGAGCAAGAAGTGCTGAAGATGGAATTTTGCTGGTCCCCAGGAAGGGCTGAAGGTGTTGATAAGGTTGGTTGGCTTCAGGAACATCTTGTTCATGGGAATGAATTGAAACATGAGTTGAAAATGAGGAATGAGTGGCTGTGCAAGGAGCTTCTAGTGGAGGAAATTCTTATTAATAGATGACTGAATGTTGAGTTAGCTTTGAGATGGGAGAGGTTCAGGAACATCTTTTAGTGATGCATTTTAACACCCCACCCCCCCCCGAAAAAAAAGCCCCAGCAACAGCCAAGCCAGCCCCCCACCCCCAGCTAATAAGGGGAAAAGAAGACTGTGCTCTAGTTTTGGGGGGAAATGGGTTAAAGATGTCAAACTGCTGCTTGGCTTAGGTTCAGACAGTAAATATCAACCATTCTGGTCCCAGGTTGTAGGACAACCTTTGGCTGGCATCTCACCACCCATGGTGCCCAGGATAAGCAGCTGTGGTCAGCTTGCTAACCAGTAGGTCATTACTTGCTCAGGGCTGATGAATGCTCAGTCTCATTCCTTCCCAGTCCTGGGCTTTGTCACTGTGTGACAATGGCAATGGTTTGGGTTGGAATGGACCTTAAAGATCATCTCGTTCCACCCCCCTCCATGGTGGGCAGGGACACCTCCCACTAGACCAGGTTCTCATCCAACCTGGCCTTGAACTCCTCCAGAGAGGGAGCACCCACAACCACCCTGGGCAACCTGTTCCAGTGTCTCAGCACCCTCACTGTAAAGAATTGCTTCCTGATCTAAATCTCCCCTCTTCTAGCTTGTATCCATTTCCCCTTGTCTTATCACTACAAATCCCTTCCCAGCTGGCCCCTTTCAGGTACTGGAAGGCTGCTCTAAGGTCTTCCCAGAGCCTTCTCTTCTCCAGGCTGAACAGCCCCAGTTCCCTCAGCCTGTCCCTGTAGGGGAGGGTCTCCAGCCCTCTGATCATCTTTGTGGCCTCTTGGGAACCTGTTCCAGTAGCACCGTGCCCCTCTTATGCTGGGGACACCAGAACTGGATGCAGTACTCTAGGTGGGGTCTCACCAGAGCTGAGGGGGAGATCAAAGGCTCACAGGATGTTAGGGGTTGGAAGGGACTCCAGGAGATCATCAAGTCCAACCCCCCTGCCAGAGCAGGACCATAGAATCTATCATCTAGTTCAACCCAAATCGAGAGTTGTGCTAGGTAATAGCTCACAGATGCCTCTGATCCTGCCTCATTCCAATGCTGTTTGGGGATAAATTGGTGCTCTGATGTTCAAAAGGTCCTTTCATTCTCTCCAGAATTTCTTTTTTTCCTTTCAGAAGTTTTTCTCCTTTCCTCACCTCCCCCTTCTCGAACTAGGGCCTGGAAGGAAGAGGATTTTGAAGGCAGTGTTGTTTAGGATAAAATATCCCACTTCCTCCCGTACTGAGTTGCAGAGCAAGCAGCTTGAGATGTTCTGATGGCTTAAAAATCCAGAGCGTGGGGCGCTTTGGCAGCAAGCTCTCCTCTCTCATCCCTTGAAGCTCTCCAACTACATCAGGCCTTGGACAGGAGAATGAATTTTGAAGGCCTTTGGGGAAGTTGCTTTGATATGAAAGGAGCTCAAGTCCCTGTGATCTGTGTGCACAAGGATTCCTTCCTTGGACCGGGTTCCTCAGGCCCACGTGGCAGACAGCCCTGTCATCTCAGTGCGCTCACACTCCTCTCCAAGATGCTCCAGGGGGGGGTTGTTTTGGTTTAAGGAAAAGAGGAGGAGGAGGAGGAGGTAGGAGTTTCCTTTCTGCTTGCCAAGGCAGGAGGCAGCACTCTTCTGAAGCTACTGCCAAGCACTATTACCCTCAAGTGCTTCTTGTCATCACCTGCTATTACCAGAGAGTTTATGAACTTCCCCAGTGGCTCACGTCAGGCTGAAGTGTCCATGCTCCTTCTAGAGCCTCCTGCTCACAGGCTCCAAACCAGATGTTGAGGGCATGGGAGAGGTTCTCAGAGCTCCTCAAACTGGAGCTGTAAGCATTTAGGATACACCATTAACTCCTGCCACAGCTACAAGGGGGGAACGCCGGGTGCCTTAGGAAGAGAAGATGAGCTGGTTTAACTGGGCAGCCAAAGATGTGGACTTCAATTAGGCAGCTCTGGCTCACCCAAGTATGGCAAAAGTTGCTGGAAATGGCTGAATGAAAGCTTTGAGACCAACATCTGCTGCCATTTCTGGTGGGTTCCCAGGCTGGTTGGAGCTCTTCATGGAACCATAGAATAGTCTGGGTTCTAAGGGACCTCCAAAGGTCATCTAGCCCAAACCTCTCTGCAGTCAGCAGGGACATCCTCCGCTGGAGCAGCTTGCCCAGGGCCCTGAGAAGCTTTACCTTGAATATCTACAGGGACAGGGTCTCAACCACCTCCCTGGGCAACCTCTTCCAGCATTCCAACACCCTCCTGGTGCAGAACTTGTTGCTCACATCCAATCTCAATCTGCTCTGCTCTCCTTTCAAACCATTGCCCCTGCTCCTGGCCCTGCAGCCTTTGCAAGCAGTCCCTCTGCAGCCTTCTTGTAGCCCCCTTCAGGTCCTGGCAGGCTGCTCTCAGGTCTGCCTGGAGCCTTCTCTTCTCCAGGCTGAACCCCCCCAGCTCCCTCAGCCTGGCCTCCAGGCAGAGCTGCTCCAGCCCCCTGATCATCTTGGTGGCCTCCTCTGGAGCCTCTCCCTCAGGTCCATGTCCTTGCTGTGCTGAGGGCTCCAGAGCTGGACACAGCCCTGCAGGTGAGGTCTCACAGAGCAGAGGAAAGTGCCAGAATATCCTCTCTCCATCTGCTGGCCACACTGCTTTGGTTGGAGCCCAGGATGCCAATGGCCTTCTGGGCCTTCAGCCTACATTCAGCTGACATTCCCATCACCCTCTCCCCAGCCCTGGGCCACATGTTTCTTCTCAGATGTTTCTCCATGGGGACCATGCCCTTCCCAAAGGTGAGACTTAGAAAATTGTGGAAAACAGTCATTTTTTTGATCACATGCCTCATCTAAAGGTGAGGAGATGGCCAAACTGGTCTCAGCCCAGCAAGAACCAAAGCTGCCATCATCTTCAAAGAGAAAACAAGAAAAAAGCTTATTTTTTTTACCTCCTTTCTGGTAAGAGTCTGTCATCACTTCCAGCTTAAAAGAAACACAACTCTCACTTCAAGAAGGACACTGAGGTGCTGGAGTGTGTCCAGAGAAGACCAAGGGTCTGGAGAACAGGGCTGGTGAGGAGCAGCTGAAGGATCTGGGGTTGTTTAGCCTGGAGAAAGGAAGCTGAGGGGAGGTCTGGTTGCTCTCTGCAGCTCCCTGAAAGGAGGCTGGAGGGAGCTGGGTCTCTTCTCCCAAGAAACAGGTGATGGGACAAGTGGAAATGGCCTCAAGTTGCCCCAGGGCAGGTTTGGGTTGCACATGAGGAACAATTTCTTCCCCCAGAGTGTTGTCCAGCCCTGAACCAGGCTGTCCAGGTGTCCTGGTTCGAGGCCAGGCAGATCCTCTCTTGCCCCTGAGAGGGGCAAAAGAGTGACACCCATCACACCAATGGATTGCAGAAGTGATGGAAAGTTCAGCTGGAAAAGCAATTAGTGCTTTACAGAAGCTACAAAGCACAGTGGCAAAGATGCCCCAAAGTGTACAGAGCCCCTTCCAGCACACCCAAAGCCATAGGGTAGGGTAGGGTAGAATAGAATAGAATAGAATAGAATAGAATAGAATAGAATAGAATAGAATAAGACTAGAATAGAATAGACCAGACCAGACCAGACCAGGTTGGAAAAGACCTTTGAGATCATCCAGTCCAACCTATCACCCAGCACCATCTGATCAACTCAACCATGGCACCAAGGGCCTCAGCCAGGCTCTTCCTAAACACCTCCAGGGATGGGGACTCCACCACCTCCCTGGGCAGCACATCCCAAGGGCCAATCTCTCTGCCTGGGAAGGATTTCTTCCTCACATCCAGCCTAGACCTCCTGGCACGCTGGGCCAGGCATATTTACAGCTTTTCTTGAGGGAAATTTGGGCAGAATATAATCCTCAACCTTTTGGAAAGGAAGAAAACTGTCCTTGCAGGACCAGGCAGAGAAGCCATTCTCCTGCAGGTAATGGAGGAAGGTTTGGCCTGCCAAAGGCTGGAGCCTCCATGCATCTTCAGAATCAGCTTCTCCTGAGACCAGGAGATAGTTATCATATGTAGAGCATGGAGGTGTCTCTGAATCCTCACCCAGAGGGAGGCAAACAAAAGGTCTCAAGATAAAGCTTGGTTTGCAGAAGCCCTGAGTTCCAGAACTGCCCACAAGAGCAGGGACTGAGGTTTATTTAGACCACTCCTGTGTTCCCATGGGCTGTGTGACCTCAGCTTTGGTAGCTGTCAGGAGGATATGGGTAACCCTGGGGCACTGACAAGAGTCCCTTCCAGCACACCCAAAGGTCCCCAACCTTTCCCATCTCCCCACCCAAAACCCCCAGGGCTCTTTCTTCCTCTCCCACTGCTAGGCTAGTCTCAGCTGGCCAGGTCTGAGACTGCCCCTGAAAACAGCTACGGTGTTTGAACTGCTGAAGAATCACAGTACCTATCAGAACTCCCCCTCCTCCTCCTGGCATTAGGCCTAGCCAGGCCTAAGAGCCCTTGAGATACTCCCCCACCATTACCTGACAGGGAGCATCTCCCATGGGAGCAGAGAGGGAAGAAAGAGGCAGAGAAAGTCTTTGCAGCTGGATTTATACAGTGCAGCTGGACATTATGGGTATGAAATACACAGCTTCCTGTGTCCACCTCCTGGGCTGCACCCTCAGGACTCTGGAGGTGTAACTGATGTGGCAGCAACAGGAGGCACCCAGCCTAAACTGCCACACCAGGGCAGTGGTGGAGTCTCCACCTGTGGAGGGGTTTCAAAGCCATGGAGGTGTGGTTTAGTGGTGGACTTGGCAGTGCTGGGTAAACTGTTGGGCTCAACGCACTTGGAGTTCTTTCCCAAGCTCAATGATGCTCCTATTCTCTATTTTTCTTGGGGGGTTGTTGAAATGCTGACAGCTCTTTGGTTGCACTCAGTACTCTCTGGAACTGAAAGAACAACAGGGATGCAGACTGCAGATTTTGGCTGCTTTTCAGTAACCCCCAAAAAAGCCTTCAAAGGTTGTCCCTTTGTCTCTTTAAAAACCCCACAACACTGAAAAAAAACCCCACCACCACCAATTCCTTGTCCAAGCCCTGCGTGTGTAGTACACCTTCCCCTTCTCCCTCTCTAATGTGAAGATTTATAGGCTTCCTCCCTGGCTGCCAGCTTTTCCTCCACTGAAGGAAAATAAATCCAGCAATAAATAGATTCGTGGCTCTGAGGCTATAAATTCCTAAATTCAAGTTGCCAGAACCAATCCATCATTGGGCACAGGCAAAAACTCTGATAAGATGTGGAGCAGCAGCAGCCAGCCCGTTCCACACATTGTTGTGTAGTTACTACAGCAAACCCCTTGGGAAAATGGAGTCCATTTCCTAGCCAGGCAGAGCTTGAGTCTCTCCAGGGAGGGAAACTCCACAACCTCTCTGGGCAGCCTGCTCCAGGGCTCCAGCACCCTCACACCAAAGAAGGGCAGTGGCTGACTCCTCGCCCCCTCCCTGGAGGTGTTCAAGGCCAAGCTGGATGAGGCCTTGAGCAACCTGGGCTGGTGGGAGGTGTCCCTGCCCGTGGCAGGGGGTTGGAACTGGGTGATCCTTAAGGTCCCTTCTATCCCAACCCATTCTATGAACCTATGACTCTGCAAGGGAACATTGCTGTGAGCATCTCACACCACATGGTACCAAGGCTGATTTCATCTCCTTAACTCCTGTTGCAGTACTGACTTTAAATTTAAATCACAGAACCCCAGTGTGGTGAAGGCTTGGGAGGGACCTCTGCAGATCAGCCAGTCCACCCCCCTCCTAAAGCAGGGCACTCACAGCAGCTTGCCCAGGATCACAATAGCCAGGGGGGGTGGAAGCTCTCCAGAGAAGGAGACTCCACAGCCTCTCAGGGCAGCCTGCTCCAGGCCCCCAGCACCCTCACCCCAAAGAAGGGCAGTGGCTGACTCCAGGGCTCCATTCCTGAGGCTCTTCTGGACATATCTCATAGAATCCCAGCGTGGTGGGGGTTGGAAGACACCCTTGGAGATCACCCAGTCCAACCCTCTGCTCAAGCAGGGCACCCACAGGAGCTTGCCCAGGATCACAATAGCCAGGGGGGGTTGGAATCTCTCCAGCACAGGAGCTTCCACAACCTCCCTGGGCAGCCTGCTCCAGGTTGGGGGCTGACTGTTGTGGTGGTGATGGCTGGGATCTGACGATGGTGGTGATGGTAGCTGCGATCTGATGTTGGTGATGTCTGGGGTCCCCGTTACACTTAGCACACATTTAGCATCCTGCCCTTTGATTGATCTCAGACTTAGCCTAAACTTCCAAATTTCACCTCTTGAGCCAGATCTGGAAGCTCTCTTGGGCTGCACTCCTTGCAAACACACATTGGGTGCAGACCACATCTGTGGTGGTGGTGGTGACTGGGGAGGAAAAATGGTTTGTGGAACCTTCTCTCTCCACTCCACCCTCTGTCATCAATCTATCTCCATGGTATAATATTTGTGAGCTGAAGGAGCTGTTCCCCAGGCCCTATTTCTGGCTGACTCTGTGAGTCATTCCATCTAACAGGCCTTGCCAGAAGTGGCTGATGCAAGCTTGAGTGAAAGGTCTCACGGCTTTCAGCTATGGTATTTCCAGTCATCCTGGCCAAGCTTTCCTTCTAAGATCACAGAATGCTGGCGAGCTTGGGCTTTGAAGGGTTCTCTGCAGATCGAGTCCAACCTCCCTGCTAAAGCAGGGGCAGCCACAGCAGCTTGCCCAGGATCACAATGGCCATGCAGATTTGGAGAAGGAGACTCCACAGCCTCTCTGGGCAGCCTGCCCCAGGCCTCCAGCACCCTCACACCAAATAAGTATTTCCAATGTCCAGAAGGAACCTCCTGGGTTCCAGTTGTGCCCATTGACACTTGTCCTCTCACCGGGCACCACTGACAACAGCCCAGCCCCATCCTCCTGCCCCACACCCTTTAGCTCTTGCTGAGCATTGCTCAGCTCCCCTCTGGGGCTGCTCTTCTCCAGGCTCAGCAGCCCCAGGGCTCTCAGCCTTTGCTCCTCACAGAGATGCTCCAGGCCCCTCAGCACCTCTGTAGCCTTTACTGGACTCCAGTAGTTCCCTGTCTCTTGAACTGGGGAGCCCAGAACTGAACCTAGGACTCCAGATGTGGCCTGACTAGGGTAGGGAATAGGGGAAAGAAAACTTCTCTCGACCTGCTGGCCACACTCTCCTTGATGCACCCCAGGATCCCATTGGCCTTCTTGTCCACAAGGGCACATTGGTGGCCCATGGTGAACTTGTCCACCAGCACTCCCAGGTCCTTCTCCACAGAACTGCTTCCCAGTAGGTCAACCCCTCACCTGTGTTGGTGCAGAGGGTGATTCATCCCCAGGTGCAGGACCCTACTGTAGCCCTTGTTGAATATCATGAGGCTTCCCTCTTGAAGAATGAAGTAGTTCCTTAGCATAGCACAGTTAGCGGTGGCCGGCCAAGACTGGCAGACTTCATTACAGCTGTCACCCTTCCAGGACTCCCCAGGAGCCAAGGAAAGATAAAAAGGGCACCTACCAAACAGGGACAATCATCAGCTGCTGCCAGAAACATGCCAAGCGAGGTACATCCTGGTGCTGCTCCCTAACATTCTCCACTGGCAGCCCACAAGCATCCTGGGGAAGGAAACAGAGCAGACCAAAGGCCAGGCAGCAGACAAAACAGGAAAGGGACAAGCACTCGAGACCCCTTGCAAATGAATCTGATTTAGGAGAATGCAGCCCACCTCCAGCCAGAAGCCTGACCAGGTGTCCTCCTGACCCTTCCTCCCTCCATGTTTTAAGGCCCTTTGCCCTGTGCCTTGCTGCTGTGGCGTTTGTGACCTCGGTCCAAACCTGTTGGTCTTGGAGCAAACCTTCCCCTCGAGCCCCTTCCTTGGAGCCGGCTGGACTTCACTGGGTACTTCATTGGATATTAGGCAAAAATGTCTTTGTCGCAAGAGTGGTCAGGCCCTGGCACAGGCTGCCCGGGGGGGTGGTGGAGTCACTCTCTCTGCAGGCCTTCAAGCAAGGGGTGGCCATGGCCCTTGGGGACGTGGCTGAATGGCCGTAGTTGAGTTGAACTCAATGATCTCGGAGGTCTTTTCCAACCAAAGCAGTTCTATGATTCTGAGTCATTTGGTCTTCTGCAGCTACTTCTTTTTTTCCCTGCTTGCCATGAGTTAGGGAATGGGGGAGTTCTTCTTCTTGTCATTTCCCTAACTCCTTCCAAGCAGCTGGAATTTATCTGAATGAAGTTGATTTCCATAGAGCCTGGAGCCACAGTACATGAGGCTGTGCTCTCAGAAAGGCTCATAAATAAAGCAGGGTCAGCTCTGGTCGATGTGTGACCTTCAAGGACACCCCACCCTGTGTGCTGATCAGGCCATGCCAAGGCTGCAGCTGCTGCCAGACCATGTCTGCTTGGTGGGTTGCCTCTTAGTCTGCTATCTCTAGTCCCTGCCAAATGCTTCAGTGGAAGATACATGATCCCTGCAAGTTATTCTTAAGTGGTCATAATATCCTTCTAAACCTTTGTGGCATGAAGCTGTAGGTCTGCTGTCTGCTGTGCAAGGGAGGTTGGGGGATGGTAGATCTTAGTTTCTTACCTGCACCAGTCTGATACTCTCAGCCTCACAGAATGGTAGGGGCTGTAAGAGACCTCTGCCGAGGGTCCAGAGGAGGGACATTGTTTGAGAAGATGAAGCATCTCTCCTACAAGGCCAGGCTGAGGGAGCTGGAGGTGTTCAGCCTGGAGAAGAGAAGGCTCCAGGCAGACCTAAGAGCAGCCTGCCAGGACCTGAATGAGGTTACAAGGCTGCAGAGGGACTGTTTGCAAAGGCCTGGAGCGACAGAACAAGGGGCAGTGGTTTGATATTAGAGAAGAGGAGGTTTAGGTTGGATGTTAGGAACAAGCTCTGCACCATGAGGGTGGTGGAACTGTGGAGCAGGTTGCCCAGGGAGGTGGTTAGGGCCCCATCCCTGGAGATATTCAAGGTGAGGCTCAACAGGGCTCTGAGCACCCTGCTCTAGTGGAGGATGTCCCTGCTCGCTACAGGGCTTGATGACTTTTCCAAGGTCCCTCCCTGGGACCTCCTTCCTGGGAATGTCAGCTGAAAATAGCCTGAAGGCCCAGAAGGCTATTGGCATCCTGGGCTGTAACCAAAGCAGTGTGGCCAGCAGATGGAGAGAGGATATTCTGCCACTTTCCTCTGCTTTGCTGACCTCACCTGCAGGGCTGTGTCCAGCTCTGGAGCCCTCCACACAACAAGGACATGGACCTGATGGAGAGGAGGCCACAAAGATGATCAGGGGTGTGGAGCAGCTCTGCCAGGAGGCCAGGCTGAGGGAGCTGGGGGGTTCAGGCTGGAGAAGAGAAGGCTCCAGGCAGACCTAAGAGCAGCCTGCCAGGACCTGAAGGGGGCTACAAGAAGGCTGCAGAGGGACTGTTTGCAAAGGCTGCAGGGCCAGGAGCAGGGGCAATGGTTTGAAAGGAGAGCAGAGCAGATTGAGATTGGATGTGAGCAACAAGTTCTGCACCAGGAGGGTGTTGGAATGCTGGAAGAGGTTGCCCAGGGAGGTGGTTGAGACCCTGTCCCTGTAAATATTCAAGGTAAAGCTTCTCAGGGCCCTGGGCAAGCTGCTCCAGCGGAGGATGTCCCTGCTGGCTGCAGAGAGGTTTGGGCTAGATGACCTTTGGAGGTCCCTTCCCACCCACACCAGCCTATGAGATCATCTAGTCCAACCCTCCTGCTAAAGCAGTTTCACCTAGAGCAGGATGCACAGGAGCACACTGTCCAGTCACAGCAGTTCTTGCAGCATCATCCTGGTTTCCAACTCCACTCTTGCTCCTGCACGATGAAGGGTTCTGTCAGGAGGGAAGCAGCCAGCTGCCATCCCCCCCTGGAGCTGGACAGTGTGTCTGTGAATGATGCATGGCCTTGACACTAAGGCTCCAGAAGATGGTGACCTCCACAGCCATGCCGCTTAGTTCCAGCTGCCCAGAAACTGCATCTTGTTCCAGTCAGAGGGAATTTGTCTGCTTGAACTTCCAGCTATTGGCTGACTTTATGTCTCTGTCAGGAGGGCTGACACGCCTGCCTGCTTGCTGCCTCCTCTTCCCAAGTGCTTCCCTGCCTGTAAAGCCCCATATTCAGCACTGGGGTCACCTCAAGCACTTCTCTTCCTTAAGCTGAATTAATGGAACAGATCAAGCCACCCCTTACGCTCCAAGCCGTCTGCAGTTCCTGTGGTCCCTGCTACAGACAGCCCCCAGCTCAGTGACAAATCCTGTGAAATCCGTCAGGGAGCTCGGAAGTCAGACCACAACAGAATCCACCCACTAATGGGAAAAGAATCCTTTAGGCCGTGCTTGACAGCAATTTTCTTCGTTGCTGCACCTCCTCATTTAACCTCTCCCCTCCCAAGCCAAGGAATCTTCTGAGCACCTCGTTTCTGGTGACTGCTGGCTGCTGCCCTGCTGCCCTGCCCTGGGCTGGGTGGTTGAACTCAACCAGGAGCTGTGGTCTCCGCTTGCTGCAATAACACCACGTGGAAGGAGTGGCCTCCAGAGCAGGAAGGCCTCCAGGTCAGTGACTTTCAAAAGCTGTCCTGTGACCTTCTCCCTGGAGAGGGATGCACCGAGCTCAGGAGAGCCCTCTGCCCTTCTTTTATGCTCTTTGGTGGTGTTGAGTGAGATAGGACTCATTGTTTTCCTTCTCTTGTTTTTTCTCTCTTGCCATGGTGTGTTACCACCAGCCATGGACTCAGAGAGCTGTTATCCACCAGAAGGTTAGATCCTTAGCCCTGCTCTGCTTCCCACTTCTCTTTCTTGATGGATAGTTTATTTTTATTATATTTTACTTTTTATTAATTTTATTTTTAAATTTTATTTATTTTAAAAAAATATTTTACTTTTTTATTTATTTAATTTTATTTTATTTACATAATTTTACTTTATTTTACTTTTAATTTAATTTAATTTTGGTTTACTTTTTATTTTATTTTAGTTAGTTTAGTCTAGTTTACTTTTTTAATTTAATTTAATTTTACTTTTAATTTTATTTTACTTTATTTTACTTTTAAGTTAATTTAATTTTGGTTAACTTTTTATTTTATTTTAGTTAGTTTAGTTTTTTATTTTTTTTACTTTTTATTTTATTTTACTTTATTTTATTTTACTTTATTTTTCATTTAAGTTATTTTATTTTACTTTATTTTATTTTACTTTATTTTTCATTTAAGTTATTTTATTTTACTTTATTTTATTTTATTTATTTTGTTTTACTTATTTTCTTTTAGTTTCAGGAGTATCTAAAGCAGAAGCAGTCAGAACAGGCCTTAGGTGGGCTTTTTTCCACTGACATTGCTACTAAGGGTGCTTCATTTCTGACCAGGGGTGCTTCTGGGGACTCCTTTAGGTGTTTTGGGGTTTGTTTTTTCAATCTAGGGTGAAAAATCTGCTGTCTGGATGGAGCGGTTGGAGGTTTGTTGGAGGCCTACAAGAAAGCTGAGGAGGGACTGTTTTACAAGGGCTAGTAGTGACAGGACAAGAGGGAAGGGATTGAAGCTTGAGGAGAGCAGACTGAGACTGGAGATAAGGGAGAAACACTTTCCAGTGAGGCTGGGGAGACTCTGGCACAGGCTGCCCAGGGAGGCTGTGGCTGCCTCCTCCCTGGAGGTGTTCCAGGCCAGGCTGGATGAGGCCTGGAGCAACCTGGGCTGGTGGGAGGTGTCCCTGCCCATGGCAAGGGAGTTGGAACTGGATGATCTTGAAGCTCCCTTCCAACCTAAACCATTCTATGAATCTATGAAAGTGGAACACATCAACAACAGCTTCTAGGTAACAGGCAAGCAGATGTTCATCTCCCAGGCTCACCTGACTCTGACTTTATTTGGTACCTGAAGCAGTCTCTAAAGAGGCTGTGACAAAACACATTAGTTGGTGTCTCCAGTTGACTTCATCATCTTCTGTGCATCTCTCTGTGCCACAAACCGAGTGCCATAGTATAATATTCTGGGTCTGGATGCCAGCCCTGACCTGTGCTCCTGAAGCTTTGGCTGAGCAATGGTGAGGATCCAGGCAGATGGTTTTGCTTGTAGCTAGTTGTGTTTACTCTGTAAGGGCTGTGGCGTGTTGTCTTCCTGCAGCCCAGAAGATACTCCTCAGCACACAGCCTGAGATCTGAGCCAGCAAGCAGTGGTCTTGTTCTCCAGACCATGAGAAAGGCCTTTGACACCATCCCCCACAGCAAACTGCTGGCCAAGCTATCAGCCCATGGCTTGGACAGCAGCACTCTGAGCTGGGTTAGGAACTGGCTGGAGGCTGAGCCCAGAGAGTGGTGGTGAATGGTGCCACAGCCAGCTGGAGGCCAGGCACCAGTGGTGTGCCCCAGGGATCAGTGCTGGGCCCCAGCCTCTTCAATATCTTGATTGATGATCTGGATGAGAGCAAATGAGTCCATCATCAGTAAATTTGCAGATGACACCAAGCTGGGGGCAGGAGTTGATCTGCTGGAGGGCAGAGAGGCTCTGCAGAGGGACCTCGACAGGCTGGACAGATGGGCAGAGGCCAAGGGCAGGAGATTGAACACATCCAAGTGCCAGGTGCTGCACATTGGCCACAGCAACCCCAGGCAGTGCTACAGGCTGGGGGCAGAGTGGCTGAGAGCAGCCAGGCAGAGAGGGACCTGGGGGTACTGGTTGATGGTAGGCTGAACATGAGCCTGCAGTGTGCCCAGGCTGCCAAGAGGGCCAATGGCATCCTGGCCTGCATCAGGAAGAGTGTGGCCAGCAGGAGCAGGGAGGTCATTCTGCCCCTGTATACTGCACTGTGGCCCTGTACATCAGGGAGGCACTAGATGCCGTTGAGATGGAGATCAGGGATGACCGGGTTGAGTGCTTGTGGGTAAGAATTAGAGGGGAAGCTCGGGAGGGCAGACATCCTGGTTGGAGTCTGTTATAGACCACCCAACCAGGAGGAAGATGTAGATGAGGCATTCTATAGGCAGCTTAAAGCTGTCTCAAGGTCACCTGACCTCATTCTCATGGGCGACTTCAACCTGCCTGATATCTGCTGGGATCTCAACACAGCAGAAAGAAGGCAGTCTAGAAGGTTTCTGGAGTGTATGGAGGACAGCTTCTTATCCCAGGTGCTGTGTGAACCTACCAGGGGTAAGGCCATGCTTGACCTCCTCTTCACCAACAGGGAAGGGCTGGTGGGTGATGTGGTGGTCGGAGGGTGTTTAGGCACCAGTGACCACGAGATAATCAAGTTTTCGGTATTCAGCCAAGCCAAGAGGGGCAGCAAGAAGACCTCCACTCTGGACTTCAGGAGGGCAGACTTCAGGCTACTCAAGGAACTAACTCAGAAGGTCCCTGGGATGCAGCCCTTAAAAATAAAGGGGTCCAGGAGAGCTGGAGCTGCTTCAAAGAAGAACTCTTGAAGGTTCAGGAACAGGCTGTGCCAGTGTCCCGGAAGATGAGCCGCCGGGGCAGACGGCCAGCCTGGTTGGTCAATGAACTCTTAATAGAACTAAGGGAAAAAAGAGGGGTGTACCATCTCTGGAAGAAAGGGGAGGCAACCTACGGAATGTTTAGGGATGTTGCTAGGACATGCAGAAAGAAAATTAGGGAGGCAAAAGCCCATTTAGAACTTAGACTGGCCTCTGCTGTGAAGGACAACAAAAAGTCCTTCTATAAATACATCAATAGCAAGAGGAAGGGCAAGGACAACCTCCACTCCCTGGTTGACACGGAGGGGAAGGTTGTAACAAAGGATGAGGAAAAGGCAGAGGTACTTAACACCTTCTTTGCTTCAATCTATCCTAGCATGGCAGAACATCTTCCAGACAGCTGGCCTGCAGAGCTGGCAGAAGGAACCAGGGAGCTGCATGGTTTCCCGCTGCTCCAGGAGGTAGTTAGAGATCTTCTGAGCCGCTTGGACCCCCACAAGGCCATGGGACCAGATGGGATCCATCCTAGGGTGCTGAGAGAGCTGGCAGATGAGCTGCCAAGCCGCTCTCCATCATTTTCAGCAGTCCTGGCTCACTGGAGAGGTCCCAGAAGACTGGAAGCTGGCCAACGTGGTGCCCATCCACAAGAAGGGCCGTTGGATGAGCCAGGGAATTATAGGCCTGTCAGCCTGACCTCAGTGCCAGGCAAGATTATTGAACAGGTCATCTTGAGTGCGATCATGCAGCACTTACAGGATGGCCAAGGGCTCAGGCCTAGCCAGCATGGCTTTAGGAAGGGCAGGTCCTGCTTGACCAACCTGATCTCCTTCTATGATCAGGTGACCCGCCTGGTTGATGTGGGGAGGCCTGTGGATGTGGTCTACCTGGACCTCAGCAAGGCCTTTGACACCGTCCCCCACAGCAAACTCTTGGCCAAGCTGGCAGCCCATGGCTTGGATGGGAGCACACTGCGTTGGGTTAGGAACTGGCTGGAGGGCCGAGCCCAGAGAGTGGTGGTGAATGGTGCCACATCCGGCTGGCGGCCAGTCACTAGTGGTGTGCCCCAGGGATCGGTGCTGGGCCCCATGCTCTTCAACATCTTTATTGATGATCTGGATGAGGGCATCGAGTCCATCATCAGTAAATTTGCGGACGACACCAAGCTGGGGGCAGTAGTTGATCTGCTGGAGGGCAGAGAGGCTCTGCAGAGGGACCTCGACAGGCTGGACAGATGGGCAGAGGCCAAGGGCAGGAGATTGAACACATCCAAGTGCCGGGTTCTGCACATTGGCCACAACAACCCCATGCAGTGCTACAGGCTGGGGTCAGAGTGGTTGGAGAGCGGCCAGGCAGAGAGGGACCTGGGGGTGCTGGTTGATTGTAGGTTGAACATGAGCCTGCAGTGTGCCCAGGCGGCCAAGAAGGCCAATGGCATCCTAGCCTGCATCAGAAACAGTGTGGCCAGCAGGAGCAGGGAGGTCATTCTGCCCCTGTACACTGCACTGGTTAGGCCGCACCTTGAGTACTGTGTCCAGTTCTGGGCCCCTCAGTTTAAGAAAGATGTTGTCTTACTGGAGCGTGTCCAGAGAAGGGCAACAAAGTTGGTGAGGGGTTTGGAAGACAAGCCCTATGAGGAGAGGCTGAGGGAGCTGGGGTTGCTTAGCCTGGAGAAGAGGAGACTGAGGGGTGACCTTATTGCTCTCTCCCACTCCCTGAAGGGAGGTTGTAGCCAGGCGGAGGTTGGTCTCTTCTCCCAGGCAGCCAGTACCAGAACAAGAGGACACAGTCTCAGGCTGCGCCAGGGCAGGTTTAGACTTGACGTTAGGAAGAAGTTCTATACTGAGAGAGTGATTGCCCACTGGAATCAGCTGCCTGTGGAAGTGGTGGAGTCACCTTCATTGGAGGTATTCAAGAAGAGGCTTGATGGGGTGCTTGGTGCCAGGGTTTAGGTTTTTTTGTTTAGGTTTTTTTTTTTAGTTGTTTAGGTGGGTTGTATTGTACTGTATTGTACTGTATTGTACTCTTTTGTACTGTATTGTACTGTATGGTACTGTATTGTATTTTAGGTGGGTTGGATAGGTTGATGGGTTGGACGGTGATGATCTTGGAGGTCTCTTCCAACCTGGTGTATTGTATTATTGTATTAAAGAGAGGAACCTTCATTGGAGGTGTTCAGGAGGAGACTTGCTGGGGTGCTTGGTGCCATGGGTTAGTTGTTTGGGTGGGTTGGATTGGTTGATGGGTTGGACACAATGATCTTGAAGGACTCTTCCAACCCGGTGTATTGTATTGTAAAATAGTGCATCTGTGATGACTGGGCACTGTATGAGGGAGCTGTAGCTTCCCCTGATTTGATATTTACCATCTCCTGAGCATGGGAAGAGCTGGAAAAGGGAGGAAGAACGTGGTATCAACGCTAATACAAGCACAGTAGCTTTGGGGTGCTGCAGAAGTCACTGGCATAGAACCACAGCATCATTTCAGTTGTAAATATCCTTCAAGATCATCCAACCATTTTCCAACCTTACCCAGGCTGGTGCTAAACCATGTTGCTCAACACCACATCTCTGTTGCTTTGAAACACCTCCAGGGATGGGGATTCAACCATCACCTTGGGCAGCCTGTTCCAGTGGTTGAGAACCCATTGGTAAAGAAGTTTTGTCTAATGTCCAGCCTCAGCCTCCTCTGGTGAACCAGCTGTAGGTGCCTCCCAGTGTCATGGTAGACCACAAGCTCTGCAACCTTTCCGCTTCTCCTGAGGCAAGGGCTTTGGCTGCCATGCCCAGGAGCTCCAATCTCTGCAGATACAACTTGGGGTGGTGCAAAACAAACCACTCAGAAGTGAGGTCACCTGGCTGTGGGCCACTCTTCCAGCTGTCTTCAGAGAGAATCTGCACCATTAAAATAATCTTACTGTGCCACATTCTGGTCCCCACTGACGAGCCAGTCACACCAGGCTACCTCATCTTCAAGTCTAGTGATGTGGGACCAAAGCAGCTCAGATTCCTCCTGCTCAGCAGCCTCTAGTTTCAGTATCACAGAATCAGCAAGGTTGGAAGAGACCTCAAAGATCATCGAGTCCACCCTGTCACCACAGACCTCATGACTAGACCATGGCACCAAGGGCCACATCCAATCCCCTCTTGAACACCTCCAGGGATGGGGACTCCACCACCTCCCCAGGCAGCACTTTCCAATGGCCAATGACTCTCTTGGTGGAAGAACTTTCTCCTCACCTCCAGCCTAAACTTCCCCTCGTGCAGCTTGAGACTGTGTCCTCTTGTTCTGGTGCTGGTTGCTAGAGAGAAGAGGCCAACCCCTTCCTGGCTACAACCAGGTAGTTGTAGAGAGCAAGAAGGTCTCCCCTGAGCCTCCTCTTCTCCAGGCTAAACAACCCCAGCTCCCTCAGCCTCTCCTCACAGGGCTGTGCTCAAGGCCTCTCCCCAGCCTTGTTGCCCTTCTCTGGACACCTTCAAGTGTCTCAATGTCCTTCCTAACCTGAGGGGCCCAGAACTGGACACAGGACTCAAGGTGTGACCAGTGCAGAGTAGAGGGGCACAATGACTTCCATGCTCCTGCTGGCCACACTGTTCCTGATGCAGGCCAGGATGCCATTGGCCTTCTTGGCCCCCTGGGCACACTGCTGGCTCATGTTCAGGCAGCTGTCAATCAGCACCCCCAGGTCCCTCTCTGTTTGGCAGCTCTCAGCCACTCTCACCCCAGCCTGTAGCTCTGCATGGGGTTGCTGTGGCCAAAGTGCAGCCCCTGGCACTGGGACTTGTTGAATGTCATCCCACTGGACTCTGCCCATCTGTCCAGTGGGTCGAGGTCCCTCTGCAGAGCCCTTCTGCCCTCTGACTGACCAACATCAGTTCATTCAGCCAAGGTGCATTTGGACATGGCACACAGCAGAGCAGCTCCTGACTCGGATGAGACGCATCTGAGGGCGTCTACACACCCACCTCTTGCTCTCACTGATGGCCAGTCCTGTCATATGGTGTAAATCACTTCTGTTATCAAGTTCCTTTGTTCCTAGACACCTTTCAGAAAGATGATTTCTTAACTCTCAATTCCACTTCCCAATTTGTGTTTCAGGGAGTAACTTCCATTGTCATAAGGAGCTGGGGAAAAAAAACCCACCCCCCTAAACCAACAACCAAAGGGCAGCTTAATCAAAACCTTCATTTAGCAACCAGTAAAAAGTGAGTGATGGTTTTGCTTCCCCTGGGGATGAGGAAGAGTTAATTTTGATTCTCACCAGGGCTGCAGCCCTTTCAGATTGAATTTTCTTTCTGCAGCAGTGTTTGGATGGGAGGACTTAAAGAGGCTTCCAAGTAGTAATTTGGAAGGTATTAACTCGTGGTTAATCCTTTATTACTGTGCTAGAGGGCACTGCACTGTCGAAGGTACCATTTATGGATCAAATCTAACAGCCAGGAGCTAGACAGTTTAATGGTTGGAGATTCCTTTGCACTTTCTGGGAGACATGTTAATCCTGACCAGGTTGTAACTCATCATAATTGCACTCTTCCTGCCTCAGACATGCTGGGTTTAATTCTTTGTTGTCCTGACCTTGTGGACTCCTTTCTTCTGAAGATGAAAATGTAAACTGCTGGCATTCTGGAGGGAAAAACATTCCATGCTGCACGTGCAGCCTGTAATGTCTGGAGGACCATTAGCCTGTGGAAGGACAACTCTGGGCAGCAGTCCTCCATACAGTGGTCTCCTAACCATTGCAATCAGCTTTCTAGCTGCTAGATAAGGATGAAATGTGCTTCTGACTGCTGTCAGATCAGATAAACAGAGATTAAACCTCTTGGTACAGAAGGCCACAGTTGCCTCCCAACACTGCCATAGCTCTGGTGCCCAGTTCTGTGACTTACACAGTTCCCACCTTGTGCACTCTAGTGTGTCCTGGTTTGAGCTAGACCAGAACTAATCCTGCTCACTGCTGCCACTTCCCAGCCCAGGCTCTGCTCACTGAGGGCAATTTTTGAAGTTCAGGGCAGGTTTGCACAGCCAGGAGCTGCTTCTAGCAGGAAGAAGTTGATGGGGAGAGCTCCTGCCAAGGGTTGGGCTGCAGAAAGGCTCTGCCTGAGACTTGCTCCTCTGCCAGAGCTTGTGTCTCACCTTGGGGTGAAGGAAAGCAGAGGTGGCAGCTGTGGGGAGGAGCAGACAGGACAGGTGACCCTCAGCTGAGCAACAAGTGATTGCCATGGATGGCATCTTCAGGAGAAAGCTGAGGGGTCACCAAGGTCAGGTCTCTTCTTCAATGGGCAGGGGAGTTGCAGGAGGACTCTGTCCCTTCTGCTTTCAAACCCAATCCATACCTTCCTAAATCCTCCTCTGCTGTCGACTCCAGTCTGGGACTGCCCCCAGCATCAGTGGTGCCAATGGTGGCATCATTGCCATCAGGGGTTGGGTTCCATATTGGTTTGTGTCTCTATTTCATTGGATTATTCTCACTTCCATCCCAGGTGGTTCAGATTCTTTCCCAGCCCACCAGTCTCTCTTCCTTCTTCCCTTTCTCTTCCCTTTGGGGCTCACAGAGAGCCTCTGGCACTGACCTCGTGGCCAGCCCAGCCCCAACTCTTGACACAGCGTTCTGTGTTTCTCTGGGGCCAACTGCTTCTTTCATCTCTGATTTTAAACTGAAAATGAAGCCACAGAAATGTGGTGCTGAGGGCCATGGCTTAGCCCCACACTTGGCAGTGTTAGAGGATGACCTGAAAGGTCTTCCAATTAAAATGAGTCTATGAAGGCTGAACAGATGGGCAGAATCCAACAGCACGAGATTGAACACATCCAAGTGCTGGGTTCTGCACATTGGCCACAGCAACCCCATGCAGTGCTACAGGCTGGGGTCAGAGTGGCTGAGAGCAGCCAGGCAGAGAGGGACCTGGGGGTGCTGGTTGATGGTAGGCTGAAGATGAGCCTGCAGTGTGCCCAGGCAGCCAAGAAGGCCAATGGCATCCTGGCCTGCATCAGGAGCAGTGTGGCCAGCAGGAGCAGGGAGGTCATTGTGCCCTGTACTCAGCACTGCTTAGGCCACACCTTGAGTCCTGTGTCCAGTTCTGGGCTCCTCAATCTAAGAAGGACATTGAGAGACTTGAAGGTGTCCAGAGAAGGGCAAGAAAGCTGGGGAGGGGTCTGAAGCACAGCCCTGGGAGGAGAGGCTGAGGGAGCTGGGGTTGCTTAGCCTGCAGAAGAGGAGGATCAGGGGAGACCTCATTGCTCTCTCCACCTCCCTGAAGGGAGGTTGGAGCCATCTGGGGGTTGGTCTCTTCTCCCAGGCAGGCAGCACCAGAACAAGAGGACACAGTCTCAAGCTGTGCCAGGGGAGGTTTTGGCTGGAGGGGAGGAGAAAGTTCTTCCCAGCAAGAGAGATTGGCCCTTGGGATGTGCTGCCCAGGGAGGTGGTGGAGTCCCATCCCTGGAGGTGTTTAGGAAGAGACTTGATGAGGCACTTGGTGCCATGGTTTAGTTGGTTGGATGGTGTTGGGTGATAGGTTGGACTCGATGATCTTGAAGGTCTCTTCCAACCTGGTTTATTCCATTCTATTCCATTCTATTCTATTCTATTCTATTCTATTCTATTCTATTCTATTCTATTCTATTCTATAAGACTTAGTGTTGCTCTCTGCAAAATCCATACCTTTCACTGCAGTGATCTTAACTTTTTGTGTGTTTTGTTCCTTTTGGCTTCCAATCAGAATTGTTTGAATGCTAAACATTCCTTTTTTTTTCCCCTTTGAAAACTTGTTTGGACATTTTTTTATTATTTTTTTTCATCCTCACCTCCATCTTTTCTCACTGCAATAAAAAGGAGGGAAAGGAAGTTGGTGATTTTTGCCTGCTTTTGGAAAATATTTGACATTCTTCTCTTTCCTACAAGCATTGCTTTAAATTCAAGTCGTGAGAGCCTGTGTTTTCACTTTAAAATATCTCTTAAAATAACCTGGCTAGCTCTCCCTTTGAACTTCCACCAGAGTTTATCAGCTAAGTTCTTCCTCTGCAGACAGGACAGGAGGAAAACGAAGTTATTGCTGTTTCTGGCTGGTTCCATTCATACCAGTCCCAGACTGTGAAACCATGACAGTGAGCAAGCCCTGGATGATGAATGATCTGTTGTTTATGCAGGGCCCCAACTCGAAATCCACGTGGTTAGCAGACCCATGAAACCTACTGCCCTCAAGATCTGCTGCAGTAGGAGAAAGAGCCCTGGGGAAGGGCTTTCTGGCAGCGAGCAGGCAGCAGGTTTGGGCTTGGGGCACTACCCAAGAGCAGTGAGCCAGCTGCTGCTCAGGGAGGGTGGCCACCAGCAGAGTCAAGCTGCTATGAAAATAACAGACAAATTTGTTGCCATTTTCCCTTTTCTTCCCCAAGTGGTGGGAATTAGCTCTGAACACAGCAGATCACACCAGCCACCTAGGATCTCTTCAGTGGCCTTTGCTGCCCCCCAGAACATGGCTTCTTTCTCCACCTTGCAGAGCCCATCTTGCATGTTCCCAGGCCCCTCCTTCCAGCTCAACTGCTGCTTGGCAGATCACTGCTGATTTTCCTGCTTCCCTTCCCATGCCCCTGCTCATGTTCTCTACAGCTGTGAGCTGGGCTGATCCTTCTCAGAAAATAACCAGGCTGTTGGCCCATCCTAGGAAAAGAATTAGCTCTCCCTGCTGCTCTGCAGCCCATGCTGCTTGCTGCCTCCTTCCCTTTCCATTCTCATCTCAGCTTCACAGCCCAGAAGCCAACCATCTCCTGGGATGCATCCCCAGCAGCCTGGGCAGCATTTGGAGGGAGGGGATTCTGCCCCTCTGCTCCCCTCTGCTGAGACCCCACCTGCAGTGCTGGGGCCAGCTCTGGAGTCCTCAGCACAACACAGACATAGACCTGTTGGAGAAGGGCCAGAGGAAGCCACAGCTATGATGGGAGAGCTGGAAGCCCTCTGCTGTAAGGCTTGAGGGAATTGAGCTTGTTCAGCCTGGAGAAGAGAAGGCTTTAGGGAGACCTTCTGGCGGCCTTGCAGCACTTCAAGGGGCTGATCAGAAAGCTGGGGAGAGAGTTTTTATCAGGTCCTGTTGTGACAGGACAAGGGGTGATGGTTTGAAAAAAAAGAGGGAGATTCAGACTGGAGGGAGGGAAGGAATTGCAAATGCTGAGGGTGATGAGACCCTGGCCCAGGCTGCCCAGAGAGGTGGTAGAAGCCCCCATGCCTAGAAACATTCAAGGTGAGGCTGGGGCTCTCAGCAACCTTCTGTAGCTGCAGATGTCCCTGCTGACTGCAGGGCTCGGAATAGATGACCTTTAAAGGTCCCTTCCCGTCCCAAGCACTCTGTGATTCTGTGATTTGTAAGCATTCTGGCCTCTGCTGCTTTGATTCCAGTCCCACTCCCTCCCCGGGTGTCTCCCCTGAGGGATGCTGTTACCAGGCTCTTCCCAACCCCACCCTGCTTGCGCCCTTTCCTCTCAAGGCTTAATTTCCCTGACTTTGATCTGTTAATTGGCAATTTCCCGCTCTCAGCCATTAGGCTGCTGCCCCGTGTGCTGGCCACCATCCCGTGCCTCATCTACAGCTGGAAAGGACCAGAAATCACCCTGGGGAGCACGCAACCCTGCGGCAGGGCGGCTGAGCAAGCGCCAGCAGCAGGAGCACACATCCCTGAGTGGGGAGAGTTTGCTGTCACTTCACTGAGAATAGAATAGAATAGAATAGAATAGAATAGAATAGAATAGAATAGAATAGAATAGAATAGAATAAACCAGGTTGGAAAAGACCTTTGAGATCATCAAGTCCAACCTCTCACCCAACACCATCTGATCAACTAAACCATGGCACCAAGTGCCTCAGCCAGGCTCTTCCTCAACACCTCCAGGGATGGGGACTCCACCACCTCCCTGGGCAGCTCATTCCAGTGAGGTTGCTCACAGTCCCAGACAGCCTGGCCTGAAATGTTTCTAGGCATGGGGCTTCTACCATCTCTCTTGGCAACTTGGGCCAGGGTCACACTACCCACAGCATTGATGATTTCTTCCTTCTCTCCAGTCTGAACCTCCCTCTTTTATTTCAAACCATCACCCCTTGTCCTGTCACAACAGGGTTATCATAACAAGTCTGTTCCCATCTGTCTGAAAGATCACCAGAAGGTCTCCCTGGAGCCTTTTCCAGGCTGCACAAGCCCAACTCTCCCAGCCTGCTCTCATAGTAGAAGGCTTTCAGCTCTCCCATCATAGCTGTGGCCTCCTCTGGCCCTTCTCCAACAGGTCTCTGTCTGTGCTGTGCTGCGGACTTCAGAGCTGGCCCCAGCACTGCAGGTGGGGTCTCAGCAGAGGGGAGCAGAGGGGCAGAATCCTGCTGAATCCTCCGCCTGTTGCCCAGGCTGCTGGGGATGCATCCCAGGAGATGGTTGGCTTCTGGGCTGTGAAGCTGAGATGAGAATGGAAAGGGAAGGAGGCAGCAAGCAGCATGGGCTGCAGAGCAGTGTGGAGAGCTAACCTTCTTCCGCTGGTGAAGCCCCAGAGCTGGAGACTACTCCAAGCAGGGCCTTTACTAACATGGCCCTACCTTTGAGCAGCTGGGTCCATGGGTTTCATAGCTTAACTCTATGTAGTTTGTGTGTAACTAAACCAGGTATCTATACCTTGATGCAGCATGGCATGGAGAATCACCGGCTCACAGGATGTTAGGGGTTGGAAGAGACCTCTGAAGGTCATCGAGTCCAACCCCCCTGCCAGAGCAGCACCATAGAATCTAGCACAGGTCACACAGGAACACATCCAGATGGGTCTTGAAAGTCTCCAGAGAATGTTCAGACAGACAGAGAACATGAGGTGATTTGGACAGTGTTGAAATAGGACATTCCCAAGATGTCATGCACAGTGCCCTTCCTACTTACGTTTCAGGGGAGAGCTCGTGTTGTGTTTAGAGCAAAGCTGCCCAAGAGACACTTTCATTGTAGAAGGTTTGGGGTTTTTTGTTCTTTTTTGGTTTTTTTTTTAATAGGAAATGAGTTGCTTACCAAACAGGAAGATGTTCAAGTGTTTGTTTGGGTTGGGTTTTCCCCCCTGAATCATTTTAAATGGCAATGAGCAAAGCACTGCTTCGTTAAGGCCCTAGCAGCAGACACTTGATCCAGGAATTAAGATAAGTTGCTCCAATCAGCAGTAAGGAGCAGGTGCCCTGAGTGATTAAATGTCATTGAGTATTCCCATTATTCTGTTAAGCTTTATGTCAGCAGTTCCTCTCAGATCCTGAGATCCATGTGAAAACATGCTCAGAACAAGATCTCCCAGCCTGGGCTCCCCAGTTCTGGAGAGACAGGGAACTGCTGGGGAGATTCCAGGGGAGATTACAAAGCTGCTGAGGGGCCTGGAGCAGCTCTGTGAGGAGAAAAGGCTGAGAGCTCTGGGCTGTTGAGCCTGGAGAAGAACAGCCTCAGAGGGGATCTGAGCAATGCTCAGCAAGAGACAAAGGGTGGGGCCAAGAGGATGGGGCCAGACTCTTGTCTGTGGTGGCCAGAGACAGGGCAGCGGCAGTGGGCACAAACTGGAACCCAGAAGATTCCATCTGAACAAGAGGGGAAACTTAATTGCTGTGAGGGTGCGGGAGGCCTGGAGCAGGCTGCCCTGAGAGGCTGTGGAGTCTCCTTCTCTGGAGAGCTTCCACCCCCCCTGGCTATTGTGATCCTGGGCAAGCTGCTGTGAGTGCCCTGCTTTAGGAGGGGGGTGGACTGGCTGATCTGCAGAGGTCCCTCCCAAGCCTTCACCACACTGGGGTTCTGTGATTTAAATTTAAAGTCAGTACTGCAACAGGAGTTAAGGAGATGAAATCAGCCTTGGTACCATGTGGTGTGAGATGCTCACAGCAATGTTCCCTTGCAGAGTCATAGGTTCATAGAATGGGTTGGGATAGAAGGGACCTTAAGGATCACCCAGTTCCAACCCCCTGCCACGGGCAGGGACACCTCCCACCAGCCCAGGTTGCTCAAGGCCTCATCCAGCCTGGCCTTGAACACCTCCAGGGAGGGGGCACCCACAGCCTCCCTGGGCAACCTGTTCCAGGGTGTCCCTGGGTGACTCTGGGTGGTGGCTACTGGGAGTGAGTTTCCTGCCTCACACACTGCTGCAGTCAGCACTGGATGGGACAAAGGACAGCTGTGGCTTGAACAACTCCCTGTGGGAGGCTGTGTCTTTTTTCACTGAAAGAGTGGTTGATCCTTGGTGGGGGCTGCCCAGGGAGGTGGAGGCCATCACCATCCCTGGAGGTGGTCAAGAAACAGGTGGCCATGGCACCTTGGGACATGGTTTAATATGGCCATGGTGGTGTTAGGTGGATGGTTGGACTGGATGACCTTAGAGGTCACTTCCAACCAAAACAATTCTACGAGGCAAGTGAAGAGGCTCATGGGGGTTGCACTGAGCTCCTTCAGTCCTTTCATGCACATCACATTTACTGTAGGTTTGAAATAGGTCTTTGGCTATGTTTTTGTGGTGTTTTGAGCCTTAACTGGGATTTAAGAGCTCAGATGGGGGCAAGACTGAGAATCCCTCCCCTGTTCCCCCCTCCTCTTTCCCGATAGAGAGGGAAAAAAACAGGAAGGGGGCAAATCCACCAAGAAATGATTTGGAGTCGGTCTGGAAGTAGAGAGGTAAAAGTTTTCTTTAAACAATATATATATATAAAACAATAACAGGAAGGGTTCACAAGGGTAAGGAACAAGGATGGATGGGGAGAGTATGAATACAAACCCAGTCCTTTGCAGAGGTGTGGATGGAGCAGGGAGGACCACGTGGCAGAGAAGCAGGAAGCCAGCAGCAACTCTCTTTCATCCCCACGAGACAGAAGCAAAAGAGAGCAAATGGCTGCAGTGGCTTCCTTTTTATAGGCTTGCTGGACAGGGAGGGGGAGTGGAACAGACTAACTCTGTTCCCCAGGGGGGAAACCCCCTCCAGGGAGAGCAAGGCTCTCACAAGCCCTCTCCCCCCCCACTTTTCAGGATGGGCATAACCCATCACAGTTTTACACAACTTGACAAGTGTAGAGTTGTGAGTTTGACTACCTGGTTAGTGAATGGTGGGGTTTAGTTGTTTGTTATTTTCTTTGCCCAGAGTAACCACCAGGGAGGCACACAGACAATGCCTTATCTGCTGAAATGAAACCTGAGAAGTTCAGGACTGGTTTTAGCTCTGTCAGCACAATCCCAGGGAAGTCAGTCATATGGAACCAAGTGTGAAATTCAATTCCAAATTGTTTGTTACTCCTAGCATCCTACTGACCCAAACTCAAATAATTTCCCTTTTATTTTTCTTTTTTCTTTTCCTTTTTTTCCCTTTTTTTTTTCCTCAGCCAAGCTTGCACTGATAGAAAAAATACCAAACCACCTCACAGGATCATAGCATCACAGGATGTTAGGGTAGAGGGACCTTCAGAGATCATTAAGTCCAGCCCCCCTGCCAGAGCAGGACCATAGAATCCAGCACAGGTCACACAGGAACACATCCAGACAGGGCTGGGAAGGCTCCAGAGCAGGAGACTCCACAACCTCTCTAGGCAGCCTGCTCCAGGCCTCTGGGACCCTCACAGTGAAGTTCCTCCTCATTTTGAGGTGGAACCTCCTGTGTGTTTCCATCCAGTACCCCTTGTCCTATCCCAGGGTGCAGCTGAGCAGAGCCTGTCTCCTCCCTCCTGACTCCCAGCCCTCAGATATTGATAGACATTGATCAGATCCCTCTCAGTCTTCTCCTCTCCAGACTGACTCTCAGACTCTCCTCCCCAGGCAGTGCTGCAGTCCCTTCCTCATCCTCTTAGCCTTCCCCTGGACTCCCTCCAGCAGATTCCTGTCCCTCTTGAACTGGGGAGCCCAGAACTGCAGTATTCCAGGTGTGGCCTCATCAGGGAAGAATAGAAGGTGAAGAGAACCTCCCTGGATCTGCTGAACACACTCAAGATATCTTTTTCCTGATGACTGCTGTGGTAGCAATTGTCCAGGAAACAGTCTCAGAGTTGATGTGGCTCTGGGCAGCTTGATCCAGTTGAAGGTGTCCTCTTTAATATCTTTATCAATGACCTTGATGAGGGTGTTGAGGCACCCCCAGTAAGGCTGCAGGTGCCACTGAGCTGGGTGGCTGTGTCAGTCTGCTCGAGGGCAGGGAGGCTTTACAGCAGGACCTGGGCAGGTGAGACCCATGGCCCAAGGCTAATTGCATGAAGTTCAACAAGGCCAAGTGCCAGGTCCTGCACCTGGGTCATAACCACCCCATGGTGAGCTACAGACTTGGGGATGTGTGGTTGGAAAGCTGCAGCTTGGAGAGGGTCCTGGGGGTATTGGGTGACAGGGAACTGAACAGAAGCCATCAGTGTGCCCTGGTGGCCAAGAAAGCCAATGCCAATGCGTGGTCAGCAGGGACAGGGAGGTGATCATCCCCCTGTGCTCAGCACAGGTGAGGCCACACCTCGAGTACGGTGTTGAGTTCTGGGCCCCTCACTCCAGGAAGGGCACTGAGGTGCTGGGACATGTCCAGAGAAGGGCAGTGAGGCTGAAGGGAGACCTCATTGCTCTCTACAACTCCCTGAAAGGAGGTTGCAGGGAGGTGGAGGTTGGTCTCTTCTCCCTAGCATCAGGTGATAGAATGAGAGACAATGGCCTGAAATTGTGCCAGGAGAGGTTTGGGTTCAATTTGAGGAAAAATGTCTTTGCTGCAAGAGTGGTCAGGGATTGGAACAGGCTGCCCAGGGAGCTGGTGGAGTCACCATCCTGGAGGTGCTCAAGAAACCTCTGGCTATGGCACTCTGGGCAATGGTTTAATGGCATGGTGGTGGTGGGGGTGAGGGTTGGACTGGATGATCTTGGAGAGCTTTTCCAAAGGAGACAATTCTATGGCTCTATCAAGAAGTACTGTCCCCAGTACTGATCCCTACACAACAGTGCTCACCAGGCACAGCCCCTGGAGCCTCCAGGGTGCTTTTACTTTCTAGTCTACCCCTTCAAGTCAGCTCTCACCAGTCTGACCATGAGGACGCTATGGGAGATTGTGGCCAAGGCATTTCTGTACTCAAGGTAGAGCAATGCTCACCATGCCCCTCTCTGCCACAAAGCAGAGCACACAGTTTGCCAGCAAAGGGTCACTTCACGATGAAATCCATGCACCCATCCCCGTGGAGGGGCAGTGCTGAGCCTGTTCTCAGAGTTTCCCGGCCCCTGTCTTCCCACCAGAGGTCTTCCATGTCTGAGATCAGTTCCAGCACATAACTTCATTCCTCCAGACCCCAAAGCTACATGCCAGCTTCCCAGGCAGAGCTCAGCTTCCACGTGCTTTCCTTCTTGTCCTCGTAAGCCAGGAGAGATGCCAAGTGCCTGGGAAAGCCTGTCCCAAACCACAGCCGCACGTAGCAAGCCTCCCTTTGGCCTCACTTGGTAGCAGTTTGTTTCCATCTAGCCTCTTCACATCATGTGAAGATGACAATGTCCTTCAAATCTGTGTCAGCCCCCACTGTACCTTGCACACACTGGAAGAGATCATAGAATCACAGAATGGTTTGGGCTGGAAGGGCCCTCCAAAGGTCATCCAGTCCAACCCTGCAGTCAGCAGGGACATCCTCCACTAGAGCAGCTTGCCCAGAGCCTTGTCAAGCTTCAACTTGAGTATCTCCAGGGATGGGGCCTCAACCACCTCCCTGGGCAACCTGATTCCAGTGTTCCACTACCCTCATGGTAAAGAACTTGTTCCTAACGTCCAATCTGCATCTGCTCTGCTCCAGTTTGAGGAGATCTTTATCCTCTATTCACCTCCTTGCATCTTACCTATTCTCTCTCCCATTTGATCCTAATGTGTGTGGCCTTTATCAAACACACTCAATTCTCATTATTAGCAGGGTGTCTGGAGATGCTGGTGATGGTCACAATGCTGCTGCAGCAGGTGGTAGCCAAACACACTTCACCCAGACATTTTTAGCTAAATAAGGCAAAGGCAAAACAAAACCAGAAGAGTAGAGAAGGAACTTCCACAACATGGTTCAAATCAGGAGCAGAGTCAGGATCCAAGGGTGTAAAATCTGCTTGATCACCTGCTGGGCCATGTTTTCTGCAAATACACTGTGGTGGTTGTCCACATGCCCAGGTTGCTAGTCCACTTGAGTATATCTCCAGAGACAGAGCCTCAACCACCTCTCTGAACAGTCCCTTCCAGTGTTCCACTACCCACATGGTGCAGAACTTGTTCCTAACATCCAATCTCAATCTGCTCTTCTCTAGTTTGAAGCCATTGCCCCATGGTCCTGTCACTGCAGGCCTTTGCAAGCAGGCCCTCTCCATCCCTCTTGTAGCCTCCTTCAGGTCCTGGCAGGCTGCTATTAGGTATCCCCAGAGCCTTCTCTTCTCCAGCCTGAACAACCCTAGCTCTCTCAACCCATCCTCATAGCAGAGGTGCTCCCTTGCCATAGTCCAGCCCATAGATGCCTTTTATAGACCTGTAATCCCTTGTCAGTGCCCCAGGGTTACCCATATCCTCCTGACAGCTACCAAAGCTGAGGTCACACAGCCCATGGGAACACAGGAGTGGTCTAAATAAACCTCAGTCCCTGCTCTTGTGGGCAGTTCTGGAACTCAGGGCTTCTGCAAACCAAGCTTTATCTTGAGACCTTTTGTTTGCCTCCCTCTGGGTGAGGATTCAGAGACACCTCCATGCTCTACATATGATAACTATCTCCTGGTCTCAGGAGAAGCTGATTCTGAAGATGCATGGAGGCTCCAGCCTTTGGCAGGCCAAACCTTCCTCCATTACCTGCAGGAGAATGGCTTCTCTGCCTGGTCCTGCAAGGACAGTTTTCTTCCTTTCCAAAAGGTTGAGGATTATATTCTGCCCAAATTTCCCTCAAGAAAAGCTGTAAATATGCCTGGCCCAGCGTGCCAGGAGGTCTAGGCTGGATGTGAGGAAGAAATCCTTCCCAGGCAGAGAGATTGGCCCTTGGGATGTGCTGCCCAGGGAGGTGGTGGAGTCCCCATCCCTGGAGGTGTTTAGGAAGAGCCTGGATGAGGCTCTTGGTGCCATGGTTTAGTTGATCAGATGGTGCTGGGTGAGAGGTTGGACTGGATGATCTCAAAGGTCTTTTCCAACCTGGTCTGGTCTGGTCTGGTCTGGTCTGGTCTATTCTATTCTATTCTATTCTATTCTATTCTATTCTATTCTATTCTATTCTATTCTACCCTACCCTACCCTACCCTACCCTACCCTACCCTACAGCTTTGGGTGTGCTGGAAGGGGCTCTGTACACTTTGGGGCATCTTTGCCACTGTGCTTTGTAGCTTCTGTAAAGCACTAATTGCTTTTCCAGCTGAACTTTCCATCACTTCTGCAATCCATTGGTGTGATGGGTGTCACTCTTTTGCCCCTCTCAGGGGCAAGAGAGGATCTGCCTGGCCTCGAACCAGGACACCTGGACAGCCTGGTTCAGGGCTGGACAACACTCTGGGGGAAGAAATTGTTCCTCATGTGCAACCCAAACCTGCCCTGGGGCAACTTGAGGCCATTTCCACTTGTCCCATCACCTGTTTCTTGGGAGAAGAGACCCAGCTCCCTCCAGCCTCCTTTCAGGGAGCTGCAGAGAGCAACCAGACCTCCCCTCAGCTTCCTTTCTGCAGGCTAAACAACCCCAGATCCTTCAGCTGCTCCTCACCAGCCCTGTTCTCCAGACCCTTGGTCTTCTCTGGACACACTCCAGCACCTCAGTGTCCTTCTTGAAGTGAGAGTTGTGTTTCTTTTAAGCTGGAAGTGCTTAAAAGGAGCCTGCTGAGGCACTTGGTGCCATGGTTTAGTTGATCAGATGGTGTTGGGTGATAGGTTGGACTCAATGATCCCAAAGGTCTTTTCCTACCTGGTTAATTCTGTATTAGCTCCTCACAGTTGTTCAGTTGGTAGCACCTAAGACTCTTACTGGGAAGGTCGTGAGTTCAAGCCTGCAGTGGGCAGGAGTGTTCTCTCTGGGGAGCAATGTCCTTTCACTTGGTGCCATGGTCTAGTCATGGGGTTTGTGGAGACAGGTTGGACTCGATGATCTTTGAGGTCTCTTCCAACCTTAGCAATACTGTATTCTGAGATTAGGAGGTGGGACCAAGGCAGGTGGGGCTTGGTCTTGGTGACTTCTCCCTAGTATCAGGTGATCAGCTTGAGAGGAATTGGCCTCAGTTTGTACCAGGAGAGGTTTAGGTTGGACCTGAGGAACAATTTCTTTCCTTCAGGAGTGGTCAGGCATTGGAACAGGCTGCCCAGGGAGGTGATGGAGTCACCATCCCTGGGGGGGTTCAAGAAATCTGTGGACATGGCTCTTGGGGACATAGTGTGATGGCCATGGTGGCTTTTGGTTGATGGTTGGACTCAGTGATTTCAGAGGTCTTTTCCAACTTTAACAATCCTATGATTAATGCCAGGAACTTGAGCTCAGGTGTGTCTTCCAGGCACCTTTCTATCCCCCTGCAAAATCACCTTGGACATGGCAATAGAAGCAGCTCATGAACCCCTGGCTAAGGGGAGCTGGGGTGCTGCTGAGCTGTGGGTTTGGATTCTGCAGGACCTGGAGGAGAAAAAAAGGGCCCCAAGAATATGCTTCTGCTACTGCCACAACCCTAAGAGGCAGAAAAATGACAGCAAGCAGGAGCCCAGGCTGGGCTCAAGATGCTGAGCGAGACTTTTGGAAGGAGATGGTGGTGAGGGGCTGGGGTTGTTTGAACAGCTGCAGGGAATCAGCAGCTCTTCCCCTGCCCTCCCCTTGCTGCACAGCAGCTCCCTCCCTGCCAAGGCAAACAAAGTCATCCCAGCAAGGGCAGTCTGACATGGTGCAGGACAGCACCAGCCCATAGAGCAGAGAGAGGGAAGAGAAGTCTTCAGATGAGACATGAAGCTGATGCGAGAGCTGTGAAGATTTGTACCAGCAGCAAAGGAGAGCAAACGGAGAGGGAGGCAGGACAGCGGGGAAGGGCCAAGCTTTCTCCTGCTGTGAGCCGGCTGAGCTAATCCCAGGGACACTCCCATTCAGCTACAGCTGCCTCCACCCCATAACTTGTGGGCCCTGCTCAGCCCAACCAGCTACAGGCTGCTGCTGCTGGCTGAAAAAATAGACTGACAGCATGGTAGTGGTCAGAAGGGATCCCTGGAGATTATCCAGACCGACTCATGTGGCAGATTCCTTGTCCCGGGTCAACAGAGCCCTCAGGGAACTTCCAGCCTCTGGAGCCAGGCCAAAATGTTTGGAAGAATCACATCAAAAGGCAGTTTGGGGATTCAAGCACAAGGAAGAGAACCCCAAAGGGAAAGCAATAGAAGGAAGAGGTGAGCGAACATTGCTGAAACTCATTGTGGGGTAGCACTCAGGTTATTGCTGCAAAGAGCCTGAGCTCCCCCCTGCCCTCCTTCCCAGCCACTCTTGGCCTGGTTGCCTCCCACTCTGTCAGGCCAGTGCCAGCTTAAGGACGTTTACTGCAGGGAGAGCAGTCAGAGCCTGCTGTAATTGCTCAGGTGCTGATGGAATGGCCCCTGAGGATCCAACCCAGCAACAGCAATGGTTCAGCTGGCCTGTCTCACCTGCTGGCATCATTTCCCCTTTATCATAACTGTGATTTTCAGCTCAGTAGTTCCAGAGTATTTTGAAGCCCGTGAAGTAGAAGAAGTGCTGACTTTGGAGGGAGTTTGGCTTGTTGTTTGTTTTTGTTTCCCCCTTTACCTGGTGACAGATTTGCCAGCAAAGTCAAGCAGGGATCCCACCCCCAGCTCACTTTTCCTCCTGCTGCAACCTTTCCAGAAGGGAAGGGAATTGTCAGCAGGGTGCTGAGAGGGGTCAGGATGTTTCTGGGGATGAACTGGGAGCTCAGGTGTAAAATAAAAGAGGTCTTCCAGCTAGGACAGCCTTCCATTCTGTCCTCTCATGGAACAAACCTCCCCCAGAGAGCTGAGGGCTGAACTTCACTTCCTAGTTGAAAACAAGACCAGAAGAATCTCTAACCAGGAGGAAACAACATAGCTCTTATCCTTTCTAACCTCCAGTTGCTAGAAGCACCTCAACAGCCTCATCCTTCCTCCAGGTCACTTGTCCTCCATGAGTCTCCCAGGCCAAAAGTTGCTTTGGAAGCTCCCAGAACAATTTCTTCCCAAAAAGGGTTGTCAAGGCCTGGAAGAGGCTGCCCAGGAGAGTGGTGGAACCTCCATCCCTGGAGGGGTTTCAAAGCCATAGAGGTGTGGTGCTGAGGGACATGGCGTAGGGGTGGGATTAAGATTGGACTCGATGATCATCAAGGTCTCTTCCAGCCAAAACAATCTATGATTCTTCTGGCCCATGGTGGAACACAGCATCTCTAAATGCTTCTCTTGCAGCTGTCCTACATGGGGTTGTCTAACCATGCCCTGCTCCATCTAGAACTGTGAAAGCTCCTTCTCCTCTGTCATGTGAATCACAGAACCACAGAAACATTCAGGTTGGAAAAGAGCCTCAGGGTCACCAAGTCCAGCCCAGAACCCTGCTCTGCAAGGCTCACCCCTAAACCATAGCCCCAAGGACCACATCCAGACACAGCCAGGGTTGGGGACTCCACCATGTCCCTGGGCAGCACTTCCCAATCCCTGACCACTCTTGCTATGAAAACTTTTTTCCTACTCTCCAGTCTAAACCTCCCCAGTGGCAGCTTGAGGCCATTCCTCTTGTTCTGTCACTAACTACCTGTGAGAAGAGACCAGCAGCAGCCTCTCCACAACCTCCTTTCAAGCAGCTGTAGACATCCAGGAGGTCTGCCCTCAGCCTCCTCTGTTTCACACTAACCAGCCCCAGCTCCTTCAGTCTCTCTCCATCAGATTCCTTCTCCAGGCCCTTCCCAGCTTCCTTGCCCTGCTCTGCCCTGGCTCCAGCACCTCCACATCTCTCTTGGACTGAGGTGCCCAAAGCTGGACACAGCACTCCAGGTGTGGCCTCCCAGAACTGTGTCCCAGGGGACAATCTCCTCCCTGCTCCTGCTGGGCACAGCATTGCTGATCCCAGCCAGGAGGCCTTTGGCTTTCTTGGCCACTTGGGCACACTGCTGGCTCCTGTTCAGCTGCTTGTCCATTAGAGCCCTCAGGTCCCTTCCTGCCAGCAGCAAGGGACACTCTGTCAGCTGTCACTGCTATGTGTGTCTGCTGCTATGAAAGCCCAGAGCCTCCAGCATCTATTGGCTTTTGTTTAAGTGCTTTATTGGATTGTGTGACCCTCATGTACCCACCAGACAGAGCAGAACAGACACATCCTGGTGATCTCCACGAGAAGCAATTAAAAACCCCAACCGTGTTTCACCTCCACTTTCGATGAACTATGGAGCCAGAGCTGCCTTCTCCATGGGGTGATCAGAGATCTCATTAACTAGGTTTAATTGAGAGTGGCAGCTAGTGGATTTTATACATTAGGGAGCACTTCTGGAGGCATCCCATCGTTCAAAAGCATGCACTGAAAAATTGCAATGAATCCCATGATCATACAGAACCAGCTTCCTCCTTCCCAGGGTGGCCTCAGCTCCAAGGTTACTTGAGGAGATGAGCTGCAGTTAATAAAATTCCCATTCCCTTCACCCTACCATTTTATTATTGTTTTTCCCCAGGCTGGCTCTTCATCTTCTCGCTTTCTTTTGGCAAAAGCTCTCACAATTGGCCCTTCAGAAATAACCTACAAGATTCCCCCTCTTCATCCCTGCTTCATGCTGAGGAGCTGAAAGCTCCCAGGAGCTGCAGGCAATGCTCTCTTCAAGTGGATTGTTTGCTCTACAGTCTAAAGAAATTAAGGACAAAGATGGTCAGGTGTTCCTCACACCCTGTGGCACGCAGGAAGGCAGTGGGGAAGCTGTGAATGGAGCTCTCCATTCCCAGGCCACAGAGCATCACAGAGTGTCAGCATGGTGGGGCTTGGAAGGGACCTCTGGAGATCATCCAGGCCAGGCTCCTTGATAAAGCAGGGTCACCCCCAGCAGCTTGCACATTGTCCAGGTGGGTTTGGACTCTCTCTGGACAAGGAGACTCAGCAAACTCTCTAGGCAGCCTGCCTCAGGGCTCCAGCACCCTCACAACAAAGAAGTTTCTCCTCGTGGTCAGGTGGAACAACCTGGGTGCCAGTTTGTGCCCACTGACTCAGAAGACCCTGGCTCCATCCTCTTTCCCCCAACCCTGTAGCTCTTGCTGAGCATTAGAATAGAATTAACCAGGTTGGAAAAGACCTTTGAGATCATCCAGTCCAACCTATCACCCAGCACCATCTGATCAACAAAACCATGGCACCAAGTGCCTCAGCCAGGCTCTTCCTAAACACCTCCAGGGATGGGGACTCCACCACCTCCCTGGGCAGCACATCCCAAGGGCCAATCTCTCTGTCTGGGAAAAATTTCTTCCTCAGCTCCAGCCAAAACCTCCCCTGGCACAGCTTGAGACTGTGTCCTCTTGTTCTGGGGCTGGGTGCCTGCCTGGGAGAAGAGAGCAACCCCCACCTGGCTGCAACCTCCCTTCAGGGAGTTAGAGAGAACAAGAAGGTCTCCCCTGAGCCTCCTCTTCTCCAGGCTAAGCAACCCCAGCTCCCTCAGCCTCTCTTCACAGGGCTGTGCTCCAGACCCCTCCCCAGCTTTCTTGCCCTTCTCTGGACACCTTCAAGTCTCTCAATGTCCTTCTTAAATTGAAGAACCCAGAACTGGACACAGGACTCAAGGTGTGGCCTAACCAGTGCTGAGCACAGGGCACAATGACTTCCATGCTCCTGCTGGCCACACTGCTCCTGATGCAGGCCAGGATGCCCTTGGCCTTCTTGGCCCCCTGGGCACACTGCTGGCTCATGTTTAGGCAGCTGTCAATCAGCACCCCCAGGTCCCTCTCTGTTTGGCAGCTCTCAGCCACTCCGACCCCAGCCTATAGCTCTGCATGGGGTTGCTGTGGCCAAAGTGCAGCCCCTGGCACTGGGACTTGTTGAATGCCATCCTGTTGGACTCTGCCCATCTGTCCAGCCTGGCAAGGTCCCTCTGCAGAGCTCTCCCACCCTCTAACAGATCAACTCCTGCCCCAGCTTGGTGTCAGCTGTGAATTTACTGATGACTTACTCAATCCCCTCAGATGAGCAGACAGGCTGGGAAGGACTGTGTGAGGTGGTGTTTGGCAGCCTTTCTTCAACAAATTCTGCCAGCCTACTTCATTCTGGAAGAGTTTGGCCCTGCCTGGGTCACTTGGTGCAGAGTTTTGAGAGAATCACAGCCAGCATTCTAGGTCAGCTTCACCCTGTGGATGAGATCTCCTAAGGATGCTAATTCCCTCTGGAGAACAACAGCTTTGTAGAGGTGGCTACATCCCTCCTCCAGGACTTTCTGAGCCCCATTTTGATGTCTGCTCAGAGCTTTGATAACATCTGCTTGCTGACTGAAGTGCTTCAGGCTTGCTCTCTGTTTGAAGTGTAATTGTTTTGAAAAGCTTGAAGAAATTCTTTTCTGCTGGTTGTGGTGGGGTGGGGGTTTTGGGTGTTTTCCCTTTTTTTGTGGGGGGAGGGGGATCAAGAGAAAATGAAAGCTTGAGAGCTTAATGACAGCAATAAGAAGTGTCCCAGCGGAGATCTGCAAGGAGCAGGGGAAGGCCTGGAGGCAAGCTGCCCCTTCTGCCTCTCTCCTTGCTCCTCTGTGTCCTCACTGTCTGGCCACCTCGTAGCAGTGACAGGAGGTGCAGCTCATTCTTAGAAGAGCTGGCAGCAGGGTGGCTTCCTGGCAGGAGGAAGGCGTGAGGCAGCTGCCAGGACCTCATGCCACCAGCTCAGTGTTTGCATAACTTTGCCTTTCCCAGCGACCTTCTCCTGTGTCCTGCGCTCCTCACGTGGCTCCCGAGAAGGTCAGGCTGGGGGCAGGGAAGCGTCTGAGTGGTTGAAGGGTTTATTCCCTCTTGGAGTGCTCCACGGTGCAGAGAGCTGCAAGCACTGCACACAGATGGTGGGAACTGCACTGATGGAAAGGCAGAAGTCTTCCTCTCCCATCCCACCACAAGACCTTTGAGCACCTCCTTTTCTGACTGCAAGCTGCAGAATCAGGAACCCAGAGCTGCCTCAGCTCAGCGGTGCCCAGAGACAGGACAGGGGGCAAGGGGCACAAACTGCAACCCAGGAGCTTCCTCTCCAACATGGGGTAAAAATTCTTTGGTGTGAGGGTGCTGAGCCCTGGAGCAGGCTGCCCAGAGAGGTTGTGGAGTCTCCTCCTCTGGAGTTGTTTAGAGGATGTTTGGATGAGTAGCTGAGGGACATGGTCTAACAGTCGTGTGCAGTGAGATGTTAGGTTATGGTTGGACTTAACCATCTTAAGGTCTTTGCCAACCAGGCAATTCTATGATTCAAAAGGCTCTTCTCCGTTTGGCCAGAAGCATCAGTGTTCTGCTGGGATGGTGAAGGGACAAAAGGAGAACTGGGTGGGGATTGATGCCTGGGTTCCTTGCTAAACCCAGCTGCAGACAACATTGGATGAAAAATTCCAAGCAGCTCCAGTCACTCCTTGGCTTGCCATCAGAAGCTGTGGAGGAACAGAGCTTCGTGGCATCATGAAGCTCAAAGAACAGCCTCTTCTATACCATATATAGGTTGTGTTGCTTCAGATATGTCTGTCAGGGTCACCAGCAGTGGGATAAAACGCCATTAGCTGGCACTAGGATTTGCTGGGAATGCTTCAGGCTCTGTGCTGGGAGGTGGGAGGGGGTGAAGGAGGTGATTTAATGGATTTGAGCCTTCCTGGCTACACAGAAATGCACCTGCAGCTGGTTAGCCAGGCAGTCGAGGTGGACTAGCAGCTCTGCCACTCCCAGGAAGGCTGGGAATGAATCCCAGGCCTAATCCCAGCTCGTGGGGAGGCTGGTGGTTTGTCGTGGCCTGTGCTTTTCACTAGGACACGATTCCAGCAGCAGAGCCTTGCATCTGTCTCACACATGACACAGTTCCCTCCCCCAGCTCCCAAGGAAAGCTTTTGCCTTGGTGGAAGGAGAGTCTCAGCAATGAGGCATTCACTGGCAGGTCCCAGCTCTGGGAGGAGAGAAGCCTCTGCACATCATTAGTCTGTGGCAAGCTGAGTGAGCTAAGCCCAGTGGTATCCCAGCCCTCTTCTAGCAACCGCTTGACAGAGATGGAGTCATTTTGCCCTTCACCAAAGCTCCTCTCAGGCTGTCTTCTGGCAATTGGAAGCGGGCTCAGTGTGTCCTAGGGGCCAGTCTGGCAGCATCCCAAGGCCAGGCTCCATGACTAACTACTGACTGTGTCAGGAGAGCTGCTGGTGCAGAGGTGGCTGTTCTAGGGAGCATGAGGCAGCTTCTTCTCAGCTCTGGTGAAGCCACACCTGGAGTATTGTGTCCAGTTTTGGGCACCTCAATCCAAGAGAGATGTGGAGGTGCTGGAGCCAGGGCAGAGCAGGGCAAGGAAGCTGGGAAGGGCCTGGAGAAGAAATCTGATGGAGAGAGACTGAAGGAGCTGGGGATGGTTAGTGTGGAACAGAGGAGGCTGAGGGCAGACCTCCTGGCTGTCTACAGCTGCCTGAAAGGAGGTTGTGGAGAGGCTGCTGCTGGTCTCTCCTCACAGGTATTAGTGACAGAACAAGAGGGAATGGCCTCAAGCTGCCCCTGGGAGGTTTAGACTAGAGAGTAGGAAAAGTTTTCATAGCAAGAGTGGTCAGGGATTGGGAAAGTGCTGCCCAGGGAGGTGGTGGAGTCCCCAGGCCTGGCTGTGTTTCAAGGTGGTTTGGATGTGGTGCTTGGGGCTATGGTTTAGGGTGAGCCTTGCAGAGCAGGGTTCTGGGTTGGACTTGGTGATCCTGAGGCTCTTTTCTAACCTGAATGTTTCTGTGATTCTTCCCAGGCCTTCCCAGTAGCACCAGGCAGGCAGCCTGCCTTCTGTCCCAGGGATGGAAGCTGACTGGCTTGCTGCAAATCAGCCCGGTGTGAAGATAGCCACCATTCCTACAGGGTAAGCATGCTTGAAGAGAGAGCATCCTGGAGTGCTTTGGGCTGGAAGGGGCCTCTAAAGGTCATCTAGTCCCACCCCTCTGCAGCAAGCATCATCCTCCTACTGAAGAGGAGTACCAAAGCTTTCTGCTTAGGTGGGAGGGGTTTGTCTGACAGACCCTCGATTTCTGAAGGGAACACTCCAGTGGTTCCTCACCCAATCTTTTGCCTTTTTAGGGTGATGAAATCTTCAAGGCTGATGAAGCTTCTGATGAATCATGCATGGATGTGGTGCTGAGGGATGTGGTTTAGTGGCAGGAGCTTAGCAGTAGTGGTGGGATTGTGAGCTCTGAGTGAGTGGTTGGAATTGATGACCTCAAAGGTTTCTTCAAACCTCAACAGCTCTATGATTCTGATTCAGCACCAGAAGAGAGAGTTGGGGCTACTCTAGTCTGGAAAAGAGAAAGCTCCAAGCAGACCTTATTATGGCCTTCCAGTATCTGAAGGGGGCCTACAGGAAAGCTGGGGAGAGAGTTTTGAGTGTGTCAGGTATAGGAGTGGGGGGGATGGAGCAAAACTAGAAGTGGGGAGGTTCATATTGGGTGTCAGGAAGAAGTTGTTCCCCATGAGGGTGGTGAGAGCCTGGCACAGGCTGCCCAGGGAGATGGTGCAAGCCTCATGCATGCCTGGAGGTGTTTGCAGCCAGGCTGGAGGTGGCTGTGAGCAACCTGCTGTGGTGTGAGGTGTCCCTGCCCAGGGCAGGGGGTTGGAGCTGGCTGAGCCTTGAGGTCCCTCCCAACCCTGACAGTTCTGTGATTCTATGGTTTTAGCTCTGTGGAGCAGATGTTGCCCAAGCAGACAGAAAGTAAATTTCTCACATTTCAACCTTCACCCCTACATGCACAGGCCTGGAGTAACTCTTGCTGGGGGTTGGAAGTTGGGTGATCTTCTCTGGGTCACTTAGAGTTTGTCAGAGTGTATGTCAGGGAATGTAAGTGGCACGGGGGGGGTGGGGTTGTTGTTTTGTTGGGGTTTTTTTGCTGTTCTTTTTGTTTTCTAGAATTAGGAAATCCATCCTCATAGCTTGTGACAGGTCCCCAGGTCTTTACTTCCAGTCAGTAGGACTCAGACTCATACTGTCTTCAGGGAGGTTAGCTGTTCTACCCCTTCCTTGTGGAGCAACCCCTCTCACTGGCACTCAGCCTATAGGCAGTGCCTCTGAATCTGGGGGTTGGGGTTTTTCCTGTGCAAAGTTCCTGTGCTAGAAGTTTGCTTCAAAAGGAAACACTGTGGGTCAAAGCCAAAATTCCTTGAGCATCTATAGCCAGGGAGAATGAAAAGAGTTTGGATGGGGATGATGTTCCTGTGAACCCCAACAGCTTCCCTGGAAGCGAGCCAGGCTGTTCAAATGCCACTTGAGCCTGTCAGTCCTGGAGCCATGCAGTCACTTGGTGCAAGAAGCTGACTTGTGTGTTGTTCAAAGCAATGGAGACCTCAGAGACACTTGGGTTGGCTCCCTCTCCTCTTCTTACAGCTGCATCTGGGCTGAAGCAGAGCCTCTGTGTTCTCAGTCATTTGAAACAGAAGTTTGAAGCTTCCTGTTGACAAAGACCATAGAACCGTTTGAGCTGGAAAAGACCTTTAAGGTCATCAAGTCCAACCATTCTCTAAGTCTACCAGGTCTAGGGCTAAACCCTGTCCCTCAGCATCACATCTCTGCCTCCTGTAAACCCCTCCAGGGAGGGGGACTCAGCCACCACCCTGCACAGCCTGTGCCAGTGTTTGAGAACTCTTTCAGGGAAGAAGTTTCTTCTAAGGTCCAACCTAAAACTCCCATGGTGAAACTTAAGACTGTTTCCTCTTGTTCTGTCACTACTTCCCTGGGGGAAGAGACCAAGCCCCACCTGGCTCCAGCCTCCCTGCAGGGAGCTGTAGAGAGCAATGAGGTCTCCCCTCAGCCTCCTTTTCTCCAGACTAAACAACCCCAGTTCCCTCAGCTGCTCCTCACCAGCCCTGTTCTCCAGACCTTTCACCAGCTTCACTGCCCTCCTCTGGACCTGCTCCAGCACCTCAATGTCCTTCTGGCAGTAAGACCCCAAAACTGAGCTGTGGGTCCTCTGTGCTGCGTACAGAGGGACAAGTGCTCCCTGACCCTGCTGGCACACCACTGCTGACCGGGGCCAGGAGGGTGGGGTCCTCCTTGGCCACCTGGGCACACTGTGGGCTCATCTTCAGCCAGCATTTGACCAACACCCTCAAATCCTTTTTCACAGGGCACTTTCCAGCCACTCAGGTTAGGAAAGTTGTTGAGTTGCTGGAAGGTGTCCAGAGAAGGGCAAGAAAGCTGGGAGGGGTCTGGAGCACAGCCCTGGGAGGAGAGGCTGAGGGAGCTGGGGTTGCTTAGCCTGGAGAAGAGGAGGCTCAGGGGTGACCTTCTTGCTCTCTCCAACTCCCTGAAGGGAGGTTGTAACCAGGTGGGGGTTGGTCTCTTCTCCCAGGCAGGCACCCAGCACCAGAACAAGAGGACACAGTCTCAAGCTGTGCCAGGGGAGGATTAGGCTGGAGTTGGGGAAGAAATTCTTCCCAGCAAGAGAGATTGGCCCTTGGGATGTGCTGCCCAGGGAGGTGGTAGAGTCCCCATCCCTGGAGGTGTTTAGGAAGAGCCTGGCTGAGGCACTTGGTGCCATGGTTTAGTTGACCAAATGGTGTTGGATGATAGTATCAGTACCATAGTATCAGTCAGGGTTGGAAGGGACCACAAGGATCATCCAGTTCCAACCCCCCTGCCATGGGCAGGACACCCCACACTAGAGCAGGCTGCCCAGAGCCTCATCCAGCCTGGGTTAAACACCTCCAGGGCTGGGGCCTCAACCACCTCCCTGGACAACCCATTCCAGGCTTCACCACTCTCATGGGGAAGAACTTCCTCTCACCTCCAGCCTGAATCTCCCCACCTCCAGCTTCAGTCCATTCCCCCTAGTCCTATCACTCCCTGAGAGCCTGAGCAGTCCCTCCCCAGCCTTCTGTAGCCCCTTCAGATCCTGGAAGGCACAATGAGGTCACCTGGGAGCCTTTCTTCTCCAGACTGAACAGCCCAACTCCTTCAGTCTGTCCTCACAGCAGAGGTGCTCCAGCCCTCTGCTCCTCCTCCTGGCCCTGCTATGGACACCTTCCAGCACCTCCAGATCCCTCTTGCAATAGGGGCTCCAGAACTGGAGGCAGTACTCCAGGCGGGGTCTCAGCAGGGCTGAGCAGAGTGGGAGATCCCCTCCCCCCCCCCTTGCTGATGGCCACACTTCTCCTGCTGCAGCCCAGGCTCTGTGGCTTTCCGGGCTGCAAGTGCACCTGAGAGCTCCTGGGGGAGCTTCTCCTCCCCAGCCACCAAGGCTCTCTCCTCAGGGCTGTCTCCAGCCAGTCCCTGCCCAGCCTGGATTTGTGCCTGGGGTTGCCTCCCCCAGCTGCAGGACCCTGCCCGGTCTTGTTGAAGCTCCGAGGTTGGCTTGTGCCCACTCTCCAGCCTGCCCAGGTCCTCTGGATGGATCCTTCCCTCCAGCTGTCTGCTGCACCACACAGTTGGTGTCAGCAGCAACCTTGCTGATGAGGCACTCACTGCCACTGACCATGGCCCCCCAGAGATGTTGAACAAGCCTGGTCCCAGGACTGATCCCTGAGGGCCTCTGCTTGTCCCTGGCTCCACTGGGACATGGGACCATGGACAGCCACTCTCGGGTGCAGCCATCCAGCCCTCAGCTATTAATGTTGTGACCTGTTCAGAGGAGGCCACCAGGTTTGTCAGCAGGATCTGCCCTTGGCAAAGCCATGCTGACTGCTCCAATCACCTCCTCACTATTCTTCTAGTCAGTAGTGCCTCCAGGAGATCTGCTCTGATCTTTCCGGGCACAGAGGTGAGACTGCCTGGCCTGGAGTTCCCTGGTTCCTCCTCCTTACCCTTTTTGCAGATGGGAGCAATGTTTCCCCTTTTCCAGCTGGGGGACTGCCCCAGGCTGCCATGGCTTTTGGAATAGATAGAGGGGGCTTAGCAACTCCTCTGCCAGTTCTCTCAGCACCCGTGGGGGTATCCGTCGGGTCCCATGGACTTGAACACTTTCAGGCTCTTCAGGGATCACCAACCTGAGCTTCACTTACCATGGGCAGTTCCCCGCCCTGGCATCGTCTGCCATGACTCCAGGAGTGTGGCTGGAGGCCCTTGCAGTGAAGACTGAGGTAAAAAAGTGATTGAGTACTCAGCCTTTCCACATCCTTGTGACCAATTCACACTTTCCTTTTGAGGGGGCCCACACTTTCCCTACTCTTCTTCTTACCATTAATACACCTGTAGAAATTCTTAGTGCTCCCTTTGACCTCCCTGGCTAGAGTCAATTCCAAACTCTGCTTTGGCTTCCTAACCAGGCCTCTTGCTGCTCGGGCAGCTTCCTTATCTCCCCTGTTCAGCTGTCCTTCCTCTGCTTCCTGTAGAGTTTCTTTTAAGTGACAGTGTGTCCAGCAGCTCCTTGCTCATCCAGGCAGGCCTCCTAGCGTTCTTCCCTGCTTTTCCCTTTGTTGGTATACATAGCTCCTGGACACAGAGGAGGTGGTCCTTGAACACTGACCAGCTGGCCTGGGTCCCTCTTCCCTCCAGGGCTTTGTCCCATGACACTGTGGCTAGCAGATTCCTGCAGCCATCGAAGTCTGCACGCCTAAAGTCTAGGGTCATAAGCTTAGAATAGGTCCTCCTGATAGCCCTGAGGAGATTATGTCCTCCTGATTGCCCTGAGGTTGGACTTGATGATCTCAAAGGTCTTTTCCAACCTGGTTAATTCTATTCTGTTCTACCCTCAGCCTGTAGCATTGCTGGGGGGATTGTTGTGACCATTTCCTTCAGAGGAACATTCTCTGCAGCGGTGCCAGAACCTCCCCTCCTCACAGGACTTCCTCTTCACTCATTTCCTTTATATGAAGGGGGGTGGGGGGGGGGGGGGAACAGCTGGACAGTTCCAGCTGTTTCCCTCCACCAGCAGTTTGGGAAATGAGGTGATAACCTCAGCCCGTCTGGAGCCTTGTGGCGAGCTGGGGGCAGGGCTGCAGATCAAATTAACAGCCTGCAAAGTCGCTGAGGTTTAAGGGCAGGGAGGTTGAGAACTGGTGGAATTTTCCACCCCACCTGGGCTGTGTCCCCCTCACCCCCTAGCTGCTTGTCAAGCCTCCAGGGTGCACAGCTTGCCTACCTTTTCCCAATTATTGGAATCCTTTGGTAGTGCTAAAACGAGAAGCCTGCTAATTAAATCTGGAGCCTCACACTCGAATTATCCCTTAAGGGCCGGCAGGATGCACTGCCAGAGGAGCAGCACATGGGCAGGGAGGGGTTACTGAGAGATGATTGCACTCAAGAACCACCCCTCCAGATTCCTCTCAGAGCACTGGAAGGGAGTTTCAGGGCTGCTGGCAGTGGAGGAGTTGCAGGATTCAAGGGGTTTCTTTCCCTGTGTGTGTCCAAGCAGGAAAATTCACAGCCCTGGAGGTGGTCGATGTGCATCTGATCTGCACTTAGACAAAGCCTACAGTGTGAGGGGGTTTGGAACTAGATGATCCTTGAGGTCCTTTCCAAGCCTATGGTTCTATAGTAAAGCACTGAGCTGTCTGCTCTGAGTCATCTTTTGTGTGCTAAGAGGACCATAGAATCATTTTGGTTGAAAAGACCTTTTAGATTCACAGATTGCATTGGGTTGGAAGGGACACGCAGAGATCTCCCATTAGATCAGGCTGCCAGGGCCACATCAGGTCTGATCATGAATGGTGTCCCCCAGGGATCAGTCCTGGGCCCCATCCTCTTCAATATCCTCATTGATGATCTGGATGAGGGGATTGAGACAGTCATCAGCACATTTGCAGATGACACCAAGCTGGGAGCAGATGTTGGTCAGTCAGGGGCAGAAGAGCTCTGCAGAGGGACCTCGACCCACTGGACAGATGGGCAGAGGCCAAACGGATGGCATTCAACAAGTCCAAGTGCCAGGGGCTGCACTTGGCCACAGCCCCAAGGCAGAGAGCTAAGGCTGGGGTCAGAGGGCTGAGAGCTGCCAAACAGAGAGGGACCTGGGGGTGCTGGTTGACAGCTGCCTGAACATGAGCCAGCAGTGTGCCAGGGGGCCAAGAAGGCCAAAGGGCATCCTGGCCTGCATTAGGACAATGTGGCCAGCAGGGCAGGGAAGTCATTGTGCCCTGTGCTCTGCTTTGGTTAGGCCACCCCTTGAGTCCTGTGTCCAGTTCTGGGCCACTCAGTTTATGAAGACATTGAGAGACTTGAAGGTGTCCAGAGAAGGGCAACAAGGCTGGGGAGAGGCATGAGCACAGCCCTGGGAGGAGAGGCTGAGGAGCTGGGGTTGCTTAGCCTGGAGAAGAGGAGGCTCAGGGGAGCCTCATTGCTCTCTCCAACTCCCTGAAGGGAGGTTGTAGCCAGGAAGGGGTGGCCTTCTTCTCTATAGCAACCAGCACCAGAAACAAGAGGACACAGTCTCAAGCTGTGCCAGGGGAAGTTTAGGCTGGAGGTGAGGGGGAAGTTTCTTCACCGAGAGAGTCATTGGCCATTGGGATGTGCTGCCCAGGAGGTGGTGGAGTCCCCATCCCTGGAGGTGTTCAGGAGGGATTGGATTTGGCACTTGGTGCCATGGTCTAGTCATGGGGTCTGTGGTGACAGGTTGGACTCGATGATCTTCAAGGTCTTTTCCAACCTTGGTGATACTGTGAGACTGTCTCCAGAGATGGGGCCTCAACCACATCCCTGGGCAACCTCTTCCAGTATCTCATCATTCTTTTTGTGCAGGACTTCCTCCTGATGTCCCACTTGGATCTCCCCTGCTCCAGTTTCTAACCATTGTCCCTTGTCCTATACAATACACTACACCAGGTTGGAAGAGACCTTCAAGATCATCGTGTCCAACCATTCAACCAATCCAACAACCCAAACAACTAAACCCATGGCACCAAGCACCCCAGCAAGTCTCCTCCTGAACACCTCCAATGAAGGTGACTCCACCACCTCCACAGGTAACCAAATGCCCCAACTCTCCCAGCCTGGCCCCATAGTGGAGGTGCTCCAGATGATCAAGTTCAACCATTAACCCAGCATTGCCAAGTCGGTCAAGGAGCAGCAATTAGCAAGGTTCAAAGAAAACCATGAGGAGCATTAAATAAGTAGTTTTGGGAGACATCTGTTTGTATAAGGCATCACCAGTTATTTATCTAGGATAAACCACATGTGTTTTGTAGTTTCTGACCACTGTCCCAAATGTATTTCACCTTGTAGAGGTGTAAGGAAGGGATGGCATTATCCATCAGGTGACATCCTGCATCTCAGCACCATACACCACCATCCCTAGAGCCATGGGAAATCAGGAAGTTGCTTTCTATGTCCTCATTAATGCTCTGCCCCCTGTGAAGGCCGTGATCACTACAGGTGTCAGCTGCTGTGGTAGCATTATGTTGGTCATGATGCCTTCAGCAGTAGCCACTCCACCTGTCCAGGCTGTTCTGCCTTGGGGAGCCAGCCTCTAGATGATCAGCAGAGGCAAGAATCTGCCTGGAGCACCTTCAGCCAAGCTGGAAGGAGCCTTGCTTTTTTTTTTCCCATGACTGAGGAGATGCTTGAGGAATCATAGAATCAATAAGGTTGGAAAAGACCTCAGAGATCATCAAATCCAACCTGTCACCTAACACCTCTAAACCATGGCTCCAAGTGCCACATCCAATCCCCTCTTGAACACCCCCAGGGATGGTGACTCCACCACCAACCTCGGCAGCACATCCCAGTGGCCAACAACACACTCTGTGAATAACTTTCTCCTCACCTCCAGCCTAAACTTCCCCTGAAGGTCTGCTCTGGTTACTGACTTGCCAAAAAAAAAAGTGTAAGAGGTGGCAGCATCAAGTATCCTTCCTGAGGGCAGTAAACCAATGTGGTGTGTCCATCACTGGTTTTAAGTGGTCAGTGAAAAGGAACCGAGAGCAAGCATCTGACTTGCATTTGCTACATGCAGAAATGAGATCACAGAATCACAGAAACATTCAGGTTGGAGAGGAGCCTCAGGATCACCAACTCCAAGCCAGAACCCTGCTTCACAAGGGTCACTCCTAAACCATAGCCCCAAGCACCACATCCAAACCACCTTGAAACACAGCCAAGGTTGGGGACTCCCTGGGAGGCACTTTCCAATCCCTGACCACTCTTTCCCTGAATTTTTTTTCCTACTGTCCAGTCTAAAGCTACCCAGTTGCAGCTTGAGTCTGTTCCCTCTTGTTCTGTCACTAATTACCTGTGAGAAGAGACCAGCAGCAGCCTCTCCACAATGTCCTTCCACGTAGTTGTAGACAGCCAGGAGGTCTGCCCTCAGCCTCCTCTGTTTCACACTAACCAGCCCCAGCTCCTTCAGTCTCTCTCCATCAGATTCCTTCTCCAGGCCCTTCCCATCTTCCTTGCCCTGCTCTGCTCTCACCTGTGGATTGAAATACTCTTATCTGTGGCTTTCTGGAATGTCTCCAGACTGAACAGCGCCAGGGCTCTCAGCCTCTCCTCACCAGGCAGTGCTGCAGTCCCTTCAGCATCCTTGTAGCCTCCCTTGGACTCTCTCCAGCAGATCTCTGTCCTTCTTGAACTGGGGAGCCCAGAACTGGATGCAATACTCCAGGTGAGGTCTCAGCAGGGCAGAGTTGAGGGGGAGGAGAACCTCCCTGGATCTGCTGGATACACTCCTCTGAATGCAGCCCAGAGCCATGGAAGGAGAAAGAATCATAGAATTGGTGGGCTTGGCAGATCCAGGCTCACCAAGGAAGAGAGCAGAGGGGCTTTTGATTGAATCATTGAGGAAAACTCCTGCCCTGATGGAGGGTGATGATGCTTTCAGAAGAGTTTGATCACTCCCTGAGTTGAGCCTGATTGGTATTTTCTCATGGTGGAGGGCGATCAGCAGGAGGCAGGGCAGCAGAGAGGATGGGGAGGTTCTGATCTGCAACTCACCCTTCCTCACCCAGCTCAGCTTGGCAGTGGTTGGTAGTTATTAGTGTCTGACATTTCGTGGTAGGCCCTGCATGAAATAAAAGAGCAAATCTTTCCTTCAGAGCCCCCTCAGAAAAGCATCAGCCGTAACTGACACTAATTAGCTGTCTCCTCGGCAGGCGTGCGGGGAGCGCTAGAGCCGGTGGGGACCTTGCTTTCCTCCTTCCCCTGAGCTAGCAACACGCTCACAGAAAGGGTCTTTGCAGGTCAGGCTGGGTGTGTAACGCTGAGCAGAGCAGGAGACTGCAAAAACTTGTCCTGATGTAGATTTAAATGGGATCTTGATCCCCCTGTGCTCCAGGAAGCAAGGA